>CM031372.1:27705286-28074433 GCA_018208015.1 Medicago ruthenica | reverse complement strand
CGGAAATATTACCTCAAGTAGGTACTTGGGTTTCAATGGCGATGAGCTACCCGACGAGGGGCACATTCATAACCGCGCCTTACATATCTCCGTGAAATGCATGGACCACATCCTCTCAAGTGCTAGTGGACACGGGGTCATCATTGAATGTCATGCCAAGACTACCCTCCTCAAGCTATCATGTGAAGGGACAGTAATGAAGCCCAGCGCCTTGGTCGTAAAAGCTTTCGATGGGTCAAAAGAGCCGTCGTAGGGGAGATCGACTTACCAGTCCAAATCGGCCTAAGGTTTTCACCATAACCTTCCAAGTCATGATATTAATCCAACATAACAGTTGTCTTCTCGGACGACCATGGATCCATGCGGCCGGAGCCATTACCTCTACTCTGCACCAGAAACTGAAGTTCATCATTGATAACCAAATGATTGTAGTTTCCGGGCAAGAGGACATGATGGTAAGCCATCTCTCATCTTTCCGTTATATAGAAACGGAATGAAAGAAGCTGTGATGTCCCATTCCAAGTCTTTGAAGTGGCGAATGTCGTGACTTTGAGCTCGAAACCCAAGAAGAGGCTAGGGACAGCCATGTCATCATGGAGGGAAATAAGAGAGGCCCCTAGAAGAAAGCCGACCTATCCGGATGGGGTAAGTTAGTAGACATACCGGAGAAGAAGAATCGCTTCGGGTTGGGGTATCATCCATCAGCCGAAACTTTCTCAAAGCCTCCAAAGCAGAGGATCCTCCCTATTTCGGAAACATTTATCAGTGCGGGGTTTATCCATGAAGATCAAGTGGCTCTACTTGAAGACGTAGATGAAGACGTGCCTGATTTGGTGTACCGTTGCGCTTCGGATGAAGCTTTGAACAATTGGAGGGCTATCGCAATTCCCGAGATCATTACCAGGATCAAGTAATAAACCTTGTTTGTTTTTTACTTTTAAAAAAAAAATCATTTAGCTCTGCCCAAGGCAAATGATTAGTCGTGTGGGGCCCCCATGTTTTAAGAGTTATTTTCAATCATGAATAAAATCACTCTTTTATGATCATTTGAGTCTTTTTCTTTTTGCATTTGTTTTAAAAAAAATTTTCTACAAAAAGCCTAAAAAAAATCATACTCATGCAGATCTACAAATCCACCCTCCAAAAACAACACTGCCTTAATCCCTTATGACTTCGATTTCCCGATTAATCAAACGGAAGATGATGAAGAGGACGATTATGAACCGCCTGAAGAATTGTCCAGACTTGCAAATCAAGGGGATAGGGTAATACAACCTCACCAAGAACCAGTTGAAAAGGTCAACTTGGGGACCGAAGAGGATAAGAAAGAGGTCAAGATAGGAGCCTCCCTGCACGAGGATGTGAAAGGAAAGTTGATTAAGCTTCTGCAAGAGTACGTGGACGTATTCGCTTGGTCGTACCAAGACATGCCGGGTTTGGACCCTAACATCGTTGTGCACAAGCTGCCACTCAAGCCGGAATGCCCGCCAGTGAAGCAGAAATTGAGAAGAACTCGACCCGATATGGCTCTCAAGATCAGAGAAGAGGTCAAAAAGCAATTCGATGCCGGCTTCTTAGCCGTAACCAAGTATCCAACATGGGTTGCCAACATTGTGCCAGTTCCGAAGAAGGATGACAAAGTTAGAATGTGCGTGGATTATCGGGACTTGAATAGAGCAAGCCCAAAGGATGATTTCCCTCTACCACACATCGACATATTGGTGGACAACACAGCCCAATTCTCAGTCTTTTCCTTTATGGATGGCTTCTCGGGATATAACCAAATCAGGATGGCTCCAGAGGACATGGAGAAAACTATATTCATCACCCCATGGGGGACTTTTTGTTATAAGGTAATGCCTTTCGGATTAACAAATGCCGGGGCAACATACCAAAGAGCAATGGTGACTCTTTTCCATGACATGATCCATAAGGAAATTGAGGTCTATGTCGACGACATGATCGCCAAATCCCAAACGGAGGAGGATTATCTAGTCCATCTACAAAAGCTTTTCGAACGCCTAAGAAAATTCAAGCTGCGCTTAAATCCTAACAAGTGCACATTTGGCGTTAGATCCGGGAAGTTATTGGGCTTCATCGTCAGCCAAAGAGGTATTGAAGTGGATCCCGACAAGGTAAAGACCATCCAAGAAATGCCAGCGCCAAATACCGAGAAAGAGGTCCGGGGTTTCTTAGGAAGATTGAACTACATCGCTAGGTTCATCTCACACATGATAGCTACCTGCGAACCAATCTTCAAGCTGCTAAGGAAAAACCAAGCCGTTCATTGGAATGAGGATTGCCAAGAGGCGTTTGACAAGATCAAACAATACCTGCAAGAACCACCAATTTTAATACCTCCGGTTCCGGGTAAACCCCTCATCTTATACCTAACCGTACTTGAAGGATCAATGGGTTGTGTGTTAGGGCAACAAGATGAAACGGGAAGAAAGGAGCACGCAATCTACTACCTAAGCAAGAAGTTTACCGACTGTGAAACAAGGTATACTTCACTTGAAAAGACTTGCTGCGCTTTAGCATGGGCTGCTCGACGCCTAAGGCAATACATGTTGACCCATACAACTTGGTTGATATCAAAGATGGATCCCATCAAGTACATCTTCGAAAAGCCTGCCCTCACAGGGAAGATAGCCCGTTGGCAAATGCTGCTGTCTGAGTACGACATCCAATATGTTGCTCAAAAAGCCATCAAAGGGAGTATTTTATCCGAGCACCTTGCTCACCAACCATTGGAGGATTATCAGCCCATACAATTCGACTTCCCGGATGAAGATGTCGTGGCTTTGAATGACGAAAAGGTCACAAGCGATAATGAAGGGCCAGAGCCGAAAGCTCGATGGAAGCTCGCTTTCGACGGCGCCTCAAATGCCATGGGGCACGGGATCGGAGCAGTTTTAATCTCCCCAAGAAATGGATACCAACCCTTCACAGCAAGGTTATGCTTTGACTGCACCAATAACATGGCAGAATACGAAGCATGTATCCTAGGCCTCGAAGCAGCAATTGATCTAAGGATCAAAAACCTTGAAGTATACGGTGACTCAGCCTTAGTCATCTATCAAGTCAAAGGAGAATGGGAAACAAAACATCCCAATTTGATTCCCTACCGAGCCCGGGTTGTAGAGTTGATTGAGCATTTTGATGAGATCAACTTCCATCACATACCTCGAGAAGAAAATCAGGTGGCGGATGCTTTGGCTACATTATCATCAATGTACCAAGTAAATTTCCACAATGAGGCGCCAATCATAAAGATGGATCGTAGAGACAAACCAGTTGTATGTGCATCAGTCGAAGAAGGACTTGACGACAAACCTTGGTTCTACGACATCAAGCGATATCTCGAAGAGCAAGAGTATCCAGAAAATGTCTCACACACCGACAAGAGAACCCTCAGAAGATTGGCATCCCAGTTCTTCCTCAGTGGGAATACCCTCTACAAAAGAAACTATGACATGGTCCTGCTCAGATGTGTGGATAAACATGAAGCGGACATGCTCATCAAAGAAATCCACGAGGGATCTTTTGGAACCCATGCCAATGGGCATGCAATGGCAAAGAAAATCCTAAGGGCGGGCTATTATTGGCTAACCATGGAAGCTGACTGTTTCCACTATGCCAAGACTTGTCATAAGTGCCAGATTTACGCCGACAAGGTGCATGTACCACCAACTCCATTGAACGTCATGACTTCACCTTGGCCTTTCTCTATGTGGGGCATAGACATGATTGGAATGATCGAGCCCAAAGCGTCAAATGGACATCGCTTCATCCTCGTTGCCATCGACTACTTCACCAAATGGGTAGAAGCAGCTTCGTATGCAAACGTAACCAAACAAGTGGTAGCCCGATTCATCAAGAAGGAAATCATTTGCCGTTACGGCACTCCCCACAAAATCATCACCGATAATGGGGCAAACCTGAACAACAAGACAATGAAGGAGTTGTGCAAGGATTTCAAGATTGAGCACCATAATTCCTCCCCTTACCGACCAAAGATGAACGGTGCGGTAGAAGCAGCCAATAAGAACATAAAGAAGATCATCCAAAAGATGGTAACAACATATAAGGATTGGCATGAGATGCTTCCCTTTGCGCTACATGGCTACAGAACAGCCATTCGCACTTCAACTGGGGCAACCCCTTTCTCCTTAGTATACGGTATGGAAGCTGTTCTTCCCGTAGAGGTGGAAATTCCTTCGTTAAGGGTCTTGATGGAAACCAAGCTAGAGGAAGCTGAATGGGTCCAAACAAGGTTCGACCAACTGAATCTCATAGAGGAAAAGCGTCTGACGGCAATATGTCACGGACAACTCTATCAAAGGAGACTCAAGAGAGCATTCGACAAGAAGGTCCGTCCTCGAGAATTCAAAGAAGGAGACCTAGTGCTCAAGAAGATATTACCTATCCACAAAGATCCCCGCGGGAAGTGGACTCCCAGCTATGATGGGCCGTACGTGGTAAAGAAAGCTTTCTCAGGCGGAGCCCTGATCATCACCACTATGGATGGAGAAGAGTTCCCACTCTCAATAAACTCCGATGCAGTCAAGAGATATTATGCCTAAGAAAAAAGAAAAAGAAAAAAAAGCTCGCTAAATCGAAAACCTGAAAGGGCGGTTTAGGCAATAGAGAGCGTCCTGCTAGATCGAAAACCTGAAAAGGCGGTCTAGGCAAAAATTAAGGACATCAAAAAAGGAAATACACCCCGGTGGATTGAAAACTCGAAAGAACGGTCCAGGCAAAAGTTAGGGGTTAACAAAAGAAGAAAAAGGCAATGACTGCAGCATCCAAGCTCAGGACAAGATTCAAGAGGAGAAGAATCGGTCTCGTCATCATCTTCCAAAAAACAAAAATCTCGAAGTCATAAGGAAATAGCATGCGTTGTGCCAAAACCAACAAATTTCTTTTTGCTTTTTTCTTGTCTTTCTCTATCTTTCGCCTCAGAGAAGTAATTACTTCTCACTTCATGTATTTTTTACCCATTTAAGAAGTCAAATCTGCATTGAATAAATTTCCTTTTGTTCTCAGTAGCGCATAAAATTTTGTTTTATTCATGATAAAATGCATTAAAACATGGGAAATAAACAAAAGAAATTTCTTCCAAAAAAGAAAAAAACAACCAAGCGTCGTTTCATTTGAATTCGTGTAAATTTCGAAAGGATTGCGGTAATTCCCATCAAATATTGCACCAAAGGATTTATGCTCTTCAGCAAAGGCAAGTGTGTAGCTCACGACACGCGGTGCGCAAAAGCCCCAAGGGTTAGAGGAGCAAAATTCCCCAGTAAGCACCCTAAGCATCCAAACGTCAACCAAGGCTGGATATCGATCATGTTTCCAAAATGATCCTTATATCCCCATGAAGCCAAGCCTTTTGACATCCCCCAGGGAGTCTCAACCCAAAACAAAAAGTCCAAACATCATTGGCAGACAAACACAAATCCCCAGGGCAAGCCCGAACTACACCGGTTTTGATCCCATTCGGGTATGTAGGCAAAGGACCTCGTCCTTCCAAACCAACCAAACAAACAAACAAAAAAAAAAAGAGTCCAATCATCATTGGCACAACCACAACCAAGACCGACCTTCCTCGGCGCCCAACCAGCATCCCACATATCATGCATAGCATAATTCATGCATCATGTCAATTTCATTCATGCATGCATATACAAATCATTCATACACCTGCATTTCATAAATCATGTCATGCATCCTCAACAAGGATTCTCCAGTAAATATCGCATATTCACCAACATCCATCAACAGTTAAGTAAGCGTTCCCCAGTGAACCTCCTTCACCAACTGTCCCCTATTCCCCAGAAGGAATCTTTGTTTGAGTCTATCTCATATCATATTGCATTGCATATCACTGCATATCATACTGCATAACATGCATCATACAATCATGTTCTCCGGTTCAACCAGGGGCACCTATTTAGGGTAAGACCATTCCTCGTTAGGAATCGACCTTCAGTGTAAGCGGCTGAATAAGATTACCTAGCTTAGGTATCAACCTCTAGTGTAAGCGGCTAGATAAGATCACCTCCCTCAGTGTTCGACCTTCAGTGTTAGCGGCTGAATAAGATCACATACTCGTTAGGAATCGACCTTCAGTGTAAGCGGCTGAATAAGATTACCTAGCTTAGGTATCGATCTCTAGTGTAAGCGGCTAGATAAGATCACCTCCCTCAGTGTTCGACCTTCAGTGTTAGCGGCTGAATAAGATCACATACTCGTTAGGAATCGACCTTCAGTGTAAGCGGCTGAATAAGATTACCTAGCTTAGGTATCGACCTCTAGTGTAAGCGGCTAGATAAGATCACCTCCCTCAGTGTTCGACCTTCAGTGTTAGCGGCTGAATAAGATCACACCCATCCTCAGGAATCTACCTTCAGTGTAAGCGGCTGGATACGATTACCTTCATCCCCAGTGGATCTACCTCCAGTGTTAGCGGCTGGATACGATCAACTCTTTCAAAATCATTGCATGTGCATATTTTACTTTTACTGCAAATTTTTTCCATTCCGCGAAGGACAAAATTCGGGTCCTTCTTTTACTTAATTGGTCTTCGCAAAGAGTTCATGAGATGCCTTCGGCACTCACGCACTCTATGCAAAGACACAATTAAATAGGGGCAGCTGTAGTACCCCAATTTTGTCCTAAGCCTTTTAAAACAAAAAATAAAAAAAAAATCAAAGAGGGAGAAAAAGTCAAAGTCAACAAAAGTCAACAGAAAAGTCAGCATTTCAAAAATGATGACTTCGCACTGCGAAGCTCACTTCGCACTGCGAAGTCTGCGATTTTTCTGCAGATTTCTGGTTTCTTTGATTTAATTCCAGATTTTGTTGCATATCATTTCCATATTTATTTTAATCAGCATTCATGGCTATTTGGGCCAAGCAAAACCAGGAATGAGAGACTTGCCATTAATGCCAAGGTTGGAAGCTTTTTCTTCCAACCTAGCATGTGACAAGCAAGTGGGCTTGCCCTTGGGCAGCTCTAGTCCCTCCCATGTGACCTGTTAGCCACC
This sequence comes from Medicago ruthenica, assembly GCA_018208015.1. Classification (NCBI taxonomy): domain Eukaryota; kingdom Viridiplantae; phylum Streptophyta; class Magnoliopsida; order Fabales; family Fabaceae; genus Medicago; species Medicago ruthenica. The sequence continues at coordinate 28,067,385 of CM031372.1, read as the reverse complement.
CCAAGGTTGCCAGCCACCTGCTTGATGACTTTCCTCCTGCTTGCCTCCCCTAAAACCAGTCAAACCAGCTGGATTTTTCACTTGAAAAGCCATGAGTGCCTACCCTGTTTTTGCAGCAGCTTTTCACCCTCTCACACCAGCCATAGGTAGCCTTTTTTTCATCCCCCAATCTCTGCACATCACAGTGCACGTTTTCATTGATCAACCATTGAGATTGCAAGGTTTGATCCCCAAGCTTGGCCAATTGCAATTCAGCCATGTTTCTCATCATTACCTTCTAGAATTAGTTGATTTTGTGGCTGAAATCAGTCAAAGACTTAACTCTTGGCACAAGGCAAGGTTGCCTCTATCCATTAGCATTTAATGCAAAGGGATTCAGCCTGATCCTAGCCCACAAATCAGCTGGATTTTGGGGATTTCCAATGATGAAATTGATTTGGTTTTGGCCTATAAATAGAAGGCAATGCCCAAGCTTACAAGCACTTCAAATAACAGCATTCAAGAGCATTATACACTACTCATTCCAGCTTACAAACATCCACAAACAACCAGAAAAAAACCAATCAAACACAAAGCATTACAAAGTTCAAAAATCATCACCAACATTCAAAACCTTGCAAGAACCTTCAATCAATTCAAATCCATTGCAGCTGGAGTTTTGCTAAGGATCCCTGTAAGTATTCCAAGCTTTTATCTTGCATTTACAATTGTGTTTGCATAGCAATTTTGGTTCAAAACCTTTTGTTTCTAAAAACCCCTTTTGAATTTCAAAGAAATCCCAAGGTTTTCAAAACACCAAAACTGGTTTGTCCAGCCTTTTTAATCCCAAAAACTCAAAGTTTTTCACTCACCTAAAAGGTCCTGAGTGTGTTCAGAAGTTGTTTCTGAACAAAAGTTCAGAAACAGCTTCTGAACTCAAAAATTCGCATGCTTCGCAGTGCGAAGTCATGGTCGCAGAGCGACCATGACAGAACTCAGAATCTGAGTTTAGGTGTCCAAATGGGCAATTTTTGAGGTTCTAGCCCAGGAGCTCAGAACCTAAGAGTTTTTAAACTCATGTTTTTCAAACCATAACAAGGATTTTGCACAATATTGGAAAATTCGCAAGTCCGGGTGACATTTTGTGGATAACTTGTAAAACAAGTTATGTTCCTAAACTTTCAAAACAGCATGAACAAACAAGCTATGTTCATCATTTTCAATCCAAACTTGAACAATAAACATTGTTCATGATTTTCAAAACCAAACATGAACATACGCTGAATTTGTTCGCTTTTCAAAACCGTTCGCAAAATGAGCCGAACTTGTGCGTTTTCTAACAATTTGCTAAAATCTTTCCATTTTGGGTTTTCAAACCAAATGTTTTGATATACCTTGGGATTTCTAAAAGAATTCTACCCAAAAACATGAATGAAAAAGGGATGGTGTGACGTATGTCTCTCCATTGCCCCGATTGTACGAATGCGTGACGTATGTCTCGTCGTTCGGACAATCGTCATTCCATTTTTCAACATATCCAACCAAAACAAACCAAATCTTGGCCCCTTGTGGTCAATCCGAAACTTTTGGTCCCCCGTGGCCATTAGATTCGATCCCTCGACTTGTTTAAGTCACTCGGTCAATGTTCGACTCGCCCGAGTCCATTGTACCTGTTCTTGATCTCAGTGGATCAATCGAACAATCCCTCGACTCGTTGGAGTCCCCTCGGTCAATGATTGACTTGTTTGAGTCCATTGCACCTCTCTTGGTCCCATAGCGACCAATTCGAACCCTTTAACCCAACGGATGTACCTTTTAACAATTCTAGCGCGATTCATAAACAAACGCTTAATAAGTCTCCCAAGCGCGAGCATACAAGCTACGTTTAAATCGCAAGAATTCGGTTAAAACATCGTCCATTTAAAATTAACCAACACATGTACGTTTTTCTACCAAAGAACTACGTACGCTTTGAATTCTCCGACTACCGGGAGATACGTAGGAGCAAGATCGACATCTTGTCAAGCGCAATAATAAAAAACTCTTTTTTTTCTCTTTCGTTTGTTTTTATCTCTTTCCCCCCCTTTATTATATTTTGACATAGATAAGCATGCGCGCAAAACATTTAAAAACAATTTAAGCTTTAGCCAAATAGAAGGTTCCCGTTGAGTACAACGGACGTGAGGGGTGCTAATACCTTCCCCTTGCGTAATCGACTCCCGAACCCGACAATGGTTGCGATGACCATCCTTTCCTCATCGTCAAAGGGTTTTATTATCGTTTCCCTTTAAACAAAAAAAACTTAAGGGTTTATCAACGTTCCCTTTACACAAAAACTTTGGTGGCGACTTCACAAGGCCCTCCGAGCGTTTACGAACGACCTCGGAGGATTTGCGCGTCTTTTTCTCAGGAAAAAAACGAGGTGCGCACACACAGTATTGAGCAATTAGCAAAGGATTCAAAAGTGCGAAGAAATAAACATCAAATGAGTGATTCAAATGTGATTGCGCAAGCTAAAGTTCAGTTTCTCATTAAACAAGATACATACTATAAATGTGAACTAGTTCTAAACACAAGGAATCAAATCACACAATCCTAAACAAGCAACATGTTTAAATTTGAACCAAACCTAACACACTTCTATCTAAAGTATATGAACAATTTGAACTCTATTGTGAGGGTATGAACACTCATCCAACAAACATGATAACATTCCAATTAAATTATGTGTCCATCTAATTATCATTTCCAAAAGCATAAAAGGCATTGATCAAAAGGTCTTTAAGGGTTGTAATTGGGCTAGGTTACAAAAGAATTGTCATATGTGGGATATTTGAATTCAAATGGCCAAGCAAAAGGAACATTCAATCTAATTACAAACTTCCTTCTTTTTCCAATACAACACTTGGTGAATTTCTTACATTTCTATTCTTGATTGATCTTGACAACTTTTTCTTTGAATTATTGCAAACCTTTTCATTTTTTTCTCTTTTCTTTTTCTTGGTTTGCTTTTCTTTCTTTTTTTTTTCTTTTCTTTTCTTTTCTTGTTGTCAAGATCAATTATCACATTCACCATTACATTGACATAAACATAACCTCCCTTTCTCCCCAACTTATTTCAATGACACCCTAATCGAATGTTCCTTTATCATTATGGCAAAGGTCAATAAAAACGATGGATAAGGGTTCACAAGAAATCAACTATCAGAATTCAATAAAGAGTTAACTATGAACTGAATTTTTTTACAAACTCCGGCAATTTAAATAAGCAATTGAGCTTATTAAAATTGACAGTTCACAGTTAACAATTCTGATTCAATAGGCTCAGATGGGTTAACAGATACTCACACTTCTCACAGGGTAGGTTCATTTGGTCAAGTATTTCACTCAATTTCAAAAAAAATTGCCTTGATCATTTCAATGCTTTTATACAATTTAAAACAACAAAAGATTTAACATAAAATAACTGAGTTAAACATGAAATGTTGGTCTCCTGCATATATATACAATGGTTGAGGATACCTCACATTTGGCTAGTTCTAAATTGGTTCAAAACTAAACAAATGCTTGCTTAAAACTGAATAAATTAACTTGTGTGTAAAGAACTTATTCACATTCAAGAATATACCTAGAAAAACAAGAAAACGAGTACCTTAGCTGCGCGCTTTAACACTCATTCTATCATTATCACTCAAATGATTCTAAGCTCAAGCACTGGCTTTTGAATCTTTCATCTTTCTTTCAAAATTGTTGGGATAATTTCAAAAAATTTCAACAAAAATAAATAACAAAGCATACAATAAAATATAAATTATACTAAACATGTTAACCAAATTAAATAACATAAACCAAAAGTTAACATCATCCATGGTACATAAAACATAAACAAAACAAAGTACAAAACATAATAAAATGTTATAAAAGTACAAAGCTTAATAAATAAAATGAAAGGGATGATAAAACAAAATCTGCAGCTCAGTCTGAATCTGAATCCATGTCTTCAGAATCTATCAAGTCCGCTGCCATACGGTCAATGCTATTTGTAGCCGCCTGAAATTCTAGCCAGGCAAAACTAAGAGAATACAAGTTTCTGAACCAGACAGGTTCTGAACAATATGCAGGGCACAAAAGATCGCAAAACAGAGCACAAGTAAACACAATACAAGAGCAGCAAAATAAAGTGCAGGAAAGTAAAAGGCACAGAGAGTTTGTTAACCCAGTTCGGAGTAAACACCTCCTACTCTGGGGGATACCAATCCAGGAAGGAATTCCACTATAGGAATTAATCCTTATGACTCAAGACACTGACTCCCAGTTCCCAGCCTAAGCAATTAACTTCCTCCTAGTCTTGAATTCTACCCAACACGTTGAGTATTAGAGACCACTAACTTCCTATTCAAGTAACACACCTGTTACTGAACCCCTTAAACAAAACTATCCTGTTTTGAGAAAAACTTCAAAGACAAAACTTCATCCGTACCTAAAGGCTTAGAATGAATTACAACTCAATTAAACTCCTAAATCAACTCAAACATGAGTGATGCACAATAAAAACTCTAAGTTTAAAACACAGACTCTATTCTCTGAATTATGACTCTGTAAATTCGTAAGTCTTCAATAGCAAAGCTCCTCCTTTTATAATCTCCAGCAAGCCTCTTAATTATGCTCCAAATCTTCTGAACTGATTTGTTACTGGAATAAGATTGATCCAATAATGTAACAAATAAAACTGCATTAAATCTTTGAAAGATTTAAAACAGAAAATACGAATTTTCATAACTTTAAACCAAATCTTCAAAGATATCTTCTCCAATTAAACCAGCCTTCTAGAAGTAATTATACAAACATAATTCCTTGCTAAATCTCCCAAGATACGTGCAAAAACAATCCAGCAAACCCAGCTTCTGATGTGGTCAACAGAAGTCAACGCTGGCTTCAGAACCTGAAACTGCTTCTGAAGTGCAACAGTGCTTCTGATGAGCATTTCAGCTTCTGATGTAGATTGCAGCTTCTGAATGGCTTCAAATGAGAAAACTTGTAACTGAAGAAATGTTCTTCATAAGGAAAAGCTTCTATTCCATACTTTGGTTTTGCCAAACAATGCAGCCAACACTTAAAGACTCAACACCGCCGATGAATCATCACCAAGGTCGTCATCAACATCAGCATCGTCATCACCATCATCACCGGCATCCTCATCACCAACATCCGCAGCAGCTGCCCCTCCAGGAAAGAAAGGCCTGTCCCCAGGCCAAGCTATGTGCTCTGAGAAGAAAGCTGGCGTCCATGTGCTTTGGCCACTGTCATGCAGATGACTCTGAATAGTCATTAGAGCCCGGTGATTAGACGCATTCTGCGCCATGAGAAAAGAGCTCACCATAGAGGAGTCCCAACTAGAAAGATCAAGTGGTGGAAAGGTCGGGCCCTGAGGGTGGCTAGGGTGATGTGGTGGTGGTGGTGGTACACTAGAAGGACCGGCTGATGTGGATGGTCCAGCTGAGGAAGTAGGTGGGCAGGAGGTGTGGGGGTGGAGCAATACCTATTGATGTACCTGTCATCAATAGGATTCTTAATCTCTTCATCTACCTGATTGGGCATGTGTACCCTAGCCCGTCTACAAAGTCCCATAATCAATCCAGGAAAGGTCAGTGGGCATTTGGGTTTGCCTGGGGGTAGGATGCCGCTCTCAGCTACTACCCTCATCTCATTGGCTATAAGCCTAGCAACGTCAACCTGACGTTGAGTAAGGATATAGTGGAGAAGAGGTGTAACATCGAGGGTGGTAGAAGAGGTGTGTGATTTTGGCCGGATATTATATAAGATTAGGGTAAGGACTACCTGAGCAGGTGTAGTCATGTCCTCTCGAAATGCTCTGAAAGGCTTACCCGAAGCCTTACTCACATCGTAGTGCTTCCCATCCTGGAAGATGTCTCGTGCAATCAGCTCATGATCCCAATTCCCGCTCCTCTGATGCTCATGGAAGTCACAAAGCATGGTTGGTGCTAGTGGGTTATCCTCTCCACAAAGCTCCAAAGGTTTGCCCAAATACGCATTGATGGACATGCGATCAAAGGCAATAGTGCGCCCTCGCACGTATGTAGTCCATGTGAATTCGTCAGATGGGTCTGCTGGGATTGCATTTTCATAGAATTCCCGCACGATGTCGTAGTTAATCTTCCTTGGTGGCGTGCACAGAATCCCCCATTTCCTTTCATTGATCATGTGTGCTATCCCCCCATATTCTCCCTCTTCTGATATTTGAAATTGCTTCTCAGACCAAATTCGTCTTGTTTTCAGCTCCCCATACCTTTCTTGATTCCTCAAGCTCAAGAAACGACTCGCGTCATGCGGTTGAATGTTGGCTCTAGGTCGAGATGACGAGCTCTCAACGTTCCTTTGTCTTTTGGAAGAGGATTTGGGTGCCATTCCTACACAAGGATTAAAACAGATAAAAATTAGGTAGGATACAAGTCAGGTTCAAATCAAAAGAAGAATAAAACAAATTCTGGGTTTCGTCGCTACAGCGACAGCTTGGTCGCTTGTAGCGAGCGAACCCAGAAATTGCTGGTTTCCTGCGCTACAAGCGCTGTCTAGCGAGGAAGACCCATTTTCAAAATCTTTGATTTTCTGGATTTAAACCTACTTGTAGCATGCGAAATTAACCCTAAAGCTAATATAAATGATTAACAATCACTTAAACTTCCTAAATCCTCAAAAACCCTAAATTATTTTGAATTTTTACATAGGTTTTTTTTCAAAATACGAATCTTATGAACAAGAGGATGAAAGGGGAGTTTTTCTAGTGATTCTAGGTCATTTATTACAGCTTAAACTATGGCTAATCATGGGTAATCAACAGGACATGTTCTAAGTTTGCAAATTTCAAAAACCCTAAACCCTAAAAATTTTAATACACATGCAGGCATCAATAATCAGTAAAGAGCATATAAACAGTAACAGAAATGGACGAAAAACATACCTGGATGTTGTTAAGATGAAAGATTACACAGGTACAGAGTTGATTTTGCAGGATTTTGCAGAAATGTAAAGTGACAAAGTGCAGGAATGTGGTAATGGAAAATGGAATGTTTACAGAAGTAATAGTGCGAAAATAAGAGACAAAAAACGGTTAGAACATTAAATATGGTAGTTGGGAGGTAGGGCAAAAGTCAGTAGTGGCCTGGGAAATATAAAACTGATTTCTGCTACGGTCGCTACAAGCGCGCGACCTGTCGCTACAGCGACAGGCTTTAAGCCCATCGCTACAAGCGTGGTGTGGCGCTACAAGCGCAAGCTTTTGAAAGCTCTCGCTACAAGCGACAAGTACGTCGCTACAGCGACGTAGTGCAAATTTCATCGCTACAGCGATGAGTCTGTCGCTGTAGCGACCATGACAGGAAACAGAAAAATAAAATTTTGAGTTCTTGCCACTATCCCTACATGCATAAATAACTGTACAGAACCAAAATAACACTAAAAAAAATGCATCATACTTACAAAATTGGGGTGCCTCCCAACAAGCTCTTGTTTAACGTCATTAGATCGACGCCTGATTCGCTTATGCTTAAGAATCGATGAGTGAAATCGTCGTCGTGTGCCGAACAACTTCACCTCCAAAATATGGCTTAAGCCTCTGTCCATTCACTGTCCATGTTGACTTAGTGATAGGATCCTCTAATTCCACAGCTCCATAAGGTTTGACCTCCTTGATCATGAACGGACCGGACCATTTGGACTTCAATTTACCCGGAAATAGTCTTAGCCTTGCATTGAACAGCAACACCATTTGACCAGGCCTGAATTCCCTCTTCATGATTTTCTTGTCATGATACCGTTTGACCTTTTCCTTATAAAGCTTGCTTGACTGATAGGCTTGGTCACGCATTTCTTCTAACTCATGCATCTGAAGCTTTCTCTTCTCCCCCGCTTGCTCTTGATCAAAGTTCAAAAACTTGAGCGCCCAAAACGCTTTGTGCTCCAACTCGACCGGCAAGTGGCATGCTTTCCCATACACCAACTGGAATGGTGTGAAACCCGTAGGAGCTTTGTATGCGGTCCTATAGGCCCACAATGCTTCGTCCAGTTTCATCGCCCAATCCTTTCTTGATGATGACACGGTCTTCTCAAGTATCCGTTTGATTTCACGGTTGGATACCTCGGCTTGACCGTTGGTCTGTGGATGGTATGGTGAAGCTACCTTGTGCTTTACTCCATAGTGCTCAAGTGCTTTTGCTAACTGTTGATTGCAGAAGTGAGAACCTCCATCACTTATTAGCACTCTCGGAGTTCCAAATCGGGAAAAGATGTTTCTTTTCAGAAACTTGACCACCGTCTTGCTATCGGCTTTCGGAGATGCTATTGCTTCTACCCACTTTGACACATAGTCAACAGCCACCAGAATATATTCATTGTTCAAAGAGGATGGAAATGGCCCTACAAAGTCAATACCCCAACAGTCGAAGACTTCGACTTCAAGGATACTTTGTAGAGGCATTTCATTCCTTTTTGAAATCCCTCCGGTTTTCTGGCAACTCTCGCATTCTTTCACATGTTCGTATGCGTCTTTGAACAAAGTGGGCCAATAAAAGCCTGCTTGAAGAACTTTTGCTCCAGTTCTTTCTCCACTATAATGACCACCATATGGCGAGTTGTGACAGTGCCACATGATGTCCTTGGCTTCTTCTCTTGCAACACATCTTCTTAACAAGTGGTCTGCTCCAATCTTGAAGAGGTACGGGTCATCCCAAATGAATTGAGTTCCGTCTCTCAACAACCTCTTCTTCATTTGCCATGTGTAATCCTCCGGTATGAACCCCGTTGCTTTGTAGTTGGCCATGTCAGCGAACCATGGTCTTTCTTGCACCATAAGCAACTTCTCATCCGGGAACTCTTCAAGGATGTCCCTTTCATTCTTCGTTATCTCATCGTTCACCAATCTTGACAGATGATCAGCTACTAGGTTCTCAGTCCCCTTCTTGTCCTTAATCTCCAAATCAAACTCTTGGAGTAGCAACATCCGACGGATGAGTCTCGGCTTTGAGTCGGGTTTGGTAATTAAGTACTTGATAGCTGCATGGTCAGTCCAGATAACAATTTTTGAACCTATGAGATACGAACGAAATTTTTCTAATGCGAACACTATAGCAAGTAATTCTTTTTCAGTGGTAGCATAATTGACTTGTGCGTCATTTAAAACTTTACTTGCATAGTGTATAGCATGAAAAATTTTGTTTTTGCGTTGACCTAACACCGCGCCTACAGCATAATCACTTGCATCGCACATAAGTTCAAAATCATATGTCCAATTTGGTGCGGTGATTATGGGTGCGGATGTTAAGCTATCCTTTAAAGTATTAAAAGCATGTAAACAATCAATATCAAAATTAAAAGACTTATCTTTGTTGAGCAAGTTGCTCAATGGCTTTGCAATTTTTGAGAAGTCTTTGATGAATCTCCGATAGAACCCGGCATGGCCTAGGAAACTTCGGATTCCTATGACATTGACTGGTGGTGGAAGCTTTCCTATCACGTCGATCTTAGCTTTATCAACTTCAATACCCTTGGAGGAGATCCTGTGACCAAGGACTATACCCTCGGTTACCATGAAGTGACACTTCTCCCAATTGAGCACCAAGTTGGTTTCCTTGCACCGTTTCAGTACTGTGTCCAGATTCTTCAAGCACAAATCGTATGATGACCCGAAAACTGAGAAGTCGTCCATAAACACTTCAATGCTTTTCTCTATCAAGTCTGCAAAAATAGCTTGCATGCATCGTTGAAATGTTGCTGGAGCGTTACATAATCCGAACGGCATGCGTCGATATGCAAATACCCCAAAAGGACATGTGAATGCAGTCTTCTCGTGATCGTCTGGATTCACCGAAATTTGATTGTAACCCGAATATCCGTCAAGGAAAATATAAAAAGCTTGTCCTGACAGTCTCTCTAGCATTTGATCCATAAATGGTAGAGGAAAATGATCCTTTCTAGTTGCTTTGTTAAGCCTCCGGTAGTCGATACACATCCTCCAACCGGTTACGGTTCTTGTCGGTATGAGCTCATTCTTCTCGTTCGTGATAACCGTCATACCTCCCTTCTTAGGGACAACTTGAACCGGACTAACCCAAGTGCTATCCGAGATCGGATATATCATGCCGGCTTCAAGTAGCTTAACTACTTCTTTCCGGACTACTTCCTTCATGTTTGGGTTTAGCCGTCTTTGAGGTTGTGCTACCGGCTTATAATCCTCTTCCATCATGATCTTATGCATGCAATAGGATGGACTTATCCCTTTCAAGTCGGATAGTGTCCAACCTATTGCTTCCTTGTTGGACTTCAAAACTTCGACCAATTTTGTTTCTTCATGGTTTGACAAGGAGCTACTTATGATGACCGGTTTGGTACCCTCTTGATCAAGAAACACATACTTCAAATGTGAGGGCAAGATCTTCATCTCCGGCTTCAATTCTTCAACTTTAGCTTCATTCGTCAATTCCTCGATTTTGGCTTTGTGAGGAGGAATTTCCTTCAACGAATCGAGCTCCTTCAAACACTCTTCAAGCTCCTTCTCATCTTCTTCTCCTATGATACTTAGTGCGTTTGTCAATACTCTTTCAAGATGCGTCAAGTGATGCAATTGGTTTCTCGTATCAACTATCAATTCTTCCGTTGCATCCATCTTGAAGCAAGCACCTTTATCACTAGGATACTTCATCGCTTCGTTGATGTTGAAATTGACTTCTTCATCGTCCACACGGACTTTCATTAAGCCTCCGTCAAGATCAATCATCATCCGTGCCGTTTGCATGAAAGTTCTCCCAAGAAGTAGCGGCACATCATCATCCTCCGGTATGTCCATCACTACAAAGTCGATGGGGAACAAGAACTTGTCGACTTTCACCAACACGTCTTCAGCAATTCCCAATGGACGAGTGTAGGATTTGTCGGCCAATTGCAAGGTTAAGTTGGTTCTTTTCACAACTATATCACCAATCCTTTTGACAACGGATAATGGGATTAGGTTGATACTTGAACCTAAATCAATGAGTGCCTTGCCGACATTAACATTGCCAATGGACACCGACAGTGTAACTTTGCCCGGATCTCTCTCCTTTCTTGGCAATGTTCTCTGGATGATTTCACTACAATTCGCGTCTAGCTGAATTGTTTCTTCTTCGTTAAACCTCCTCTTCTAGGAAAGAATTTCTTTCATGAACTTGGCATAAGTCGGCATTTGCTCTAGAGCTTCCGAGAACGGTATGTTGATTTGTAAACGCTTGAATACTTCAAGGAACCTAGCAAACTGCCTTTCTTTCTCTTTTTTGGCTGGTGTAGTTGGGTAAGGTAGATGTGGTGTTGGTGCATTCTTCACTACTTCTTGCTTCTTGCCCTTCTCCTTCACCTCATCTTTCTTCCACACAATGTTCTCATTTTCAACTACATCCTTATTATTTTTTTCAACTTCTTCCTCTCTATTTACACCTTCTGTTTCTTCCTCATGTCCTTCATCATCATCCTTCTCCTCATTCTCAACAATTCTCCTCTCTACTTCAAGATTGTCCCCTATACCTTTACCAATGACCTTCCCGCTCCGAGTAGCAATTGCCTTGCAATTTTCGTTGTCTCTTGATGCAAGGACTTCCTCATCAAAATGACTTAATTGTCATTTTGATGATGATGCATGATCCTTTGGGTTGGTTTGTGTGTTGGCGGTAAAGGTTCCGCCTTGTTGAGTAGCTTGAGATAGTTGTTGTGCCAACTGGCCCACTTGCGTCTCCAGATTTTTGATGGATGCATCAGTGTTCTTTTGGTTAGCCATTGACATCTGCATGAATTGATTGAGGGTTTCATCGGTGGTTTGGTTGCGGTTTTGTTGTGGAGGTTGATATTGGTTATAGTTTTGGTAAGGTTGTCGGTTATGTTGCCCAGCTTCTTGCCTCCAACCTTGGCCATAGTTCGGATTATTCCCTCTTGGGAAGTTGTTTGGATGGCTTTGGAATTGGTTTTGAAACTGTTGAGGCCTTGGTTGATTTCCAACATAGCTTACCTCTTCTGTAGGTGGCGGACAAAATCCGGTTGGGTGATCTCCCGAACAAAGCTCGCATGATGCGACTTGGTGTTGTCTTCTTTGTTCGTTTTGGATATCCTTCATTTGTTGAGGAAGGTTGGCCATCTTCTTTGTCAACTCTTCCACTTGTTGCGTGAGCAATTTGTTCTGAGCTAGGATAGCATCATTCGTTCCCAAATCTAGGATTCCCGCCTTCCTTTGGCTTTGGCTTCGGTTATGATGAGCTTGGTGATCATTCAATGCCATTCTCTCAATAATAGCAACAGCATCCTCGGCGCTCTTGGCCATCAAAGAACCACCAGCAGCAGCATCAAGCAATAGCTTTGATTGTTGTTGCATCCCGTTCCGGAATAGATGAATTTGTGTTAAGTCATCAAATCCATGATTAGGACATCTTCTGAGCATTGACTTGAAACGCTCCCACGCTTCACATAACGTCTCACTAGAACCTTGTGAGAACACATCAATAGTTGTCTTCGCCTCCATGAAACGATTCTGAGGGAAGAACCTCTCAAGGAATTTCTCCTCAAGCGTGTTCCAATTCGTCATTACCGTCGGTGGCTGGTCCAAATACCACTCCTTAGCTTTGCCAATCAATGAATGAGGAAACATCCTCATGAATATAGCCTCCTCGTTATTTTCCGTCTCACCAAGGGTACCCGCAATCTCATAAAATTTTGTGAGATGTTGGAACGGGTCTTCATGGTCCAATCCTGAGAAGGGATTAGCATAAAGTATTTGTAAGATCCCCGTCTTCATCTCGGTTTGCTTGGTAGTCCGCGGCAATTTCCCCAATTGTGCTAAACGGCGTGGGCTATTATGACATGGCATCCCACGACCGCCTGAACCTCCAGGATCTCCTGCTGCAGCCATTTGTAACTCTTGGCTTGGACTTGGACTAGATGAATGACTAGAAACAGAAGCTTCCTCTTGTTGCCTTTTCTTTGCTTGTTGCTTCTTTTTCCGATTCTTGCTATTGTTTCTACGAGCTGTTCTCTCTATCTCGGAATCAAAAAGAAGTTGGTCCTCCGATACTTGACCTCGCATATACGATATCAACAATCTGACCAAAAAGAATTAGCAAACAAGATGGATAAGGAATATTAGTTATATACATAAAAGAATTTTGTGCAAAATTGCTTAAAACCATAATTAAAGTTGCAATGATTATAATATCATAACTTTAATCCCCGGCAACGGCGCCATTTTGATGTTAGTCAAAAGTAAGTATCGTTTTTATATCGTTCCACAGGGATTAATGTGATATCATAAACCGTTCAACGTCGATTATCGTCTTAAGTTAGGGTTTAACCTTTTTCAATACTACGCTACTCAACATTTAAAAACTTAATAAATAAATAGTAGAGTAATAGGACATAGAAGGTGTTCGGATTAACATTCATCAATCAAACATCGTTTATATTCGATCGATTATAAATACGGATTCTAGCTTTTTCTTATATATGACATTATTACGTATTGCTCAACAACATCATTGATTTCCCAAATGACGTCGTGAGATCGATTGTATCATTTAATCGATGATTTCTCAATCTATTAAACGATTCAAAAGCTTTACGATCCAATACTATAATGTAATTATCAAAACCAAATCCCATTTCTAGAATTTCTTATCTTGATAGAAAATCATTCTAAACCTAGATTCAAAAGTCTTTTTCAACAACATTTAAATCAAATATAAGATTGAAAAGCAAGAAGAAATTCAATGGTATATAAAAATGCTAGAATCATATATTTAATAATCAAAAGTTTACAACATGGAATGATTGATTACCTATTAATCCCAACAAAGGAGATTAGTTGATCATTGTCATGACAACTATTGCAAAACAAGAAAGGAAGATGAAGATATATTAAGGCTTGATGTCTCAAAGCTTCTTAATGTATTCTTCAATCCAAATCACTTTGCTATTTGAAGTTTTCCTCCTTCTATGCCTATTCTGTCTCTTAGATAACTGATATTTTTAGCTCTGGAAAATATAAAATCTGATAAAAAACTAACTGTCTCAAAAAATGAGCTTCAAAATACATTTATATGCTGAGAAAATGCACGCTCGCTACAAGCGACCAGCCTGTCGCTTGTAGCGATGAGGTCAACTGGCCAATCCAAGAGCTCCACGTCATCCATCAGCATTAAACCGCCCTCTGGTCGCTGTAGCGACAAGGTCTGTCGCTACAAGCGATGGATCCTTGAAATTCCCTGCCTAGGCTCGCTTCAAGCGTCCAGTTCATCGCTTCAAGCGATGAACTCCTGATAATCCCTGCCTAAGCTCGCTTCTAGCGATGGAAGCTGCGCTTCAAGCGATGAAAACCTGGAAATCCCTGCCTATCCTCGCTACTAGCGATGGCTTCTGCGCTTGTAGCGATGGCATCAATAAAAACTTCATTTCTTTGCATCAATCAGGTCCAAGCATGTATTTCCTGCATAATCACATGGGGTAAGGCTTAGGATCACAAATATTGCATTTTTAACACAAATATGCTCTAATCCTAAGGTAACTTGTACAACAAGTAATCATAAGTGCCCTAATTTGTACCAAAATATAACAACTTTTAGGCACTTATCATATACATAAAAGAATTTTGTGCAAAATTGCTTAAGATAATAAATTAACGTTGCCATGATTATAATATCATAACTTTAATCCCCGGCAACGGCGCCATTTTGTTAAAGCACAAAAGTAAGTATAAGTTTTATATCGTTCCACAGGGATTAACGTGATATCATAAACCGTTCAACGTCGATTATCGTCTTAAGTTAGGGTTTAACCTTTTTTCATTACTACACTACTCAACAAATAAAAAGCATTATAAATAAATAGTAGAGTAATAGGACATAAAAGGCGTTAGGATTAACGTTCATCAATCAAACATCGTTTGTATTCGATTGATTGTAAATACGGATTCTAGCTTTTTCTTATATATGACATTATCACGTATTGCTCGACAACGTCATTGATTTCCCAAATGACGTCGTGAGATCGATCGTATCGTTTAATCGACGATTTCTCAATCTATTAAACGATTCGAAAGCTTTATGATCCAATACTTTAATGTAATTATCAAAACCAAATCCCATTTCTAGAATTTCTTATCTTGATAGAATATCATTCTAAACTAGATTCAAAAGTATTTTCCAATATCATTTAAATCAAATATAAGAGTGAAAAGCAAGAATAAATTCAATGGTATATAAAAATGCTAGAATCATATATTTAATAGATCAAAAGTTTACAACATAGAGTGATTGATTACCTATTAATCCCAACAAAGGAGATTAGTTGATCATTGTCATGATAACTATTGCAAAACAAGAAAGGAAGATGAAGATATGTTAAGGCTTGATTTCTCAAAGCTTCTTAATGTATTCTTCAATCCAAATCCTTTTGCTATTTGAAGTTTACCTCCTTCTATGCCTATTCTCTCTCTTAGAAAACAAATATTTTGAGCTCTGGAAATTATAAAATCTGATAAAAAACTATATTTTGAAAAAATGAGCTTCAAACATATTTATATGCTGAGAATTTGCACGCTCGCTACAAGCGACCAGCCTGTCGCTTGTAGCGAGGAAGTCAACTGGCCAATGGGAGAGCTCCACGTCATCCTTGAGCATTAAACCGCCCTTTGGTCGCTGTAGCGACAAGGTCTGTCGCTACAAGCGATGGATCCTTGAAATTCTCTGCCTAGGCTCGCTTCTAGCGTCCAGTTCATCGCTTCAAGCGATGAACTCTTGTAAATCCCTGCCTAGGCTCGCTTCTAGCGATGGCTTCTGCGCTTCAAGCGATGGCTTCATGGAAATCCCTGCCTATCCTCGCTACTAGCGATGGCTTCTGCGCTTGTAGCGATGGCATCAAGAAAAACTTCATTTTTCCTTGCATCAATCAGGTTCAAACATGAATTTCCTGCATAATAGCATGGGTAAGGCTTAGGATCACAAATATTGCATTTTTAACACAAATATGCTCTTATCCAAAGGTAACTTGTAAAATAAGTAACATAAGTGCCCTAAAATGTATCACAAGATAACAACTTTTAGGCACTTATCAGGGTACATATTGTTAAAGGAGATGCAACACAAATAACTTCTCTATGAGATCACTCATCCTAATATTATATTCGTCCAAACACGTTTAACACAAATGTCGTGTTCTAATGGGATATGATGTATTAATGTTGGTATGACTTTGAACTAATTTTATTTTAGGCTATGGTTATTAACCCCTCCCCATTTTATTAAGTGCATTAAAATATTATATGATCCCTTAAAAAATGATTATATAATGTAGGAGTATGTGCGAAATGCTAATGAATTATGAAGCCCTTCGATCCTTTAAAAAAAGGAGACATATCCGTATCGAACACCGATATTCTGTGAAAACTTGTAGATATGCATCTAAGAAGTATCAATTTTTTTTTTTGAAGTTTAAAATATTTTATTTATTACTTATAAGATACTTCACGAATACACACATATACTTATAAGATACTTCATTGATATGTATCTTAAAAAAAGGTGAGACAAGGCTGTGAGAATTTAGTGGAGATGACAATGATGCAATTCAAGGTGTGATGTTGTCCCTTGATGAACCAAACTTACGATGTATGTTTTTATTTTTGTGGATGATGGTAGTGAGATAAAAGATCACTCAACATTGAAAAATATTGTTTTGTGTTCTTTTAATAATATTTTTGTTGATATCCTAATGTAGCGATAAATATAGATTATTTCAAGACACACAAAAACTCTGTACTTTGTATTTTGATCACAAATATTAGTTTTTTTTGTAAATTGTGATCTTTATAACCTAACTATTAATGAACAATAATCAATGAATATTCCTTTTGAGTATTTTATGTGCATATAAGTTTTATTATAAAAAGTTTGTTAACACAAGTTAGCTGTATAAATTTAACAAATTTCACCTATCCGCGTATCCGCATCGTATCACACCCGTACTTGGTACCCAAGCTTCATAGCTAAGGACAAATACTCACACATATTTGTTGCAGGTATTTGTGGTCTTGGCATAATCACAACTCTTCATACTTCTCCAATTCAACAATCCCTAATCATTGTCTCGTCATGGAAGCTCACAACTGAATGTGCTGGAGAACACAAGAAGGGTGTCTTGAATTATTTCGACCATTTAAAATCATTCTTGTTTAAATTATTTCGACCATTTAAAATCATTCTTGTTTTACATAGATTCAGTTGAATCAGTCTTTTTTAATATTCATTTTAACACAAAGATAAGTTCTTTATCAAATCATTTAACTTAAGTTAAAATGTATAAACAAAAGGCGTAGTTACACCATGAAGAACTTGCACAATGTAAGTAAAGAGAGTAAGGGAAGAGAGAATGACATGATATGTTTATACTAGTGCACTATCAACCAATAGCTAGTCCAATCCACCTTTAACATAATGACTTTGTCTTCCACCCGAGAAGGATTTAATCCACTACCAACCTCTGTAGATCTTGTGAGTATTCATAGTTTGCCTTTCCATGCGTGAGAATTGTTCAGAGCCTCTCCAGACATGAGCATTTTCAGAAGCCTCACTAGGCATTCCTTTAAAAAAAGGTTTGTTGCCACTACTAAAGAGTGTATATAAATGAGTCTGTACTTGAGTTATACAAAGTCGAAATTTTAAGGTTAACTCTCTTCGAGATGATATTACAATACAATCATACGTCAATTGAAGTGTTCAACAATAATTTGAGTGATTTACATCAAGATTTAATGATTCGCAACTGAGAAGATATACAATGAGCGGATATAACAATCATATTTCAGCGATTCAATGAACTTGCCTTTTTTCTATTTCTCTCTAAGCTCACATTAATGGATATTATGTAGAACTATCTCGCGATACCATAAGTCAAATGATATTTGATTGACTTTGGTTTTCTTCTCTTGATTTAGTCTACTTACGGTCTTTGACTCTCAGCTCTGCACCATGACTTCTTTGGTCTTGATCCTTTTGATCAGAGACCAGATAATGGTTGTTCACTCGTACTTCATGGTCATTGATGATATTGGTCTTTAACCCTTTTTGGCCATTGACAATCAAACATCAACACTTTCTTCAATTTGAATAGTTCTGCTTTAACACTTTTGAAGAAACTATCCGTCCAGGCTCTGCCCTTTGTGTTGATATCTTTCAAGGCCGAACTCCAAGATTTAAAAAGTATGCTGCTGTGATTTGAGACATCAAAAAACTTCAAAAAAAAAATTGCCATGTTCACATTGCTCACACTTTCCGAGAAGAAAACAATTGTGCTGAATTTCTATCTAAGCAAAATGCTTCTACTAAAACTAATCTCATGGTCCATCCATCCCCTCCTCTCTTGGATCTCCTTTCAATAGTCTCTAAGGCTTTGTATGCGAATTTGGAGGGGAAGGGAGGGGAGGGTTTTTGAAAAAATGAAGGAGCAAGTTGAAGAAATAGAGTACATTGGGAGGGGAGGGCTTTGGGGATTAATTTTTCTTCAAAATACAAAACCCTCCTCATTTGGGAAACTAAAATGTTGTATTGAAGTAGGGTTTTGTGGGGTTTTTTGAGGGTTTATATGAATTCTTCAAATTTATTCTATGTTGTTGTAATATTCTTAATATTAAAACTATATGAATCATAAGCATTAGTTTATCATTATCTAAAAAAACACTCTTTCAAAAAAATGTGAAAAATTTCTCTATTTCGTTCTATATTTCTCACCCTCCAAAACTTTTCTTTCCCCTCCCCTCCAAACTCCCAAACAAAACCTATTCCGTAAAGCGTAATCTTTTTTTCCTAGTTTTTCCGCTTTCTTTCCTCTTTAGCTTTGTAAAAAAAAATAAAAAAAAAGATCCAAAGCAAAATGTTATATAAACCAAAGATCAAATAATTTAAAACTATATGGATCACATTTATGTTTGATTCTATTATAAAGAAAATTATTCAAATGTCTCAATTTTCAAACACTTGTACATCGAAGGGTTTAAATCCTTAAGGGAAAAACACGCAATTTTCATCACCTATATAGATAGATTTTTATAAAAAAATCGTATTTTACTTAGCCTGAAAATACACTTTCAATTTCAAGTAAGTGCAGTTTTTTCCATTAAAAAAAAGTAATTGCGGTTATGGGGTAAAAATAGCTCTCCTCAATCATTTGCAAGAGAAATATCTTGTTGGAAGAGATAATACCCACTTTGGTGATTTATGCTTTGGAAAGGATTTAGTCTATGACTGTCATAGGAGAATATCTTTTGGAGGAATAACCATTAATTATTTAAAAATGTCATCGTTGTTTATGAAATTTGAAGAATAATTCTTTGAAAATAATCCTAATTAGCATATTCTTGTTGATAAAAAAGCAAGAGTTAAAAAAACATTAGTGTAAATTACACGAGTATAATGAAACTAAATCAAGATAGAAGTAAAGTAGTTTATAATGAATGTTCATATAGTAAAAAAAAAAACTCCAAAAATTACTTTTAATAGTTGACAATAAACACATGCAACATCCTTTAAACAAACCTATCTCTCAAGTTGAAAATGGTAATGGTAAGAGTTAACAACAGATGGGCTCCGACAATCTCTTAAATAAAACATGGGTCACGTTAACAATGTGCTCTTAAGATATATGTTAATGATTCCTCAAATAGCAAATATTTTGTGGTATATGACTCAAAATTGTGAAGTTGAGAAAACTTGGAATCGTGACACGATTTTAAAGTCGTGGCACGATTTTCAAGGTAGTGAATGAATATGTTTCTGGAGGCAAATCATGACACGATTTTGACAGTATCTGGACACTATTTAAGCATTCACTTTCAGATTTTTAGGAGAGCTTCAAGAGAGAGAAACTTGAGAAATCAAAGGATGTAACTTTAGGGTTGAGGGTCTTTGGTGAAGGTTCTCTTGAGGGGTTCTTTTGGGTTGGGAAACATTTGTAAACACCTTGGGTGAGTGAAAATCATTGAGTGTCTTGTTCATTGGAGAGATTGTGAAAATGGTAGAAATTAGGGTTTGTTCTTTGTGAGCTTGTTGAAGCTAATTTCTTAAAACCCTCTTATATCTCTTGTAAAGAACTCATTGATAGTGGATTGGAGAGATCAATCACTCCCCAGAGTAGGTCAATTTGGACCGAACTGGGTAAACATTTCTTGGTGTGTTTGTTTCTCTTCTCTTAATTTTTGCTTGTGATTTTGTGTTTTTCACTTGATTCCTAGATTAAATCTAGGTTTGTTATTGTTGTTGTTGCTTGTGATTACTTTGATATTGATTATTATTTTCCTTTGTTTCACACATCATAGTTTTATTGGTGTGAGTTTTGAGTCCGAATTCACAACATATTTAATGAGAAAATTGTCAACCTTTTGAGAAATAAATTTGCACTATTTCCAATACATAATTTCTATTTTTGGTATCCTAAACATGCGCTCTTAGGGCATATATTAGCATTTCCTAATAAAATACAAAGAAAAGAGCAAATATTAGCATTTCCTAATAAAATACAAAGAACTAACTAGAAATAGGACAAATTTATTATTAATTAAATGACACTAATCATCATTTTACAAACCGTCTCCCAAAGATTTGAACCCTATGCCAACAAGAAACAAAATTTCTCTTGCATTTAACAATAATCAAATGAATTTCCAAACAGAAACAGAGTTAATGGGTGTTCCTTTCCACCCAACAAGAAGACAATGACCATTCATATCAAATGTGCAAGAACTTCCACAAGGAAATCTTTTAGCCACCAATTCAGCTTGATACAAAGACATCATACTCAATTCTGTTTCCACCATTCCAAATCTTGTGAAAAATGCTCTCCACACATCAATCTTCACATTTCTACTCTTTCTTTCAGCTCCTTCTTCAGCCACAATATTCCTAATTCCATGACTAAAATACATTGATTCTAAAATCATTCTGTTCTTCTCATCACCTTTCATACAATCCTCAAAACAATCGAAAAATGCGCTAAAGTAAAAAAGTGCTTCGATGAAACGGTTCACAAAAGATTTAGAATTGTGATTTGCTTCAATCTCGGTGACAACCATTACTATAGGATTTATGGTTCTAACCACTCTCATTATTGTTTCGAGTTGGTCTGATTGTTGAATCTTGCTTTGAAGCGCAAACTGAGAGTAAACCGCAACGGTTTCCTCAGAATCTATCTTGAAAAGATCTTCTCTTAGATGTAATAAATCAGATACAATAATTGTATCGAACGAGAAAGGTATGTTCAACTTTCGCGCAAAATCCTTCAATCTTTTACCAGTGTCTTCGACTACATGCTTCAAAGTGTTTGTGTTTCCGGTCACAATAGCTGTTATCTTTAGAAGCTCAAGGGGACATTCGTTTCTCGATTGAAGTGCTTGCATTAGGATTGTCCATTGTAACCCTTTTCGGATTTCAAGATCAACAACATGAATCTTCTTTGCATCAGTTACATTTTCTATTAAAGCTTGTACACATGTGAACATTGAAATTTTACAAAATGGAAGATCTTCAAAAAACGCGACAAGGGCTGGATTTAGATCCTTGGTTACCTCTTGAGGATCAAAAGATTTTATATTTTGCATATTGTTTGTCGAGACAGACACTCTTCCTGTTTCTTTGTCGATTCTTTGGTGAAGAGCTTCGGCAAAATAATGAATCACGCGTTTAACGGGGTTACCTGTATTTGAAGATAAAGACTCAATTTGCAATAACAATTTTCTAGCGCGTTCATGCTGTTGATATCCCACTTTCTCAGCACAAGCTAAGAGTGATTCAGCAAGTGAAACATCTTCTTTCTCTTCATCAGCTAGACCGGAGAAAGAAAAACCAAATGGGTGATTAAGAATCAAACCTGATATAGATTCTGATGAAGATGATGATTGTATGAACCTTGTTCCAGCTATCTTCATTATATCTTCAGTTGATAACTTACTCTCATTTTCATTATCTGTGACTAAATCAAAATCATTAACAGGATGAAGGACTTTTCTTTCATCAGGCAATAACCTCTTGAATCCTTTGCCATAATTCTTCAATATATCAACTGGTGCTAAAGGAGTTTGGTAGAATTGTTGGTCCTTTTTTGTGTCACAAAGTGGAGGGTCTTTTGTTGGACATTGTTGTTCATCAAAATGAACCATGTCAAAGTGTAGGTTATCAAAAGTTTCATAATCTTGATATGATCCTTGTTGTTGGTGTTGATACTTTAGGAACTCATCTTCTTGTGATGGATCATCTTGAAAGAAACCAAAATTAGAGCAAAGAGACTCAATTCCATTGTAGTCTCCTAGATCTTCTGCTACAGAAAATTGAACATTTTTCATTTCACTAAGTTTCTTGGTCTCCCAAAAAATATCATTGGATGAACTTAGTTTATCCTCAACTATATTGAAACTAAAATCACCAAAATTGCACAAGTTTTCCATCACCAATTGAAACTAACTTTTCTTTCAGTACAACTAGTTTCAAACTAATTATGTTCTTAATTATGAACCACATTCTCTATATATAACAAAATTATTAATTATTATTATTATTATTAGTTGTCATAGTTTTTTTTAATATATATACGAACCTTTGTTGATTAAGTGAATTAAGGTATAGTTTGTGCTTAGTTTAACATAAAATTGACTTGTTCTAACACTAAATCCGTCTACTAGAGTTAACAACGATGCTTTTTTTTGACAAAGATTTAGCATTGATGTTGTCACCATAACAATAATGATTTAATATGATCAAGTGGCCGGGATAAAAATGGCCATTAAAATTTATAATAATATCATATACGAAAAATAAAATAAAAGGAATGATTCAGACAAGTATTCTTGTTTTTTGAAATTGTCAAGTAGGCATAAGCCAGCAAAGATGGCGTAAGTGATGACCGGAAACTAAAGATGGCGTGTGACTTCTCTATAAGAATTACCGAATTTTAAAATTTTGAACTTCATTTTATTTAGGCAAATTATTATTATTTTTTTACAAGTTTAGGCAAATGTTATTAATCCCTCCTCATTTTATTTTTGTTACCTCCCAATTTAATGCTAGTAACTTAAAAGAACAAAAACATATATACAATACCAATTTAATGCTAGTAACTTAAAAGAACAAAATATCCAAACTCAGTCAAACCACGTAATCAACCCAAACGGGTATACAAACAGTTCAAATACAATAAAAAGTGGTCTAAAGTAATCGAAGCAAACACAAACACACACCACATGCACTAGCCAACATGGGTGAAACCAGATAGCAAAAACAATGTTATGTGTGTGTGTGTGTGTGTGTATATATATATATATATATATATATATATATATATATATATATATATATATATATATATATAAAGCATCGCCACTACCGCCTATGAATGCTTAGGTCTGAAAGGAAGATACTTCATGCGTCTTCGGCTTACGAGTCTACAATGGTTCCCCTAAGGAACAAACTCTAAATCTCTCTTGAGCGAGAATGACTAACTTTTACCCTGTAGTTCCAACCCCGTATGTGGTTATAAAGAAACTCCATCTTTTGCCCTATCTCTCTCGATTCTCCATCTCATGCCGCATCTTCGCCTCCTGATCGTTTGTCTGACGTTGTAACTCTATCTATTGTGTTTATGTTTCTACTTGTGACTAGGGCTGGAAATGAGTCGAGCTGAGTCAAACTTAGCTCGACTCAATAAAAATTTATTTGGCTCGAAACTCGACTTGAGTTCATGTCGAATCTTATTTTTGCCTCGAACTCGACTCGGTTCAAACTCGTGAACAACTTGGTTCGACTCGTTAGCTCAATTATCATAGTTTAAAAGTAAAAATTTAAAGTTTTTTGCACATTAAAAAAAAAACTCATACCTAAGCAAAAGAAATACTCCCTCCGTCCATTTTTATACGAGTGGTTTACAAAAATCACGGGTATTAAAAAAAGTGGTTGAAGTAATAAAATTGTCTCAAATGTGTGTGATTATTACTATATTACCCTTAATTAAATATATATTTAATGTTAACTTTTCATATACCAAGACAAATTGGTACTATTAATAAGGGTTATATTTGAAAAAAGAGTAATTAATGCATCTAAGAATTTGTATATGATCTTATAATTAAGGACAAAACTTTTTTTATAAGGCAAATTCTTGTTTACCCATCAATAAAAGGTGGGTAATACTACCCATGCTGAGTTGGCCCAATCAAAACAATGTATTTATATAACATTAAAAATAATAAAAAACAAATAAATAACTTTGATTGGTGCCAACTCATCATGGGTTGTGTTATCCACCTTTTATTGATGGGTACCCAAGTTGTCACCTTTTTATAAACTACTCATATAAAAAGGGACGGAGAGAGTACTTAAAAATACATTGGCATTTGAGCCAATGTTTAATGTAGAAACTGAATGAGGACATATATTAATGTGTACACACTGATGTTAAGCCTCAAATCCAAGCTTGCATCTATCCATCATGCTCTCTCTGGTGGTTTTATATGTAACCGCTTCCTTATTTTTCATAAACACTAGACTCTAACCCGTGCATCGCATGAGTTTTGTAGAGTTTCATATATAATTATTAAATTGGCTATATTAATACTTTTATAGTTATATTCAGTATTATTTTATCAAACTGCCTTAAAAAGCAACAAAAACAAAAGATGGACTGCAATAAAAAATGACAAATCAAAAGAAAAAATATATATACAAAAGTCTGCACCAAGAAATTGGTCCTAACTGCAAAAGCTGTTAAATCTAGAAAAATGAAAAGAAAAAGAAACTGTTATTTGGTAATCAAAAGAAGAAAAGAAATGAAAATGAACTGCTACGTGGTAACCGAAAGAGAAAAAATAATAAAAAGTAACCGTTATGTGGTAATTGAAAGAAAAAATAATAATGAAAAAGAACCGCTAATAATGAAAAAGGAACAACTATCAAAAAAGGAATTGCAATGACATTAGTGACTTTAAAAAAAATGACCTTTTCATGTGCTACCTGAGTCAATTCCTTGAACAGACATTTTTTTCTTAAAAATTAATTAGGTCCATCAAAAAGGACGGAGTTATGGTTATTAGGTTCAATTGCATGATGGTGAAAGAGATGAAAGTGAGTGAGAAATGATTTAGGGATTGTGAGATTGAAAGAAAGAGGACACAAGATTTGTGTTGAATTCACAACATTGAAGCAATCACATGTCATTAAAAACATCAGTACCTTGGAGGTAAAAGTTGTGAATTGGAAGCATGTGGTACCTGGTTCGATCCCCGCCATGAGTTTTTTTCATAAATTTTTAGAGTTACATTCAAAGTCATAGAAACAATACAAAAATAATGAAAAGAAACAACCAATAATGAAAAGAAAGTGATATCAAAAAAGGAACTGTTGGCTAAAAAAGGCCTTTAGGATTGCATATCCATTTTAGAAGCAACAATATTTCAATAAAAATGTTAGTGACCTAGTAGTAAAATTTCTAAAGCGTTGTCATGTGTTACCTGGTTCAATTCCCTGCAAACCTTTTTTTCACACATTCAGTATTATAAAATGACAAATCAAAGGAAGAAAATATATACAAAAGCCTGCACCAAGAAACCGCTAATAATGAAAATGAACTGCTATCAAAAAAGGAATTGTATTAACGTTAGTGGCTTTTAAAAAAAAATGACATTTTCATATTTTACCTGATTCGGGATTGTGAGATTGAAAGAAAGAGGAACCGAGATTTTTGTTGAATATACAACATTGAAGCAATCACATGTCATAAAAAACATCAATACCTTGGTGGTAAGTGTTGTTAATTGGAACCATGTGGTACTTGGTTCAAATCCCACCAGGACTTTTTTTCATAAATTTTTACCAGAGCTAAAAATTAGGGTTAATCATTAGGGTTAGGGCAACACTACTTAACATTTAGTATTACTAGATTGATGACCCGTGCGCCGCACGGGTCTTATGAGATGGAATACGATCGCTAAAAATCAAATACAATGGTTTTTTTAAAGTACAACACGAGAAGATAATATTGTATGAAATACTAAAATAGCACAGATAGTAAGTGTGGTTTAATCATCATAGGGGAATTGTAACGGGCATGATTTAATGCAATGAGCCAATCAATGAGACAAATCTTGAAACTGAAATGGCAGGGTAAACCAAAGGTTAACATTACATGGTTGACTAAATAAATAATAATAAATGTGCAACAAAATTCAAATTTGAAATTAGAGTGGAGGGAAGATTTTTAGGGTTACAATCCTTTGCATTTAATGCATGACAATTAGAGGGAAAAAATTAGGTTTAGGTGTTGCTAGACCTAATAACTTTTAAGAATAAGGGATAAAGAGTTATATAATGGTAAAAATTAGAGCTAAAAATTGTTCTACACTTGATTTAACAATTGGTAGTGTATAATGAACAAATGAACATACTCTCTTACAACTCTAGGATTTCTAAGATATAAACTAAAATCCTAAGTGTTTTTGCGCTATTAGATATGACATAGTAATGGAACAGTAAACTAGCAAAGTCTTATTGATCTTCTTCATGGTCTTCAGCTCCTTTTATAGGAAGGGATTTGAGAGACGTTGGAGAAGAGTGCCAGTGCAAATAAAGTCGTTGAGAAGCTTCAATCAAGAACATTGGACCTTTGCCGGATATGGATAATTCTGTTAATGGTCTTTGAATTTTCTTTTGTTGAAAGAACAATTATCCTTTGCATTCTCTTTGTTCTTGAGGTCCTTTGTCTGTTTGTGCACATAGACAGAAAAAGACAAAAGAATTGTACATATCAGATCCTTGATAGTGACAGTTCACATAATAAGACAAAACCTACGTGGATTCTGGGTCCCTCAGGATTTTCTCAAATCTGAGGGTCATCCAAGTATGTGGTCTGCTTCTGAGTCTGATGACTCTCACAAAGTCTATTGAGGTAACTCACCAGAATATGTGTGGTACTCGTTGTTGTACCTTAATTTTGTCCCAAGCTTTTTTTCAAAACAAAAAAGAAAAGAGAAAATCAGAGTCAACAAAAGTAAAAGTCAACAAAAGTCAACATTTCAGAATCTGAGGACTTCGCAGAGCAAAGTCCCCATCGCTCTGCGAAGTCTGCGATTTTTTTACAGATTTTAATCTCTTTGATTTGTTTTCATTATAGTTATTATTATTATTGCTATTATCATCAATTGTGGCTGTTTGGACTCAACAAAGCAAGAATTGAAGCATGTGCCATTAAAGCCAAGGTGAGAAGGTTTTTCTTCCAACCAAGCATGTGCCAAGCAAGTTGGCTTGCCCTTGGGCAGCTTTCATCCCTCCCAATTGACCTGCTACTGACCCTGAACTTGCCAGCCACCAGCTTGTTTGTTTTCCTTCCTTCTTTCTCCCCCAAAACCAGTCAAACACAGCTGGTTTTGCTTGCCCAAACACCATGAGTGCTGCCCTGTTTTCAGCAGCTTTTCTCCCCTTCTCACACCAGCCCACATGTTCCCTTTTGTTTCCCCCAACCTCTGCACATCACAGTGCATGTTTTCCTTGCTTGACCCCTCAAGATTGCAAGGATTGATCCCAAGAACAGACCAATTGCAAGCTGCCCTGTTTTTCTCCCTTTTTCATCATCATTGCTATCCAAAATCAGCTTCATTAATGGCTGGATTTGGCAAAGTCTTGACCATTGCAGCAAGGCAAGGTCACTTCTTCCCTTTTGCATTAAATGCAAAGCAAAGTAGCCTGGCCATAGCACACAAATCAGCTGGATTCTAGGAGATTTTCATCATGACATTTGATTTGGTTTTGGCCTATAAAAGGAGTGCTATACATAAGGATTTAGAAGGACCAATTACACAATTGAAAACACTTGAAACAACATTAAATACACATCAATTACAAAGTTTTCTAGAGCAAAAAACATAGTCCTTCCAGCAAGAAAACACTAGTGTTATTATCATCCATTCATTAACATTTCAAACCTTGCAAAACTTCAACCATTCAAGTCCTTTCCATTTCCTTGCAACAAGAGCTTTGGGCTAGGAGTTGGTAAGTCATTCTAACTGGTTTATATTGCATTTACATACTGTTTGCATTTGCTTTTGATTCCAACTTGTTTCAATCTCAGCTTTACATTTTTAAGTTTCACTCATTTTTGATTCAAAACCCCTTTTGAACTTCAAAGAAATCCCAAGGTTTGCAAAACTTTTAAACTGAAGTGTTGTACTCATTTTATTGCTAATTTCAAAAGCTTTTCACTCCTCCTAAAGTTCTGAAGCTTGTTCAGAAGTTGCTTCTGAACAGCAGTTCAGAAGCAGCTTCTGAACCAAAATTTCGCAGAGTTCGCAGTGCATAGCTCTGGTTGCTTTGCGACCATGACAGAACTCAGAATCTGAGTTCAGGCTTTTAAAAAGCCAAATTTTGAGTTTCTAACCTAAAAGCTCAGAAACTAAAAGGATTGAAACTCATTTTATTCAAAACATATCAAGAGTTTTGCATGACGTTGGAAAATTCATAAGTTTGAGCAACACTTTTTGAATAACTTGCGAAACAAGTTACGTTCATTAAACTTTCAAAATCAAATTCGAGCAATAGGCCAAGTTCATTATTTCAAAACCAATCTTGAACAATAACCTTGTTCATGAATATCAA
Organism: Medicago ruthenica; assembly: GCA_018208015.1. Taxonomy (NCBI): domain Eukaryota; kingdom Viridiplantae; phylum Streptophyta; class Magnoliopsida; order Fabales; family Fabaceae; genus Medicago; species Medicago ruthenica. Next base: position 28,038,706 of record CM031372.1, on the reverse strand, counting down.
TCAAAACATGAACTCGAGCCGATTTTGCTCATTTTTCGAAACCAAGTTTAAATTGAGCCGAACTTGTGCATTTTCTAAACTTGTGCATTTTTCACACACATAAACAAAGCAATACTTGTTCATAGGTTGCAACAACTAATTTGAACATTAAAACCTTTTATCAAGTTTCAACAATCAAGTGTTTTGATAACTTTGGGATTTCTTAAATTTCAAACAAAAACTTGAATGAAAAAGGGATGGTTTGACGCATGTCTCTCCATTTCCCCGATTGAACAAATGCTTGACGTATGTCTCGTTGTTCGGACAATCGTCATTCTATTTTCAACGCATCCAACCACACCAAACCAATTCTTGGCCCCTTTGTGGTCAATTTGAACCCTTTGGTCCCCCGTGACCATTTGATTCAATGTTCGACTCGGTTGAGTCACTTTGGTCAATGTTCGACTCCGTTGAGTCCATTGAACCCTTTCTTGATCCCGTCGGATCAATCGAACCTTTTCTCGACTCGGTTGAGTTACTTTGATTCAATGTTCGACTCGGTTGAGTCACTTTGGTCAATGTTCGACTCGGTTGAGTCACTTTGGTCAATGTTCGACTCCGTTGAGTCCATTGAACCCTTTCTTGATCCCGTCGGATCAATCGAACCTTTTCTCGACTCGGTTGAGTCACTTTGGTCAATGTTCGACTCCGTTGAGTCCATTGAACCCTTTTTGATCCCGTCGGATCAATTGAACCCTTTCTCGACTCGGTTGAGTCATTTTAATCTTTCTTGGCCCCCTCGCGGCCAATTCGAACCTCTTTTTCCCCAACGGACATGTTTTATCTATTCTAGCGCGATTCGAAACAAACGCTTAAGCCTCCCATGCGCGAGCACACAAGCTATGTTTAATCGCAAGAATACGATCAAAACATCGTTCTTTAAAAATAACCAACACATAAACGTTTTTCTAGCAAAGAACTACGTAGCTTTGATTTCTCCATCGCACCGGGAGATACGTAGGAGCAAGATCATCATCTTGTCAAGCACAATAATAAAAAACAACCTTTTTTCCCTTTCATCATATTTTCTTTTTCCCTTTTACATATTCAAGCATGCAAGCAAAACTTTGAAAAAACATTCTAAGCCTTAGCTAACTAGGAGGTTCCCGTTGAGTACAACGGACGTGAGGGGTGCTAATACCTTCCCCTTGCGTAATCGACTCCCGAACCCGATAATGGTTGCGATGACAATCCTTTCCTCATCGTCAAGGGTTTTATTATCGTTTCCCTTTAAAATAAAAACTCAAGGGTTTATCAACGTTCCCTTTAAACAAAAACTTTGGTGGTGACTTCACATAACCTTTCGAGCGTTCGTACACGTCTCGGGGTTTGCGTTTTTTTAACGAGAGCGCACAGTTGGCGACTTCACTGGGGACGCGTTTCTCCCACTAGCGAGTCAAGCCTATCCTAGTTAGCTTTTAGGCTAAATGTTTTTATCTTTTTGCTTGCATGCTTTTTATTGCCTATATCTTTATCCTTTTCCTTTGCTTTATATTCATATATTTCATATTGCTTTATGTTTATATATATCAACTGTGGGGTTGTCACATAAGCGGTGTTACTCCACATTGTTCGGGTTAATGCCGGACGTGTGAGGCTCTCTACCCGAGCTTGAGAGAAAATTAAGATAGGATGGTGGTTGTGTAGCGGAGGCCCGCGTTGACGTATGTCCGTGAGGAAGATGCGAAAACCCCGCCTAGAGGAGATTTCGCTTGGAATTTATTGAAGTCTCGCGAGTAATTTGCGATTGACGACCTTATTTTCCCTGTGGGATCCATGACTCTGGGGACCTTTTTAGAAAATCTCATCTCTAGAGCCTACATGTGAGGATGGGGGGAAGTTTTGAACCTTCATATACCATACCTTTGCATACCATCCATGTGCATTCATGAAAATAATTTTCGCATATCATTTTGCTTTATAGGAAATTTAAAAGGCAACCAATAATTAGCAAAAAGGAATATGGCTTCCGGAAATAGAAACACGCTCGCTTTCAAGATCAAAGCTCCTAAAGTGGAAAGTTTGCTAGCTTTGAGTAAACGGCTCTCTTTGGTTGACAAGAGTATTTTCGAAGCAAGTTATGGACTAATACTTGACCTCCTGCCTGTGAAGATAGATTCGTTGGCTTTAACCACGTTGGCTCAATTCTTCGACCCACCTCTCCGGTGCTTTACCTTTCAAGACTTCCAATTAGCCCCAACCTTGGAAGAATTTGAGAAGATTTTGGGATGTAGTATGAAAGACCATGGGCTTTATCTCGGTTCGGGAAAAGACCCTACTTTAGAAGCCATCGCCGAATCCTTATACCTTAATGTCCAAGAAATATCACCTCACTTGGAAACTAGAGGAAACATTAAGGGGTTCACAAGAAGGTTCTTGGAGACCAAAGCTCGGGTCTTGTTAGCTAACAAAGAGGGAAAAACATTCAACGCAATCCTAGCCCTTTTGGTGTACGGGATAGTTCTATTCCCCAACATGGAGGATTTCATAGATATTCCGGCTTTAGAGGTATTCATGACTAAAAATCCGGTTCCCACACTTTTGGCGGATTTTTATCATTCCCTCTATTCTAGGCATGAACAAGGGAGAGGACGCACAATTTCTTGTTGTACTCCTTTGGTGCAAATTTGGTTAACATCCCACATGCCAAGAAGCCGGAATTTTGTGGAAAACCGGGCCAAGCTCAAGTGGTCGCAAAGGATGATAGCTCTAACCGAGAAGGATATCCATTTGTTTCCTCCAAATTTAGAGGATCCGAAAATCATCCTTAGCTGCGGAGATTTCCCTAATGTACCCCTCATTGGTACTAAGGGATGCATCAATTACAACCCGGTCCTCTCTCTCCGACAATTAGGTTATTCAATGGAAGACAAACCCAATGACCTTTTGTTGGAAGCTTTCTTCCTAAGGGAAGGAGATCAAGACCCGACATTGCTAAAAAGAATCCAAAGAGCTTGGAGCCAAGTGCGCAAAGGAAAGGTTGGCAAGAAGAATTGTGTGGCCAAACCTCTTTATACTCAATGGGTGAAGGAAAGGGTCAAAACAATCAAGCTACCCTTTGTGGTCATGTGCCCTCCTAAACCTCCTACACCTAAGCCAATTGCAACCATTCCCAACAAAGAAGCAGAAGAGCTCAAAGCTAAAATTCGAGAACTCCAAAACAAAAATGGGGAGTTAGAATTAAAGCACCTTCAAGCTTTAGGAGAAATCACTAGGACAAAGAGAGATCGAGATGAAACAACAAATTCTCTCCTAGTGTGCCAAAAGCGGCTAAAAATCTCCGAGGGGAAGAGAGATTGGATCAGAAGTGGTTTGGTTAGTGCGGATGCCAACCTTATAGCCAAGGACGAAGAGTTGGAAAGAGTCTTGCATTCCAACCAAGAACTCAAAAAGTTCGGGGAGCTAGCCATCGAAGCTCAAAGAAAATGGAGGTTGAAATTTCAAGAGAAAAATCAACAACTCCAAGAAGTCGTCAAGGACTATAAAGAGCAGCTACAAGCCGAGCGCGTCCAACGACAAAGATATGAGAGCCTTTCTCGTCAAGGGAAGCTAAAATGCAATCGTCTTGAAACCGATATCAAGAAATATGAAGAATATTTCGACAAGATTGCAAGAGCACACGGGGACCATATTGCACAACTACACGATGAGATTAGGAGTGCAAACGTCAAGCTAGATCAACGCAAGGAGGTGATTGAGTTTGTATGGCAAGACGCCACCCGATTAAGTGAAGACTTCACTAAATTGGTCGCATTCTCAAACTTGGTCATCGCCCAACTTCCGAAGAAGCTAGCAAAGGCCGAGATGGTCATGCCTTACTTTGTCATCCCTAAGGAGATCCAGAAGTTCATGAAGTTCTGCAAAGACACCGTAGACTTCTATAGGGAAGAAATGGACAAAGCTGAAAAGCGAGCGGCTATTTGATTTGTATTAGCATTAGTTACACCTTGTAATCTAAGTGTTATCTGTAGTACCCTAATTTTGTCCTACGCATTTTAAAACAAAAATCAAAAAAAATCAAAGAGGGGAAAAAAGTCAAAAGTCAACAAAAGTCAACAGAAAAGTCAACATTTCAAAAATGAGGACTTCGCACTGCGAAGCTCACTTCGCACTGCGAAGTCTGCGATTTTTCTGCAGATTTTTGGTTTCTTTGATTTAATTCCAGAATTTGTTGCATATCATTTCCATATTTATTTTAAGTAGCATTCATGGCTAATTGGGCCAAGCAAAGCCAGAATTGAAGGACTTGCCATTAATGCCAAGGTTGGAAGCTTTTTCTTCCAACCTAGCATGTGACAAGCAAGTGGGCTTGCCCTTGGGCAGCTCTAGTCCCTCCCATGTGACCTGATAACCACCACAAGGTTGCCAGCCACCTGCTTGAGGACTTTCCTCCTGCTTGCTTCCCCCAAAACCAGTCAAACCAGCTGGGTTTTTTCACTTGAAAAACCATGATTGCCTACTCTGTTTTGCAGCAGCTTTTCACCCTCTCACACCAGCCATAAGTAGCCTTTTCATCCCTCAATCTCTGCACATTACAGTGCACGTTTTCATTGATCAACCATTGAGATTGCAAGGATTGATCCCCAAGCATTAGCCAATTGCAAATCAGCTTTGTTCTTCATCATTACCTTCTAGAATTAGTTGAATTTGTGGCTGAAATCAAGCTGGATCTTGCCCCTTGGTACAAGGCAGGGTTGCCTCTATCCATTGGCATTTAATGCAAAGGGATTCAGCTTAATCTTGGCCACAAATCAGCTGAATTTTGGGATTGTGTAATGATGACAAAGATTTGGTTTTGGCCTATAAATAGAAGGCAATGCCCAAGGATACAAACACAGTTAACACAGCATTTTCAAGAGCAGAAACTCTACTCATTTTAGCCTACAAAACTCCACAAAATAACCAGAAACAATCCATCCAACACAAAGCTTACAAAAGTCCAAGTTCATCACAAATCTTCAAAACCTTTGTGAAAGCCTTCAACCAAATCAAACCAAGTGCAGCTGGAGCTTTGCTAAGGAGTTCTGTAAGTTTCTAAGGCTTTATCTTGCATTTACAATTGTGTTTGCATAGCTATTTTGGTTCAAAACCATTTGATTCCAAAAAACCCCTTTTGAATTTCAAAGAAATCCCAAGGTTTTCAAAACATCAAAACTGGTTTGTCCAACCTTTTTCACCCCAAAAACTCAAAGTTTTTCACCCATCTATAAGGTCCTGAGTGTGTTCAGAAGTTGTTTCTGAACAAAAGTTCAGAAACAGCTTCTGAACCCAAAATTTCGCATGCTTCGCAGTGCGAAGTCATGGTCGCAGTGCGACCATGACAGAACTCAGAACCTGAGTTTTTGTGTCAAAATGACCAATTTTTGAGGTTCTAGCCCCAGAGCTCAGAACCTAAGAGTTTTTAAACCCATGTTCTTCAAACCATAACAAGGATTTTGCATAATTTTGACAAAATCACAAGTTCGTATGACCATTTTGTGGATAACTTGCAAAACAAGTTATCTTCCCAAACTCTCAAACCAGCATGAACAAACAAGTTATGTTCATCATTTCAATCTAAACTTGAACAATAAATATTGTTCATGATGTTCAAAACTCAAAGATGAACATACACCGTTTACGTTCGCATTTTCGTAAAATGAGACGAACTTGCGCGTTTTTTAGCAAATTTGCTAAACCTTCCCACTTTGGGTTTTCAAACCAAATGTTTTGACATACCTTGGGATTTCTAAAGGATTCAACCCAAAAACATGAATGAAAAAGGGATGGTGTGACGTATGTCTCTCCATCGCCCCGATTGTACGAATGCGTGACGTATGTCTCGTCGCTCGGACAATCGTCATTCCCTTTTTTTCAATATGTACAACCCTAACCAAACCAAATCTTGGCCCCTTGTGGTCAATCCAAACCTTTTGGTCCCCCGTTGGCCATTAGACTCAACCCCTCGACTCATGTGAGTCCACTCGGTCAATGTTCGACTCGTCCGAGTCCATTGTACCCGTTCTTGATCTCAGTGGATCAATCGAACAATCGCCCGACTCGTTTGAGTCCACTCGGTCAATGTTTGACTCGTTTGAGTCCATTGCACCTCCCTTGGTCCCATAGCGACCAATTCAACCCTTTACTCTAACGGACGTACCTTTTAGCAATTCTAATGTGATTCACGAACAAACGCTTAATAAGTCTCCAATTGCGAGCATACAAGCTACGTTCTAATCGCAAGAATTCGGTTAAAACATCGTCCATTTAAAATCAACCAACACATGTACGTTTTTCTACCAAAGAACTACGTACGCTTTGAATTCTCCGAATACCGGGAGATACGTAGGAGCAAGATCGACATCTTGTCAAGCGCAATAATAAAAACTTTTTTTTCTTTCTTTCGTTTGTTTTTATCTCTTTCCCCCCCTTTATTATGTTTAACATAAATGAACATGCACGCAAAGTATTAAAAGAAACAATTCAAGCTTTAAACCAAATAGAAGGTTCCCGTTGAGTACAACGGACGTGAGGGGTGCTAATACCTTCCCCTTGCGTAATCGACTCTCGAACCCGACAATGGTTGCGATGACCAAATCCTTATCCTCATCGTCTAAAGGGTTTTATTATCGTTTCCCTTTACAAAAAAAAAACTTAAGGGTTTATCAACGTTCCCTTTACACAAAAACTTTGGTGGCGGCTTCACAAAGGCCCTCCGAGCGTTTGCGAACGACCTCGGAGGATTTGCGCGTCTTTTTCCCGAGGAAAAAAACGAGGTGCGCACATTATCTAATCAAATAATATTTTGAAGCAATATCAATTTCCCGGCCTTTAATATTTCTAAATTGCTAATATTAACTACGTGCCTTTAATTTCCTCGTAAAGCAAAAAAAAAACGCATGTTTTTGCATACTCATCGCATACATACATTCACATGCATCTTCATGCATTTTTCTTAAATAAAAAGAAAAAACACTCATTCATTTCCCTAAAAAAACAGTTTGAAACAATCATAGCCAGAAAACCTAAGAAGCCATTGGCCCAAGAGCCAGATTTCCAACACTCGTACGGAACACGAGCCAACAAGCAAAGGATCATGGATAATTTGGAACAAAATCAAGCGGCTTTGAGAGGAGAGGTTGATGAGATGAAAGGGAAGATGGATCAAATGTTAGAGTTAATGCAAGCTCTATCCGCCCGACAGAGCAACCCTCGTCCAACCGTGGATGCGGCTAATGTAGTATGGCCTCCTTATGGTTTACCTCCAGGTTATACCCCACCAGAAGGTGATGACCTTGTACCACCTCCTCAACCACAACTTACAATCCCCGTTAGGAACGAAGAGCGTCGTCCTCAAGGGAATTCCACTACTCATCATGAGAATGTTTCTCATAATGTGGAAGACAATCAGCCAAGACATTCTGCTCTAGACAATACCCACCAAGACAACGATGCCGCCCAAATGTATCGCGTTTTGGAAGAAAGGTTAAAAGCTATCGAAGGATCCAGCTCATACGGTGCCTACAATGCTTTGGACATGTGCTTGGTGCCTGATGTGGTAATCCCTCCAAAATTCAAAGTACCGGACTTCGAGAGGTACAAGGGAATTCAATGCCCTAGGAACCATCTACGGATGTTCTGTAGGAAGATGGCGGCCTACGCAACGAACGAGAAACTCATGGTCCATGTGTTTCAAGACAGATTGAGCGGAGCGTCATTGGATTGGTACATACAACTTGAGCGTACCCACGTCCAAACTTGGAAGGACTTAGCCGATGCTTTCTTAAAGCAATACAAGTACAATTTGGACATGGCTCCAAATAGGATGCAGTTGCAGAACCTTGTGCAAAGAAGCAACGAGTCCTTCAAAGAGTATGCTCAAAGGTGGAGGGAACTAGCTTCTCGCGTACAACCACCATTGTTGGAAAGGGAGCTTGTCGATACCTTCATGGGCACACTACAAGGCCCATATTATGACAAAATGATTGGAAGCACATCATCTGGCTTCTCCGATCTAGTCATAATCGGTGAAAGAATAGAGGATGGAGTAAAGAGGGGAAAGATCCAAGGCCCTCCAGAAACTCAAGGTGGAGCCAGGAGACCCCCCAACAACTTTCATAAAAAGAAAGAGGGAGAGACAAATGCTGTTTTAGTGGGCCCATCTCGGGCACCCTCAAATCAAATGCCTCGCTACCATTATCCTTATGTGGCAGCGGCAGCAGCTCAGGGGCATTACTCACCTCAAGTAATTCCCACGACTCCACCTTGACAACCAGTAGTGTTGCCTCAACAAAATCGGCAGCAACAACAAGGCGGGTACCCACCAAGGAACCAAACGGGCCCGAGGAATAACTACAACAACGTGCAGTTTGATCCTGTACCTATGCCTTACGGTCAAATCTTGCCATATTTAATCCAAAAGGGGATGGTCGAGCTAAGACCACTACAACCTTTGTTGCCACCATATCCACCTTGGTATGATGCAAACGCAAGATGCGAATACCACGCGGGGACCCCGGGGCACAACGTCGAAGGTTGTAAAGCTTTCAAGCACAAGGTCCAGGACCTTATCAACCGGAAGTTGCTATCCTTCAAAGAGGAAAATCCAAATATGAAGAGCAATCCATTGCCAGGGCATGTGGGTCCCTCTGTGAACGCGGTGGAAGAGCAAGAAAGCATTGGCCCAATCAAGGAGATAGCCAATGTAAATACTCCCATATCAGTCATAAGGGAGAAATTGACCGGTTTTGTTTTGTTTGAGGAGATGCACGCCAACTGCGAAGCCTGCAAAATCAACCTGGACAAGTGCAAAGAATTGAAGATATGTCTTCAAGAGCTGATGGACCAAGGCTGGATCCAAATGGGCTATACAAAGGATAGCCCGGACATTGCTACCTTGGAATCTCATGACCCAAAACCTCTCGAGATCCCATACCAAAGGAGGGAGGTACGAATACCTATACAGCCCATAACATTCCATGTGCCGACACCCTTCTCCTTTGAAAGCACAAAAAAGGTACCGTGGAATTACCAACCTGTGGCCTATGTGGAGGGAAAAACATTGGCAAGAATTGAATCCAACATCACTAACATTACCGGTGTTGGAGGAATGACAAGAATTGGTAGAGTCTTCGCTCCGAAAGAACTCGGGAAGGCACCAGCTGAACTACCAAGAGAGCCGCTCAAAGAAAAGAACGTGGAAGAGGATGAGAACCAAGCGGGACCCTCTCAGAAAGCAGCCCCACAAAAGGAGGCCGAGGAGTTCTTAAGAATAATCCAAAAGAGCAAATATAAGATAATTGACCAGTTGGGTCAAACTCCCTCCAAAATCTCCATGTTATCCCTACTACTAAGCTCGGAGGCTCACCGAGAAGCATTGCTGCGGATCCTCAGCGAGGCACATGTCACTAAGGACATCCCTGTGGACCAATTCGACGAGATAGTCGCAAATATTACCTCGAGTAGGTATTTGGGTTTTAACGATGATGAGTTACCCGACGAGGGGCATATTCATAACCGCGCTTTGCATATCTCCGTGAAGTGCATGGACCACATCCTCTCTCGAGTGTTAGTGAACATGGGGTCATCATTAAATGTCCTGCCCAAGACTACCCTTCTAAAGCTATCATGTGAAGGGACGGTAATGAAGCCAAGCACTTTGGTGGTAAAAGCTTTCGATGGGTCAAGAAGGGCCGTCGTAGGGGAGATTGACCTACCAGTTCAAATCGGGCCTAAGGTTTTCTCCATCACCTTCCAAGTCATGGATATTAATCCAACTTACAGTTGTCTTCTCGGACGACCATGGATTCACATCGCCGGAGCCATCACCTCTACCCTGCATCAGAAACTTAAGTTCATTGTCGATGACAAGATGATTGTAGTTTCCGGGCAAGAGGATATGATGGTAAGCCATCTTTCGTCGTTCCGTTATATAGAAACGGACGAAGAAGCTGTGGATGTTCCCTTCCAATCTTTGGAAGTGGCGAATGTTGTGACCTTGAGCTCAAAGCCCAAGAAAAAGGCTAGGACAGCCATGTCATCATGGAGGGCAGTAAGAGAAGCTCTAGAAGAAAGTAGACCCACTGGATGGGGCAAGCTGGTAGACATACCAGAGAAGAAGAATCTTTTCGGGTTAGGATATCATCCATCAGCCGAAACCTCCTCAAAGCCTCAAAAGCAAGGGATCCTTCCCATTTTGGAAACGTTTGTCAGTGCGGGTTTTATCAATGAGGATCATGTGGCTCTGCTTGAAGACGCGGATGAAGACGTGCCCGATTAGTGTACCGTTGTGCTTCGGATGAAACTTTGAACAACTGGAGGGCTATCGCAATTCCCGAAATCATTACCAAGCTCAAGTAATATACCATGTTTGTTTTTGCTTTTTGAAAAAAAATCATTTAGCTCTGCCCAAGGCAAATGATTAGTTATGTGGGGCCCCCATGTTTTAAAGTTATTTTCAATCATAAATAAAATTGCATTTTATGTCCAATCGAGTTCTTTTTCTTTTGTTCTTTAGTTGCATTTGTTTTAAAAAAAAAATTTGCAAAAGCCTAAAATCAAATCATACTCATGCAGATCCACAAGTCCACCAACCAAAAACAACACTGCCTTAATCCCTTATGACTTCGATTTCCCGATTAATCAAGCGGAAGATAATGAAGAGGACGATTACGAACTGCCTGAAGAATTGTCCAGACTTGGGGATCAAGAGGATAAGGTAATACAACCTCATCAAGAGCCAGTTGAAATGATCAATTTGGGGACTGAAGAGAACAAGAAAGAGGTCAAAATAGGAGCCTCCCTGCAAGAGAATGTGAAGGAAAAGTTGGTTAAGCTTCTACAAGAGTATGTGGATGTGTTCGCTTGGTCGTATCAAGACATGCCAGGTTTAGACCCTAACATCGTCGTACATAAACTGCCACTCAAGCCAGAATGCCCACCAGTAAAGAAGAAATTGAGGAGAACCCGACCCGACATGGCTCTCAAGATTAGAGAGGAGGTCAAAAAGCAGTTCGATGCGGGCTTCTTAGCAGTAACCAAGTATCCAACATGGGTTGCCAATATTGTGCCAGTCCCAAAGAAGGATGGCAAAGTTAGAATGTGTGTGGATTACCGGGACTTGAATAAAGCAAGCCCAAATGATGATTTCCCGCTACCACATATTGACATATTGGTAGATAACACCGCCGAATTCTCAGTCTTCTCCTTTATGGACGGCTTCTCGGGATATAACCAAATCAAAATGGCTCCAGAAGACATGGAGAAAATCACATTCATCACCCCATGGGGAACTTTCTGCTATAAGGTAATGCCTTTCGGATTAACAAATGTCGGGGCAACATACCAAAGAGCAATGGTGACTCTTTTCCATGACATGATTCATAAGGAAATAGAGGTCTACGTCGATGACATGATTGCCAAATCCCAAACAGAGGGGGATCATCTAGTCCATCTGCAAAAGCTTTTCGAACGCCTGAGAAAGTTCAAGCTGCGCTTAAATCCTAACAAGTGCACATTTGGTGTTAGATCCGGAAAGTTATTGGGTTTCATCGTCAGCCAAAGGGGTATTGAAGTGGATCCTGACAAGGTAAAGGCCATACAAGATATGCCAGCGCCAAATACCGAGAAAGAGGTTCGTGGGTTCTTAGGAAGATTGAACTACATCGCTAGATTCATCTCATATATGACAGCCACCTGCGAACCAATCTTCAAACTGCTAAGGAAGAATCAAGCTGTTCAGTGGAACGAGGACTGCCAAGAGGCGTTTGACAAGATCAAACAATACCTGCAAGAACCACCAATTTTAATACCTCCGGTTCCGGGTAAACCCCTCATCTTATACCTAACCGCGCTTGAGGGATCAATGGGTTGTGTGTTAGGACAACAAGATGAAACGGGAAGGAAAGAGCACGCAATCTATTACCTAAGCAAGAAGTTCACCGACTGTGAATCAAGGTATGCTTCGCTTGAAAAGACTTGCTGCGCTTTAGCATGGGCTGCTCGACGCTTAAGACAATACATGTTGACCCATACAACTTGGTTGATATCAAAGATGGATCCCATCAAGTACATCTTTGAAAAACCCGCCTTCACAGGAAAGATAGCCCGTTGGCAAATGCTGCTGTCCGAGTACGACATCCAATATGTCACTCAAAAGGCTATAAAAGGGAGTGTTTTATCCGAGCACCTTGCTCACCAACCATTGGAGGATTATCAGCCCATACAATTTGACTTCCCTGATGAGGACGTTGTAGCCTTGAATGACGAAAAGGTCATAAGCGATGATGTAGGGCCAGAACCGAGAACTCAATGAAAGCTCGCTTTCGACGGCGCCTCCAATGCCATGGGGCACGGGATCGGGGCAGTCCTAATCTCCCCAAGAAATGGATATCAACCCTTCACAGCAAGACTATGCTTTGACTGCACCAACAACATGGCAGAGTATGAAGCTTGCATCTTGGGCCTCGAAGCAGCAATTGATCTAAGGATCAAAATCCTTAAAGTATACGGGGACTCAACCCTAGTTATCTATCAAGTCAAAGGAGAATGGGAAACAAAACATCCCAATTTGATTCCCTAACGTGCCCGAGTTGTAGAGTTGATTGAGCATTTTGACGAAATCACCTTCCATCACATACCTCGAGAGGAGAACCATGTAGCGGATGCCTTGGCTACATTATCATCAATGTACCAAGTAAATTTCCGCAACGAGGCGCCAATCATAAAGATGGATCGTAGGGACAAACCGGTTGTATGTGCAGCAGTCGAAGAAGGACTTGACAGCAAACCCTGGTTCTACGACATCAAGCGATACCTCGAAGAGCAAGAGTATCCAGAAAATGTCTCACAAACCGACAAGAGAACCCTCAGGAGATTGGCATCCCAGTTCTTCCTCAGCGGAAACACCCTCTACAAAAGAAACTATGACCTGTCTTGCTCAGGTGTGTGGATAAACATGAAGCAGACATGCTCATCAAAGAAATCCATGAGGGATCTTTTGGAACCCATGCCAATGGGCATGCAATGGCAAAGAAAATCCTAAGGGCGGGTTATTACTGGCTAACCATGGAAGCAGACTGTTTCCGCTATGCCAAGACATGTCATAAATGCCAAATTTACGCCGACAAGGTGCATGTACCACCAACTCCTCTGAACGTCATGACCTCACCCTGGCCATTCTCTATGTGGGGCATAGACATGATTGGAATGATCGAGCCCAAGGCTTCAAATGGACATCGCTTCATCCTGGTTGCCATAGATTATTTCACCAAGTGGGTCGAAGCGGCCTCATATGCAAACGTAACTAAACAAGTGGTAGCCCGATTCATCAAAAAGGAAATCATTTGCCGTTACGGCACTCCCCACAAAATCATCACCGATAATGAGGCAAACCTAAACAACAACACGATGAAGGAGTTGTGCAAGGACTTCAAAATCGAGCACCATAATTCCTCACCTTATCGGCCAAATATGAATGGCGCGGTAGAAGCGGCCAACAAGAACATCAAGAAAATCATCCAGAAGATGGTAAAAACATACAAGGATTGGCACAAGATGCTTCCCTATGCGCTACATGGCTACAGAACAGCCATTCACACTTCAACTGGGGCAACCCCTTTCTCCTTAGTATACGGTATGGAGGCCGTGCTTCCCATTGAGGTTGAAATCCCTTCGTTAAGGGTCTTGATGGAAACCAAGTTAGAAGAAGCCGAATGGGTCCAAACAAGGTTCGACCAATTGAACCTCATAGAGGAGAAACGTCTAACAACGTTATGTCATGGACAGCTGTACCAAAGGAGACTTAAGAGGGCATTCGACAAAAAGGTCCGTCCTCGAGAATTCAAAGAAGGAGACCTAGTGCTCAAGAAGATATTACCTATCCACAAGGATCCCCGTGGGAAATGGACTCCTAGCTATGATGGATCATACGTGGTAAAGAAAGCTTTCTCTGGCGGAGCTTTAATCATCACCACTATGGACGGAGAAGAGTTCCCACTCTCAATAAACTCAGACGCAGTCAAGAAGTACTATGCCTAAAAAAAAGAAGAAAAAGAAAAGCTCGCTAAATCGAAAACCTGAAAGGGCGGTTTAGGCAATAGAGAGCGTCCTGGTAGATCGAAAACCTGAAAAGGCGGTCTAGGCAAAAATTAAGGACATCAAAAAAGGAAATACACCCTAGTGGACTGAAAACTCGAAAGAGCGGGCCAGGTAAAAGTTAGGGGTTTCAAAACAAATAAGAAAGGCAAAGGACTGCAACATTCAAGATCCGGACAGGATTCAGGAGGGGAAGAATCGGTCTCGTCATCATCTTTCAAAGAATTTCGAGGTCATAAGGAAAATAACATGTGTTGTACCAAAACAACCCTCAAACAAATTTCTTTTTGTTTTTGCTTTTTCTTGTCTTTCTCTATCTTTTCCCCAGAGGAGTAATCACTTCTCACTTCATATATTGTTACCCATTTAAGGGATCAAATCTGCATTGAATAAAATTCATTTTTTTACCTTTTTCATTATTTTGTGTTCTCATTAGTGCATAAAATATTTGTTTTATTCATGATAAAAAGTGCATTGAAACATGGGAAATAATAACAAAAAACTTGCAAAAAACAAATGTGTTTTGCTTGAGAGCAGTAGATGTCGAAAGACTTTCGGTGGTCCCCAATATTGCACCAAAAGATTCAAAGTCTGAGATGTTGGTCAATCATTTTAGGCTCATGCTCTTTAACAGAAGCAAGTGCGTAATTCGCGGCACGTGAAACGCAAAGATCCCGAGGGTTGGAGGAACAAAATTCCCCAAGTAAAGCACACCCCATGCATCTTTTTCATCAACTAAGGCTGGATATCGATCATGCTTCCAAAATGATCTTTATATCCCCAGTAGAGTCACACCCAAAGCCCAATCATCATTGGCACAACCACAACCAAAGCCCGACTTTGCTCGACATCCAATCATAACCCCCAGCGTCCAACATGACGTCTGTCATCCCAAATCATTCATAATACATGCATCATATCAAACTCATTCATGCATGCATTATACCAAATCATTCATATACATGCATCTCATATTCATATTATGCATCCTCAACCAGTATTCTCCAGTGAGTATTATATGTTCACCAACATCTATTAATCATCTCTAAGTGTTCCCCAGTGAACCTCATTCAAGAGCTTCCCCAGTAAGTTCTTCTAGAGAAAAATCCCCAGCGGTTTTCTTCCCAAATTGTCTCATTCCCAAGTGGACCTGCTCACGGCCACTAAGATGCCCCAGCTGAGTTTTCCCAACAAAAATTCTGGATTGAGTCTACCTCATATCATATCTTATTGCATAACATACGGCATAAGACAACATGAAGCATATCGTGCATCAACAATCATGTTCTCCTTTTTTAACAATCTAAGTACTAGCCACGTCTAGAGACGATTAGATTTATCCCCAGGTATCCACCTCTAGCATTAGCGGCTAGATAAGATCGCCCTTCCCCAGTGGTTCAACCTCTAGCATTAGCGGCTAGATAAGACAACCTTTCCTCATGAATCTACCTCCAGTGTAGCGGCTGGATAAGATTACCTTTATCCCCAGCGGATCAACCTTCAGCATAAGCGACTGAATAAGTTCACATTTGCCCTCAGAGATCTACCTCTAGCATAAACGGCTGGATATGATCAACCTTCCCCCTGTGAAAGCAGACTTGTCAGATCTAAGCACCTATTCAGACGACGACTTGTCAGATCTAAGCACCTATTCAGGCGACGATCTTTTTATCTTTTCAGTCTAAGCACCTATTCAGGCGACGACTTGTCAGATCTAAGCACCTATTCAGGCGACGATCTTTTACCTTTTCATTCTAAGCACCTTTTCAGGCAACGACTTGTCAGATCTAAGCACCTATTCAGGCGACGATCTTTTACCTTTTCAGTCTAAGCACCTTTTCAGGCGACGACTTGTCAGATCTAAGCACCTATTCAGGCGACGATCTTTTACCTTTTCAGTCTAAGCACCTATTCAGGCGATGACTTGTCAGATATAAGCACCTATTCAGGCGACAATCTTTTTATCTTTTCAGTCTAAGCACCTATTCAGGTGACGACTTGTCAGATCTAAGCACCTATTCAGGCGACGATCTTTTACCTTTTCAGTCTAAGCACCTATTCAGGCGACGACTTGTTAGATCTAAGCACCTATTCAGGCGACGATCTTTTACCTTTTCAGTCTAAGAACCTATTCAGGCGACGACTTGTCAGATCTAAGCACCTATTCAGGCGACGATCTTTTACCTTTTCAGTCTAAGCACCTATTCAGGCGACGACTTGTCAGATCTAAGCACCTATTCAGGCGACGATCTTTTACCTTTTCAGTCTAAGCACCTATTCAGGCGACGACTTGTCAGATCTAAGCACGTATTCAGGCGACGATCTTTTTACCTTTTCAGTCTAAGCACCTATTCAGGCGACGACTTGTCAGATCTAAGCACCTATTCAGGCGACGATCTTTTAACTTTTCAGTCTAAACACCTATTCAGGCGACGACTTGTCAGATCTAAGCACCTATTCAGGCGACGATCTTTTACCTTTTCAGTCTAAGCACCTATTCAGGCGACGACTTGTCAGATCTAAGCACCTATTCAGGCGACGATCTTTTACCTTTTCAGTCTAAGCACCTATTCAGGCGACGACTTGTCAGATCTAAGCACATATTCAGGCGACGATCTTTTTACCTTTTCAGTCTAAGCACCTATTCAGGCGACGACTTGTCAGATCTAAGCACCTATTCAGGCGACAATCTTTTACCTTTTCAGTCTAAGCACCTATTCAGGCGACGACTTGTCAGATCTAAGCACCTATTAAGGCGACGATCTTTTACCTTTTCAGTCTAAGCACCTTTTCAGGCGACGACTTGTCAGATCTAAGCACCTATTCAGGCGACGATCTTTTTTACCTTTTCAGTCTAAGCACCTATTCAGGCGACGACTTGTCAGATCTAATCACCTGTTCAGGTGACGATCTATTTTTAATTCCCCAAGCCAGTCTAAGCACCTATTCAGGTGACGATTTGTCTTTTTTATTCTTGGTTTATGCATTAGTAGCCAAACCAGGTGACTCTGCATTTACTCTTATTCATTGCATTTGCATATCGTTATTTTCATTATTTACTACAATCTTTTCTCACCTTGAAGGACAAAATTTGGATCCTTCTTTTACTTAATTGCTCTTCGCAAAGAGTTTATGAGATGCCCTTAGCACTCACATTCTCTATGCAAAGACACAATTAAGTAGGGGCAGCTGTTGTACCCTAATTTTGTCCCAAGCTTTTTTTCAAAACAAAAAAAAAAAGAGAAAATCAGAGTCAACAAAAGTCAAAGTCAACAAAAGTCAACATTTCAGAATCTGAGGACTTCGCAGAACAAAGTCCCCATCGCTCTGCGAAGTCTGCGATTTTTTTACAGATTTTAATCTCTTTGATTTGTTTTCATTATAGTTATTATTATTATTACCTATCATTATTATTATTGCTATTATCATCAATTGTGGCTGTTTGGACTCAGCAAAGCAAGAATTGAAGCATGTGCCATTAAAGTCAAGGTGAGAAGGTTTTTCTTCCAACCAAGCATGTGCCAAGCAAGTTGGCTTGCCCTTGGGCAGCTTTCATCCCTCCCAATTGACCTGCTACTGACCTTGAACTTGCCAGCCACCAGCTTGTTTGTTTTCCTTCCTTCTTTCTCCCACAAAACCAGTCAAACACAGCTGGTTTTGCTTGCCCAAACACCATGAGTGCTGCCCTATTTTCAGCAGCTTTTCTCCCCTTCTCACACCAGCCCACATGTTCCCTTTTGTTTCCCCCAACCTCTGCACATCACAGTGCACGTTTTCCTTGCTTGACCCCTCAAGATTGCAAGGATTGATCCCAAGAACAGCCCAATTGCAAGCTGCCCTGTTTTTCTCCCTTTTTCATCATCATTGCTATCCAAAATCAGCTTCATTAATGGCTGGATTTGGCAAAGTCTTGACCATTGCAGCAAGGCAAGGTCACTTCTTCCCTTTTGCATTAAATGCAAAGCAAAGTAGCCTGGCCATAACACACAAATCAGCTGGATTCTAGGAGATTTTCATCATGACATTTGATTTGGTTTTGGCCTATAAAAGGAGTGATATGCATAAGGATTTAGAAGGACCAATTACACAATTGAAAACACTTGAAACAGCATTAAATACACAGCAATTACAAAGTTTTCTAGAGCAAAAAACATAGTCCTTCTAGCAAGAAAACACTAGTGTTATTATCATCCATTCATTAACATTTCAAACCTTGCAAAACTTCAACCATTCAAGTCCTTTCCATTTCCTTGCAACAAGAGCTTTGGGCTTGGAGTTGGTAAGTCATTCTAACTGGTTTATATTGCATTTACATACTGTTTGCATTTGCTTTTGATTCCAACTTGTTTCAATCTCAGCTTTGCATTTTTAAGTTTCACTTATTTTTGATTCAAAACCCCTTTTGAACTTCAAAGAAATCCCAAGGTTTGCAAAACTTTTAAACTGAAGTGCTGTACTCATTTTATTGCTAATTTCAAAAGCTTTTCACTCCTCCTAAAGTTCTGAAGCTTGTTCAGAAGTTGCTTCTGAACAGCAGTTCAGAAGCAGCTTCTGAACCAAAATTTCGCAGAGTTCGCAGTGCGAAGCTCTGGTCGCTTTGTGACCATGACAGAACTCAGAATATGAGTTCAGGCTTCTAAAAAGCCAAATTTTGAGTTTCTGACCTTAAAGCTCAGAACCTAAAAGGATTGAAACTCATTTTATTCAAAACATATCAAGAGTTTTGCATGACGTTGGAAAATTCATAAGTTTGAGCAACACTTTTTGAATAACTTGCGAAACAAGTTATGTTCATTAAACTTTCAAAATCAAATTCGAGCAATAGGCCAAGTTCATTATTTCAAAACCAATCTTGAACAATAACCTTGTTCATGAATATCAATCAAAACATGAACTCGAGCCGATTTTGCTCATTTTTCGAAACCAAGTTTAAATTGAGCCGAACTTGTGCATTTTCTAAACTTGTGCATTTTTCACACACATAAACAAAGCAATACTTGTTCATAGGTTGCAACAACTAATTTGAACATTAAAACCTTTTATCAAGTTTCAACAATCAAGTGTTTTGATAACTTTGTGATTTCTTAAATTTCAAACAAAAACTTGAATGAAAAAGGGATGGTTTGACGCATGTCTCTCCATTTCCCCGATTGAACGAATGCTTGACATATGTCTCGTTGTTCGGACAATCGTCATTCTATTTTCAACGCATCCAACCACACCAAACCAATTCTTGGCCCCTTTGTGGTCAATTTGAACCCTTTGGTCCCCCGTGACATTTTGATTCAATGTTCGACTCGGTTGAGTCACTTTGGTCAATGTTCGACTCCGTTGAGTCCATTGAACCCTTTCTTGATCCCGTCAGATCAATCGAACCTTTTCTCGACTCGGTTGAGTCACTTTGATTCAATGTTCGACTCGGTTGAGTCACTTTGGTCAATGTTCGACTCCGTTGAGTCCATTGAACCCTTTCTTGATCCCGTCGGATCAATCGAACCTTTTCTCGACTCGGTTGAGTCACTTTGGTCAATGTTCGACTCCGTTGAGTCCATTGAACCCTTTTTGATCCCGTCGGATCAATTGAACCCTTTCTCGACTCGGTTGAGTCATTTTAATCTTTCTTGGCCCCCTCGCGGCCAATTCGAACCTCTTTTTCCCCAACGGACATGTTTTATCTATTCTAGCGCGATTCGAAACAACCGCTTAAGCCTCCCATGCGCGAGCACACAAGCTATGTTTAATCGCAAGAATACGATCAAAACATCGTTCTTTAAAAATAACCAACACATAAACGTTTTTCTAGCAAAGAACTACGTAGCTTTGATTTCTCCATCGCACCGGGAGATACGTAGGAGCAAGATCATCATCTTGTCAAGCACAATAATAAAAAACAACCTTTTTTCCCTTTCATCATATTTTCTTTTTCCCTTTTACATATTCAAGCATGCAAGCAAAACTTTGAAAAAACATTCTAAGCCTTAGCTAACTAGGAGGTTCCCGTTGAGTACAACGGACGTGAGTGGTGCTAATACCTTCCCCTTGCGTAATCGACTCCCGAACCTGATAATGGTTGCGATGACCATCCTTTCCTCATCGTCAAGGGTTTTATTATCGTTTCCCTTTAAAATAAAAACTCAAGGGTTTATCAACGTTCCCTTTAAACAAAAACTTTGGTGGCAACTTCACATAACCTTTCGAGCGTTTGTACACGTCTCGGGGTTTGCGTTTTTTTAACGAGAGCGCACACTCATCTTCTTAGGACGTTGACTTCTGATTGACCTTTCTTCAGGTCTTCTACCATAGTCTTCTTAGCTTCTCTTGGTCCTTCTGATGCTCTTCATATGTTCATCCTTGAATGATAAATTCTTCCTTGATTCTGCACACTTGAACATATGTTAGTATTCCATTTGTTCTTCAATACTTTGTTATCATTAAAACCTTAGAGGAATTGTACAGGACCCTTCTTGTTCCAACAATATATCCCTTCTTCGTGATTCCTAATTAATCAACCTCTTCCTTGTTTGAATTAAAACAATTCTACCCCCCTTAAAAATTTCGTCGTTGAAATTCATACTTCATTTGATTTCAAAGATAATTCATATATGTTATGATTTGAATTTTCCACCAATTCCTTTTTAGATCCAATTATAAACCCTTTCAATTTCATAAATTATGCTACTTCTTGTGTAAATCCCTCCACAAGTAGTCTAATTCCTTTTGTAGTTCCTCAATTACCTTCATACGCAGTTTATTTTCCTTGTTGAATGTTTGGTTATGTTAGGTGAGGGTTTGGCCGAGTTTGAGAAAGAAGGTTTGGCCGAGTTTTGAGAAAGAAGAGGCCGAGTTAAAGAAAGCATATCAACATAATTTTGATGCATGCAAGGTAGGATTAAAATAGAAAATTAAAGAATTTTATGGTAAAGAGAGGGAGGGTTAACGATTTTTACGGTTTTGGGGTTAGATTTTTAGATTTTTTAAGGGGTTTAGGGATTACAGTTTTAGGGTTAGGTTATAAGTTTTAGGGTTTCGGGTTTTAGGGTTTAGGGTTAGGTATTTGGGGTTTAGGGTTTGAGATAAAAAGTTTAAGGGTTTAGGGTATAGGGAATTAGGGTTTAGGGTTTGGGATAAAAAGTTTAAGGGTTGGTTTAGAGGGTTTAGGGTTAGGGTTAGGTTTAGGTATTAGAGTTTAGGGTTAGGGTTTAGAGTATGGGGTTTAGGGTTTAGAGGTTTAGATGATTAAGGTTAGGGTTTAGGGTTAAGGGTTTTTGGTTTAGGGTTTAGGGTTAGGTGGGTTTAGGTTTTAGGGTAAGGGCTTATGATTTAAGGATTAGGTTTAGGGTGTAGGTCGGGTTAGGGTTTAGTATTTAGGGTTTAGAGGTTTAGCCTTTACGGTTAGGTTTAGGTGGTTTAGGGTTGTTGGGTTTAGGATATTTAGGGTTTAGGGTTTAGGGTTAGGTGGGTTTAGGTTTTTAGGGTAAGGGCTTATGATTTAAGGATTAGGGTTTAGGGTTTAGGGTTTAGTGTTTAGGATAAGGGCTTATGCAAGATTCTAGTCAGATCCTAGAGAATCTCACTTAACAGCTCTTAAGATAATCTTCAGGTATATGAAAGGAACAACTAATCTTGCAATAACGTTTGTGACTTTTAAAAAAATGTTATTTTCATGTGCTACCTGAGTCAATTCCTTGCTGACATTTTTTTCATAAAAATTAATTATGTCCGTCAAAAAGGGTGGGGTTATGGTTGTTAGGTTCAATTGCATGATGGTGAGAGAGATGAAAGTGAGTGAGAAATGATTTAGGGATTGTGAGATTGAAAGAAAGAGGACCCGAGATTTGTGTTGAATACACAACATTGAAGCAATTACATGTCATTAAAAACATCAATACCTTGGTGGTAAAAGTTGTGAATTGGAAGCATATGGTACCTGGTTCGATCCTTGCCAGGAGTTTTTTTCATAATTTTTTTTTCAAAACTAAAAATTAGGGCTAATAATTAGGAATAGAGCAACACTACTTAACATTTAGTATAACTAGACTCTAGCCCGTACGATGCACAAGTTTTGTAGAGTTTCATATATAAGTATCAAACTGACTATTATATTAATTTAGAGTTACATTCAAATCAAAGTCATAGAAACAATACAAAAATAATGAAAAGAAACAACCAATAATGAAAAGAAAGTGATATCGAAAAAGGAACCGTTGGCTAAAAAAGGCCTTTAGGATTGCATATCCATTTTAGAAGCAACAATATTTCAATAAAAATGTTAGTGACCTAGTAGTAAAAGTTCTAAAGTTGTCATGTGTTACCTGGTTCGATTCCCTGCAAACCTTTTTTTTCACACATTCAGTATTATAAAATGACAATTCAAAGGAAAAAATATATACAAAAGCCTGCACCAAGAAACCGCTAATAATGAAAATGAACTCCTATCAAAAAAGGAATTGTATTAACGTTAGTGGCTATTAAAAAAATGATATTTTCATGTGCTACCTGATTCGGGATTGTGAGATTGAAAGAAAGAGGAACCGAGATTTATGTTGAATAGAACATTGAAGCAATCACATGTCATAAAAAACATCAATATCTTGGTGGTAAGTGTTGTCAATTAGAACCAGTGGTACTTGGTTCAATTCCCACTAGGAGTTTTTTTCATAAATTTTTTTGAGAACTACTACTACTACTACTACTACTACTACGACCACTACTACTACCACTACCACTACTACTACTACTACTAACGACTACTACTACTACGACCACTACCACTACCACTACCACTACCACTACGACGACCACTACCACTACCACTACCACTACCACTACATACCACTACCACTACCACTACCACCACTACTACTACTACTACCACTACCACTACCACTACCACTACCACTACCACTACCACGAGGGTGTCTGTATTCTATAATCCGAAAAAGGAAGGAATGTGCCCTTTTTTTTTGATATTTTCAGATTATAAACTCCGAATTAGTGAAAAACTAATTTTTTTTCACCCCATAACAAAGGAAAAACTGATTTCGGATTCTAAAATCTGAAATCCCATTGGCATTTTTGTAAAATTTATAGGGCACGCGAGAAGGTGATAGGTGGGAAAAGTAAATGCCTATTATTAATCGATAAGTGTTGGGCTTAATTTCTTTATTATTTTATAATTGTTAATTTTATAAAATAATTTTTTAAATTGTTCATATAATTTGTATTAGAATTATTAGTAGTTTCTTTAAAAATAATATACTAGAGGAAGCCTTGTTTCATTTCCAAGTAGCTCAATTGACTTGGTATTGTGTAACAAATTTTATATATTTATAGTTAACTATTTTAATTGTATACTCATATATATATATATATATATATATATATATATATATATATATATATATATATATATATATATATATATATATATATATATATTTAATATCGAGTTAGTTCATGAACCAAACGAGTTGAACTATATATAGCTCAAATTCAACTCATTTAGTTAACGAACTTAATTTTCAGCTCAAGTTTTCGAGCTGGTTCGGTTCATTGTCAGTCCTACTTGTGAGTAATCATGTCTTCTTGCCTTGCTTGTTGTTTCACGTTTTGGTCATGCAAACTCCCTCATAAATGTCATGTGTTGCTATAGGATAGTGTTCCTGGTCTTGATTAGTGACGTTGGAGCAAGTACCACTTTTCTTTTATGGTGGCGTGATGAATGCTTTTTCAGAGTGGTGATGCTAGGTCATCGGAAAATTTTACTTTAGTCTCACCGTGAGTAATCATGTCTTCTTGCCTTGCTTGTTGTTTCACGTTTTGGTCATGCAAACTCCCTCATAAATGTCATGTGTTGCTATAGTATAGTGTTCCTGGTCTTGATTAGTGACGTTGGAGCAAGGACCACTTTTCTTTTATGGTGGCGTGATGAATGCTTTTTCAGAGTGGTGATGCTAGGTCATCGGAAAATTTTACTTTAGTTTCACGGTGGGTGTCAATGTTCTTCTCTAGAACATAAACCTAGAAGGGGGCCCCCAATGAGGGGGAGACACCCTAGGGTTTTCTGGAGTAAGGAAATTCATTTTTTTTAAGAAAATATATATATTTTTTCAAGAAATTAAACCAACCCAACGAAATTAACATAAGAGAGAATCGAATCTGAAACATTCATAGCAGCACACTCTAAGGTCTCATGCCAACACCACTAGGCCAACTCAAATAGTTTTTTTTTTCAAGAAAATATATTATCTATGGATATCTGTAAATATTTGTGGATACCTCAAAATCCGTGGATTATCCTTTTAGTGGATACTAGCACGAGTATGAGGCCGACAAAGATATCATATTTATTCAACATGACATGCACATATATCATATTATATGTCTCCATGGACACCATTACCTTTCCTAGTTAAGGGCCGACACAAGAGTAAGGCCACCAAAACCATCGATTTAGGTCTATCAACAAAACAATTATTTTCCATTAAAGTTTATAAAGGAAAAGGTCTCATGTACAGACAAAATAGACCTTATAAATCAAAATTTGTTTTAGGTCTCACTTATTTTTGAAGATTATTGGACTGACCCTGTCCAGTTTTTGTTTCTTTTGGGGACATCAATCAATGTCGGGTCCAAGTCCAAATGAGGTGCGAGTTCTTAGCTGAAAATGACGGGATGATGTAAATGAGATGCCACATGCTAAGTGGGATTATTGTCTCGGTTGCTGGGTACCCTCAGGTGGGTTGGTCTCCGTCGGTGGAAGCTGAAGCTCCACTGGTCTACCGTCAGGATTTAGTATGCCTGAATCAATATGATATTTTGTGTCAAGCTACCTAAGTTAATTTTCTCATCACAAAGATATGATGTTAATCAACTAGATATAAAGAATTGTAGTAATATGCTTTGAAGGAATGAAATTATTAATATTACATACATGAGAAACGATCAAATTTCATAACAATGATAGGCACAATATACAAGTGGAAAAATATAAATATTTAACGAAGAGATGCATACACACAAGAGTATAAACATGCAATTTCAGCCATAAAATAGAGAAGATAGTAATCAGTCCTTATGAAAATTCTAAAAGTAAAAAGAAGAATTGTGATGAAATGCAGATTTTAGCTAGCGTATATATGCTTTTGAACTACTTTCACTATACTCCCTTGTCCCTAATTATAAGTATAAAGAATTGTGATGTATATGGGTCAGAATTCTCTAAAGGATCTCCATTTCTTCCATTAAAAAAGAGAAAGATGCAAAAAAAGTTTGAAAAAATTTATAAAATAATTAATAGTTGTGAGATCCACTTAGAGGGTAGGATCCAATATCTACTTTTGTGTGTATCTCTTTAAATGACATCCTCCATTTATCTTGATGAATGGAAAAGATTTTAACTCGATATATACATCTTAAAAAAAATAAAAAATAATGTGATATAATAGATGTAATACATTGGTGTTGTAATCGGAGGAGAGATAGAGAGAAAATGATGTGTTGAATTTTTCTTTTTTAGAGGAAAAATGATGTGTTGAATTTTTCTTTTTCAGAGGAAAAAGGATTTAATTTCAATTGAGCGCTCAAGTTTTCGAGCTGGTTCGGTTCATTGTCAGTCCTACTATCGGAAAATTTTACTTTAGTTTCACGGTGGGTGTCAAGGTTCTTCTCTAGAACATAAACCTAGAAGGAGGCCCCAAATGAGGGGGAGACACCCTAGGGTTTTCTGGAGTAAGGAAATTCATTTTTTTAATGAAATATATATTTTTTTTTCAGGAAATTAAATTAACCCACCGAAATTAATATCAGAGAGAATCGAATCTGAGACATTCATAGCAGCACACTTTAAGGTCTTAAGCCAATACCACTAGGCCAACTCAAATGTTTTTTTTTTCAAGAAAATATATTATCTATGGATATCTGTAAATATCTATGGATACCTCAAAATCCATGAATTATCCTTTTAGTGGATACTAGCACGAGTATGAAGCCGACAAAGATATCATATTTATTCAACATGACATACACATATATCATATTATATCTCTCCATGGACACCATTACCTTTCCTAGTTAAGGGCCGGCACAAGAGTAAAGGCCACCAAAACCATCGATTTACGTCTATCAACAAAAAAATTATTTTTCATTAAATTTTATAAACGAAAAGGTCTCATGTACATACAAAATAGACCTTATAAATCAAAATTTGATTTAGGTCTCAATTATTTTTTAAGATTATTGGATCGACCCCGTCCAGTTTTTGTTTCGTTTGGGGACTTCAATCAACGTCCGGTCCAAATCCAAATGAGGTGCGAGTTCTTAGCTGAAAATGACGGGATGATGTAAATGAGATGCTACATGCTAAGCGGGATTATTGTCTCGGTTACTGGGTACCCTCAGGTGGGTTGGTCTCCGTCGGTGGAAGCTGAAGCTCCACTGGTCTACCGTCCGGATTTATTATGCCTGAATCAATATGATATTTTGTGTCAAGCTACCAAAGTTAATTTTCTCATCACAAAGATATGATGTTAATCAACTAGATATAAAGAATTGTAGTAATATGCTTTGAAGGAATGAAATTATTAATATTACATACATGAGAAACGATCAAATTTCATAACAATGATAGGCACAATATACAAAAGTAAAAAAGAAGAATTGTGATGAAATGCAGATTTTAGCTAGCATATATATACTTTTGAACTACTTCCACTATACTCCCTTGTCCCTAATTATAAGTATAAAGAATTGTGATGTATATGGGTCAGAATTCTCTAAAGGATCTCCATTTCTTCCATCAAAAAAGAGAAAGATGCAAAAAAAGTTTGAAAAAATTTATAAAATAATTAATAGTTGTGAGATCCACTTAGAGGGTAGGATCCAATATCTACTTTTGTGTGTATCTCTTTAAATGACATCCTCCATTTATCTTGATGAATGGAAAAGATTTTAACTCGATATATACATCTTAAAAAAAAATAAAAAAAATAATGTGATATAATAGATGTAATACATTGGTGTTGTAATCGGAGGAGAGATAGAGAGAAAATGATGTGTTGAATTTTTCTTTTTTAGAGGAAAAATGATGTGTTGGATGAGTGTAGAAAAATAAAGGGTTTCTTTTTATCATTTTTGTAAGTAAAAATTAGTAAAAAAAATTGATGTATATAATTAGGCATTGAGGGAGTATATATTTTAGGCTCATAAAGTAAGAATTTTCAATATTAACTTAGTTGGTAAAAACATTGTATAATATATGCAGAGGCTGAAGTTTGAACTACAGACACGTAAGAATTTTCATCTTTATAAATTCATTTTTGGCTTTTGCTCGTCATTTTTTTTCAAACATCGCTCTTTATTTAATACTCAATTTTGATATTTTCATATTTATGCAACATCCTTTAAACAAACTTATCTCTTCACTTGGAAACAATAATGATAAGAACTAATTACGGATAAGAAAAAATTATTATTAACTAAAGTGACATTAATGATCACTTTACAAATCGTTTTTAGGGAATTTGAACCTCGTCCTTTAAAGTTATAAAGCATACCCTTACAACTATGCCAACAACAACTAACTAGACGTGTATTTGGACAATAAGAAACAAAATTTCTCTTGCATTCACCAATGGTCAAATGAATTTCCAAACAGAAACAGAGTTAATTGGTGTTCCTTTCCATCCAACAAGAAGACAATGACCATTCATATCAAATGTGCAAGAATTTCCACAAGGAAATCTTTTAGCCACCAATTCAGCTTGATACAAAGACATCATACTCAATTCTGTCTCCACCATTCCAAATCTTGTGAAAAATGCTCTCCACACATCAATCTTCACATTCGTACTCTTTCTTTCAACTCCTTCAGCCAAAATATTCCTAATACCATAATTGAAGTACAGTGATTCTATAATCATTCTGTTCTTCTCATCACCTTTCATACAATCTTCCAAACAATCAAAAAGTGCACTAAAGTAAAAAAGTGCTTCGATGAAACGGTTCACAAAAGATTTAGAATTGTGGTTAGCTTCAGTCTCGGCTACAACCATTACTATAGGATTTATAGTTCCAACAATTCTCATGATTGTTTCAAGTTGGTCTAATTGTTGAATACTGCTTCTAAGAGCAAATTGAGAGTAAACCGCAACGGTTTCCTCAGAATCTTTCTCGAAAAGATCTTCTCTTAGATGTAACAAGTTAGATACAATAATTGTATCGAACGAAAAAGGTAAGTTCAAACTTTGTGCAAAATCCTCCAATCTTTTGCCAGTGTCTTCAACTATAAGTTTTGAAGTGTTTGTGTTTCCGGTCGCAATAGCTGTTATCTTTAGAAGCTCGAGTGGACATTCGGTTCTCGATTGAAGTGCTTGCATTAGGATTGTCCAATGTAACCCTTTCCGAATTTCGAGATCAATAACATGAATTTTCTTTGCATCTTTAAGGTTTTCTATTAAAGCTTGTACACATGTGAACATTGAAACTTTAACAAATGGAAGCTCTTCGAAAAATGCAATAAGGGTTGGATTTAGATCCTTGCTAACCTCTTCAGGATCAAATAAAGATTCCATCTTTTGCATTTTGTTAGATGAAACTCCTCCTGTTTCTTTGTCGATTCTTTGATGAAGTGCTTCGGCAAAATAATGAACCACGCGTTTAACTGGGTTACCTGTCTTCGAAGATAAAGACTCAATTTGAGATAACAATTTTCTAGCGCATTCATATTGTTGATATCCAACTTTCTCAGCAGAAGCTAAGAGTGATTCAGCAAGTGAAACATCTTCTTTCTCTTCATCAGATAGACCGGAGAAAGAAAAACCAAAAGGGTGATTAAGAATCAAACCTGATATAGATTCTGATGAAGATGATGATTGTATGAACCTTGTTCCAGCTATCTTCATTATATCTTCAGTTGACAACTTACTTTCATCTTCATTATCCGTGACTAAATCAATATCATTAACTGGATGGAGGATTTTTCCTTCATCCGGTGATAACCTCTTGAATCCTTTGCCATAATTCTTCAATATCTCGACTGGTGTTAAAGGCGATGGTTGGTAATATTGATTGTCCATTTTTGTGTCACGAAATGGAAGAATTCTTGTAGAACATTGTTGTTCATCAAAGTGAACCATGTCAAAGCTTAAATTATCATAAGTTTCATAATCTTGATATGGTTGTTGTTGTTGATGATAATACTTTAGCAACCCTTCTTCTTGTGATGGATCATCTTGAAAGAAACCAAAATTAGAGCAAAGAGACTCAATTCCATTATAGTCTCCTAGATCTTCTGCTACAGAAAATTGAACATTTTTCATTGTATCAAGTCCCTTGGTATCCCAGAAAATATCATTGGATGAACCGAGTTTATCCCCAGTTACACCAAAACTGAACTCACCAAAATTGCATAAGTTTTCCATCACAGATTCAAAAAAAAATTCTTAGTATTATGAGTTTCAACCAAGTATTTTCTTTATGCACTTCATTCTCTATATAACAAGATTAACAAGATTATGATTATTCTTATTAGTCATTTTCATACTTTGCTTTATTTTAATATTAAAGAACCTTTGTGGATTAAGGTACGGTTTGACCCGGCTTTTTTTCTACTTCTCTACGATTTTAAGGAGAAGGTAGGCCAAACACAATATCTATTAATTACTTACTAAAAAATATTTTAAACATTTTTTCCCTTCAAAAAATATTTTAACATTTTTTTATTTATTATATATTTGTACAATATTTTGCCAAACAACTTTTAACTTAAAAATAGTTTTAAAACTAAAAAAATAATAAAGTAATCAAACAACTTTAACTTCTTTCTTAAAGCCCTTAATTCAACTTTGTTTTAAAGTAGTTTTTGGACTATAAAAAAGACAAACCAAACAATGTCCAAGTGTATCAAGGTATAGTTTGTGCTTAGTTTAATGTGAAATTAACTAGCTGTAACTCTAAACCCGTCCAGTAGAGTTAACATTGATGTTGTCATCATCGTTGATATTGTGTCGATATGATAAAGGTGGCTGGAATACAAAAGGTCATTAAAATTGATAATAAACAAAAAACTACTCATATAAGAAAAAACTGACAAGGTATATTCAGACAAATATTCTTTTATTTTTTGAAATTGTCAAAAGGGCACATAATCCAACAAAGATGGCGTTAGTGATGACCAGAAAATAAGGGGAGGGGATTGTCTCCCGTGAGTTTTTTCTCAAGTTTTCTCCCGTGAACCAATATCAGCCCTCCATTTTTTTTTAATGACCAATCAACGGTTACTAGTAAAAAAATTAAATAAAATGGATTTTCGTTGTTTCCTTTTCTGTTTTCGTCACGAGATCCCATTCTTCAGAGACCATCTCTACACAATCCCACCTTCTTCACAAATCGAATTCGTTTTAGCGGGGCACCAGATTGGAGAAGGTAGTTCACGACGGTATGGTAAAGGTTGAAGCTGTTGTAACCCCTGCGAGGTCGTGGTTGGTGGCACGGTGGAGCTGTGTGGCGGTGCAGCAGACTAGCGGTGGTGTATGCTTATATGATTATTTATGTCAATCAATATTAGTTTGTGCATGCAATTTTTTTATACAACCCAAATTAGTGAACCAAGAGCAAATTGACCCAACCAAGTCAGTAGACAACACCAAGTCACTTCGCAATCTAGAAGAATTTCAATTTTGTTATTAGCTTTGCTTTGTTGTCAGAAGATTCTAACTTTTGTCCAACTTATCAAATCAGTTTCATAAGTTATTGTAAAGTGTTGACAAGTAGATAACTGTTGCATTGATCTGAAATTAAACTGATAATCAATAAGTCATGATCACTAATTAAATTGATCATATTAATAAGAAAATGGAAGCAATCAAACAA
Organism: Medicago ruthenica; assembly: GCA_018208015.1. Lineage (NCBI taxonomy): Eukaryota > Viridiplantae > Streptophyta > Magnoliopsida > Fabales > Fabaceae > Medicago > Medicago ruthenica. The sequence goes on along the minus strand of CM031372.1, from coordinate 28,007,725 downwards.
TCCTATAAAAAAAGGGAAGACCAAAAATTAAACGTACAAAATGGGAGAATGAAGGAAGAGCGATAATAGAGAAGGAAGGACTGACGTTTTTGACCGCCACACTTCCCCCACCCGTCACGACGTTTCGTTTGCTGCTACGACTTAGACAGGGGATGCCGCTACTTTAACAACAACTTCCCTCAACCTTCGCAAATCACTGTTCTCACGTCGCACGCGGAGGGCTTGTGAGGATTCTCGTAAATCCGAGTCATGGAGTTGCAACTTGTTGGATTCTCGTAAACAAGTAAGATTGAGATGGGTTTGTGAGGAAGAAAGGAATAGACCCAAAATGACATCACATTTGTGTTTTTGTTTCTATCCATTGATCTGTCAATAACATAAATGGAGAGCTGAGATTGGGCACGGGAGAAAACTGGAGAAGAAATTAACGGGAAACAATCTGTTCCCGAAAATAAGATGGTGTGACTAGTCTCTAAGAATTACTAGCTCTGCTCAAAAAAAGAATTACTAGCTGAATTCTAAAATTTTGAACTTGATTTTGTTTTAGGAAAATGTTATCAAGTCATTCCCATTTTATATTTGTCAATTAATGCAAAATAACTTAAATACCCCTGCCCCTTAAAAACTGAAAAATTCTACATAGTCATATCCTTCCACATCTTCCTTTCATAATTGGCCTCAGACTTAAAGGGTATCTGCAAAAAGAATCCATTGAAATTTTTATATTTAACTTTTTAGAAATTATATCTCCACATAATCTTTTTGGACATCTAAGACCAAGTTCCCTTCATCACAAGAAAGTGGAAGTTTAATAGGCAAAAATAATCAAATCATGAACCACTCCCAGTCGCAAAGGACCATAAGAGACAGGTGTAGTTGATATCCTCGACGGCTCGAACAAGCTTCTACACCATGGGACCTTGGTCTCACGACCGATGTGAAAGGGAATCACTTCAATGTTCCAGTAGCTACGAAAGGGTTTGCGAGTTGCCACTTTGAGACACACCAATAGAGCAAGGTCTCATGAAGCTTCTTCAGTAACTACAACGTTTTTGATAAGCTTACATGATTTTAGCCTTGTTGTATTTTTCTGTTCTTTTGTAGTCTTTTAATTATGTACATGTTCCCTTAAAGGTGTATGGGACATTTGAAATAGCATTGGTGCTTATGCCTGCTAGCTAAATCAAATAAAATAGATTTAATCCACAATATAATGTACTCAAAATGCATAACCCAGTCTTTCAACATAGAATCAACAGATTCATTCTTAAATTGAATTTAGAAACAGATTGTAATAAGAAGTGCAACATTACATTTATTCCATTTCAAAAAGTGAGTAAACAGCAATATCAGGCTTTCAAAGATTACCCTGCTTTTACCAGATCTTCAAGTGCCTTCAAAATCTGTGGCTCTGTCATGCCTTCCAGTTTAATGCCTTTCTCAACACCCAAATCTGTTATAAAGGATTCAATTATAGGAAATGAGTGTATATCACAACTATATAACCAGTACAAAATAATGCAAATGAAAAGGATGAGCGACAAAATATTAACAGAAATATGCACCATCTTTGAAGAGCAAGTATACAAAAATTGACATTATATATGTGACTTTGTTTTATTATTGCATTCAGGGCCATCCACGATAAGCAAATTAATCTGAAGCAACAATCACAACCGAGTTGACATTATACAGTACACAACTACGAGTTGGGTCAAGTTACCCCCCATTAAGGGGGAAAAAGTTCTTCAAACTCCAATTTTCTCATTGATAAGTACTTGGGAGCAAATCAAACTACTTGCCACTCAAACAAACAAATGTTCATGGATAAAAGTCAAAATTGGGATCTTATTGAAAATCTGTTTTGTGCAGACAACTAATAATATCATATTCTCGTCCATCAAGGAGTAGGCCAGTGATTAAGGTTGGAACACCAAAGGAGATTTGTGTAGGAGGTCCAAGGTTCAATATCTGCTACTAACAAATCTCCGTACCTAACAAATGAACTACTAACAATTGCCTATAAAAAAAACTTTCATATTTTCATAAATAACTTAACGGCCTTTGAAATTGAAATGAATTTAAGGGACAATGTTGATTAGCATATTTTCAGTGTCAAAGCATTAATGTTAATTTCCTAAAAATCCCAGTTATGGAACTATGGGGGTAAAGGCTAGGGAAAGATGAAATTGATTTGAATTCAAGTCATGGATGCAAAATTCAAATTAAAAAAAAAATAAAGAATGAAATTTAATTTGGGCAATACCATATCTTGCCCATAATTGGGGTTCAACTCCACTGCATTCACGGATCAATATGGGCAGCTTTGGGTTCAATGTCTTTAGTTCCTTATAATTCTTTTCAATAAATTCCCTGAGATAAGAAAAAATAATAAGAGCTCATTAAAGATTCAAATATGTATGAGATTCAATTTAAGTAGAAGAGCAATCAAAGGATGTTTAAAAACTAATGCTGTGAAATTTTAGGTCCAGAGAAAGGAAAAAATATATATAACCTTGCAGATGAGCTTGCAGGTGATGACTGGCACATCAAAAGTCGAAGCTCTTTGATGTTCTTTGAAAGTTGTCCTCTCCATGCCATTGCTTTCCAAAGCACAAAGTTATAATATTTGTGAGACTTTACCTCATCTTAAGGCAAGGAGAAAAGGAGATAAAGATCTAAAATTAACTATGCAAGCAAAACTACCACCGGAATCCAGTGCAGTCTAACAGTAAAAATCAGTCTCAGTACCCACGATTTACCCTTCAGTTTCGCAGTTAATGAACTGATCACTACTATAGGTTCAGTGAGATTGAAAATGAAAAGGGACTACAATTGCAAAGATGATAAGAGTACTTTGCTTTCCCTGTAATTTTACAAAGACGTGCCCCTTTATAAATTCATCTTAAATGACTTTTACAATTCAAAAAGTGTTTTCTCTAGTATGCTATTCAAACCAGTATTGTCAAATAGCGGCTATAATGGTCTCTGGCGCTATAGCATAGTAGAACATGAACAAATTTCTATGGTGTGTGATACACTATTTAGTACGAAGTGTTATCATGTAGTGGTTATAGCGGTGCTATAGCACGTAACGGAAATTGAACATACCACAATTTTCCACGATCCGCAATTGACAACACTGATTCAAACTCAAAAAAGATTTTGCTATGTGAAAAAGATACACTCAAGAACAACCTTTTAGAAACCTAGTGGCTTTTGAATGGGATTTAAGAAAATAACAGTAAAATTGATACCTTCTCAATAGCATGGTGCCATAGTTTGACAATTCATATTAATCTGTGTTTTAAGTTTCCAATTAAAAGACTTGTAAGCTATAACTTCTTAAGATTGATTTTTCTTTTTTACTTCTAGTTAATGGTTTATCGGTCCTTCATCTTTCCGGAAAAAATGTTGAAATTTTCACAGAAGACTTAGGGCCCGTTAGGATTGGCTTATTTTTGAGCTTATGCAAAACAGCTTATGAAAATAAATAAGCTTTTATGTATTATTTCATAAGCTTGTCAAAATAGTTTATGAAAAAACAACTTATGAAAATAAAATTTTTGTTACTGAAAACTTATGAATTACCAGAAAAAACTTATTTATTTGTATAAGCTATTTTTCATAAGCTCAAAAATAAGTCAATCCAATCGGACCCTTATGGAAATTCTTAATTTCAAATTCTTCCCTAAAATTACCGACTTAATGTCATTCTAGTATCTACGAATACAAATACCAACAAAGGGACGAATTTGATTAAGATTTTACAATTTCAAGGAACATTATGGAATATGCATAATGTGAAAGATTAAATTAGGTTTAAGATCAGAGTAATTACGAGAAAAGCGTAGAAAATGACAGAGTTAATAGTTGAATTAAAATTGAAAGAAAGGTGGTGAATATACCAGCGAGATGCAATTTTGAAGAAGCCGCGAAACGGTGAAGAATGTGGTCGGAAAATTGACCGGCGACGGTGGTCGGTGGATCTCCGGACGGAGCTGCGGGTGGAAGGTTCAAATGAGAGATGAAAAAAACGCTAACTTTCTCCTAACACTAAATAAAATTACAAAATAGTCATTTTTTTTATTCATTTAATAAATAACCACAAAAATCCTTCCATAAAACGAAATAAAAAAAAAACAATTATTTGTACACTCCGTTGGTCAAAATAGTTTCTTAAACATATAAAATCAACTAGAGTTACTTAAGAATAATTTTTCAGATTCAAGGACATCAACACTATTTTCATTAACTTGAGTGTATTTTTTTAAGAGACTGAAATGGATTATAATACCACGTCAAAAAGGCATCCAACACAAGAGGTGTCTAGGAAGACTTCAAAGTTACAATGATACAATATTTGGACAAAAACAACAAGGAAAAAGAGAAAAGTAAGCTACATCACTTAAGCATATAAAATGATTTAGCGTTGAAATTGAATAAAACATATTTCGATTTAAACCACCGGTATGCCAGAAGTTTAACCTTTTCCCTTGAAGAATGAAGAAGTTCTTCCTTATGCTAAAAGATGCGTCTATTTCTCTCTTTCAAGATAACTAAAACAACTAAAAGCCAAATAATGTTGAAAGCTAAACAAATATTTTTAGTGAAACCACCTAAAGCGCAAAACTGAGTTAGATGATCTATTAAATAATTCGTGATGAAATATTATGTAGAGATCCCTAGCCATCCATGAATGAGTGATCAAATATTACCGTAGAAAGCACAAGAAACCAATAAGTGATCTCTATCTTCATTCAAGCCGCACCCTCTTGTACAATGATGATCATTAGAAGCAAGCACATATCACCTCACTAAATTGTCTCTAGTTGGGACTCGATTAAGAAGCAAATGTCATGCAAACAAAGAAACTTTTAAAGGAACAACCTTTAACCACAAAAGATGACCGAAATTACGGTGACCATTATCATTAAAGTCATGGTCAACTTCATTAAAGAAACAAAGCAACTCATCATTAAGAATGTCCCAAAAATCCTTTATAAAACCAATATTAATTTCATCCGGTTCTGGACTCTTGAGACTATCATAGTCCCACACAGCTTGCTGAATTTCATCCAAAGAAAAAGGTTTAATTAAATCCATACCTTCCAAACCACTAATAGAGTGCATAATCAGATACTATTTTATTATTTCACTACATTGAAGAACTATTGTAGCTACTTTTTACAAATTCAAGAACGAAAATCATTATTTTCTCTTACAAAAAATCTATATTAATATTATATAATCTTCTATACGTTTTTTTAGAATACATGGACTTCTCAACAAAAAAAATACATGGATTTGGGTAGATTTTTTCCATTTTTCATTTTTACACTTCCTTTAATGTTTATTTACTATTGTATCCTTTTTATGATATTATTTAAATTAATAATTCAAAAAAATATGTAAATACCAGTAAAGTAAGAACCATCCCACTACAACATTTTTTTTTGAAGGACCATCCCACTACAACATGAATAATATTATACGCCACAAACAAAAGCTAATCTTAGTGAATACCTGAAGCAAAGAAATTGGAAAAGGCTCCGGAATCGAATACCTTAAAGAATGAAAGATTATTCTTCGAAGGGTAGCAAGGGGAGTGTTCCAACTCGATTAAGACTTCAATATTGAGGGGTACAATGCATGGATAAATGTGTCTTATGTGAGTATAATTATGAGGATGATTGGCATGTGTTCTTTGGGTGTAGGAAGATGCAAGCGCTTTTGTGGCTTTTGAATTTGGGTTTTACTCGAGGGACGATATAACTAGACATTAAGCTAGTGGTGGACGGCATTTTTAGTAAGCTTAGTCACAAGTAAGAATTTGGTGCTATTTTAAATACTTATATGAATTTACTTCTTTCTTTATCAAACTTTAGCTTAAGTTTTATTCGGAGACAAGTCAATGATGTTGCTCATTTGTAACTTGAGCGACATTGTCTTATGTTAGTCACCACACTTTTGATTTTGTTCCAGCCGGGATTATGACTATTTTAATGAATGAAATGAGTTATGTTTGCTTTTGTAAAAAAAATTTATTTTAATCTAACTTTCCAAAAATATTTAATTGATATATCTTTATATATTCAATTAAACCTTACAGTATAAAAGCGGTAAACGGTCGCATTGCTTGTCATTTTCCTAATATATACAAAGTGGATAAAGGATTTTGGAATGACTTTTCCGTTATTCATATTTTACACTTATCAACCCAACTCCTTTACAATTTTAAATTTAAATTCAAATACACTCCAATTATAAGGAATTTGAAAATTAACTACATATTTTAGTTGAACATATTTTCTCTTTCCAATAAATTTAATGTGATGTCATTATCTCATCTCATAACAAACAGTTGTTAGTTACTCTCCCTCTCTCCAAAAAAAAAATCCTATTTTTTTTGTACATACTCTATCTTTCTCCCATAACAAACAATTGTCAATAGTCTAAATGTTGTACACATCTTTTTAATAATTGTAAATAAAGCAAAATAAAATTTATTTTAACTTCACATTATGAGGAAGATGAAGTTCCCGACGCTCTGGAGGAAATGAATCAAGGAGTGTATTAGTACATCGACGGCTTCGGTGTTGGTTAATGGAAGTCCTACAAACGAATTCCATTTGGAGAGGGGGAAGAGGCAGGGGGATCCTCTTTCTCCCTTCCTGTTTCTGCTGGTGGCTGAAGGTCTGCATGTGATGATGTCTTCTTTGGTGGATCACAATCTTTTTGCTGGGTATCAGGTGGGTTCTTCTAGGTCTTTGGCGATTTCTCATTTCCAATTCGCTAATGAGACTTTTCTACTTGGTCGTAAAAGTTGGGCAAATGTTAGAGTTTTGCGTGCAAATTTGATTTTATTTGAGGCTCTTTCTGCCTTAAGGTGAATTTCCAAAAAAGCTTGTTAGTTGGAGTTAATGTCAATGATTATTGGTTAACTGAGGCGGCTTCGGTGCTGAATTGTAAAATTGGGAAGCTTCCCTTTGTCTATCTGGATTTGCCGGTGGGGGTAATCCAAAGCGTGCTTAATCGAATCAAGATTGTCCGGATTATTCTTTTGAAGGTTGTTCTGTCCTCTCTTCATGTCTATGCTTTTTCCGTCTTCCAAGCCCCTTCAGGTATCATTTCCTCTATTGATTCTTTGTTGTCTCAAATTTTTTATTTTTTTTTGGGGGGGGGGGGGGGGTAGCAGTAGTGAGGATTTTAGAAAAATGTCTTGGATTGCCTGAGATTCTATTTGTTTTAGTAAGGAGAAAGGAGGATTGGGGGTTAGGAGGTTGAGGCAGTTTAATGTTGCTTTGTTAGGTAAATGGTGTTGGAGGATGTTGGTCGAGAGGGAGGGGTTGTGGTATAGGGTTCTGGTTGCTAGATATGGTATGGATGGTGGGTGTGTGAGGGAGGCGGGGAGTAGAGGGTCGTGTTGGTGGAGGGATATGAGGAGGATTCGGGATGGTGTTGGTTTTGAGCGAGGGACTTGGTTTAAGGCGAATGTGTTTCGGAAGGTAGGTAGTGGGGTTGGCACGTGCTTTTGGAAAGATAAGTGGGTAGGAGAGGTCCTATTATGTGTTCGGTATAGGAGGTTGTTTGAGTTAGCGGTTGATAGAGAGATTTCAGTGGCATATATGAGGGAGTTTGGGTGGGGTGAGGAGAGGGAGGGTTGGAGGTGGTGATGTCATCTGCGGGCATGGGAGGAGGAGTTGGGTAGGAAGTTATCGGTGCTACTTTATAATGTTCACTTTCACGAAGATATCGTTGATTTGTGGTAGTGGCAGTTGGACAGGAGTGGTGTTTACTCTATTTGTGGTGTGTACCAGTTTCTTACTAGTCATCAGGTGCTCATTTCAGATGTAGATCCCGAGTTGGTGTGGCATATAAGAAAGTTCCTCTGAAGGTTTATGTGTTTGCGTGGTGATTACTTCAAAATAGGATGCCTACTAAGGATAACTTGGTTAGGCGTGATGTTCTTCAGACTGACGGTCATTTTTGCATACCAGGTTGTGGCGAGATGGAATTGATCAATCATTTGTTCCTTCATTGCAGCTTTTCTGGTTCTTTTTGGTATTTGGTTCGTAGCTGATTCGGGTTTTCTTCGGTTGACTCTCGTTCGGTTTCAGATCACTTCATTCAGTATGTTATTTTGACAAGTGGTTCGAAAGCGCGAAGATCCCCTTTGCACTTAATTTGGTTTACTTTTATGTGAGTTATCTGGCAAGAACGTAATGACAGGATCTTTAACCAAAAGAAGAAATCGTTATTTCAGTTGCTCGATAAGGTCAAATATGGGTCTTTGTGGTGACCGAAGAATAATGATGTTTTTGCATCTCTTGCGTTTGCTAGTTGGTGGCAGTGCCCTTTTGATTGTTTGGGCGTTGGTTAATTGTTTTGCTTTCTTTTTCAATGCCTTTGTCTTTTAAGGGCGTGGATTAACAGGTGTTGTATCTGAACTCTTTGCTTCTTTTCGACACACTTTGTGCTAAGAAGTAGGCTTTTTTTGTGTTTAATATATTCTATTTTGGCTTGTTTAAAAAAAAAAGTTAACTTCACATTAATCAAAAATTAATTACGTTGTTCAATTAAGAAAACTTTAACTTCCCTCCAATTCCTTTAATTAAAATTAAGGCTTCAACTTGAACTCACTTTACAATGTGTGACATATATTTGAATGTTGAGATTATTACTTTACCATATTTAAATAATAATGTAGAAACATCATTAACAAACCAACATATAATTGATTTGAAGGAGTCGAATGAAGATAACTTAGAGGAGTCTTCAACTTTTTTTTTTTTTAACATTCATGAAGTCTTTTATTTTTTCATAAGAACTATTTTTCTATTTTGCACTAGAAATTTTTAACAATGTTAATAGTCTTATTTATAAAATTTAAACTCTTCATGCAACCCTTATTATAGGTAACAAAATTTGTTTCATAAAAGTTTAAATTTACACATAAAAAAAAAACAAATTTGAATTTTTCAAATGTATAACATTAATTAATTTTATTGAAAAAGAGTAAGTAGAACTGAGAAAAGATATAATTGATAAATTATACCCTTAAACTATCAAAACAACAGTTAAATTATTTTGAAGGTCAAAATCAAGGCCCTACATTCACTCTCACAAAAAATGTTAGTGTAGCATCACTACAACACTTCTCAAGAGTCATTAATTCTATTACAAAAAAAATATTTAAATTTCAAATTTTACAAGAAGTTATGTATAAAAATTTAATGACTTAAGGACTATTTCAGAGGAAAAAGCATATAACATGTCATTAGATTTCAAATTGAATAGACATGATGATTCATCAATAAAAACTTGAAGACTAATTAGTTTGAGATGTGGCTGCTCATGTTAAAGTATGAGCAATCTCATTCGTTTATGAGGAAATAAATTAGACTATTCTGATGCAAAATGATTCAAAATTTATTATAGGCAAATTTTTTGGGTTAATATTATAGTTATTTCCAACATTATTAAATATTTTTCATTATATGAAATTATAGAAAAAAATTACAACCAAAAATATAAAATTTATTTAAGTCTATGTTTGTCCGACCTTTTTTTGGGGTTTAAAGCTACTCTACCATTAAAGCTATAATAAGACCTTTAGAAATAGAGTTCAAGTTGTTCGACAATACTATCTTATTTCTAACTTCAAAAAACCTATATTTCTAAATTATAACTTTTTTTTAATGTGCCTATTGGTCGAAATTTTTTTCATAAAACTTATCAGAGGTTACAAATCGTATAATAATCTATCTATTAACAATACATTTGAAGGTTACTTTGTCAAAAAAAAAGTACATTTGAAGGTTTTTTTTTTACATTTGAAGGTTAAAATAAAGGCTTGACATTCACTCTCACAAAATCAAGGCGCCTCACGTCCACTTTCATATTAATTCTTAAGAAAAACAAAAAAAAACTGTCAAAAAATTAAGATATAGAAAATGGTTAAATATATGTTTGGTCGATATACATATCTCTAACATAATCTGACTTAAAAGCAGAGACAAAAAATATGGATGAAATTTTTTTTTTGTGCATTAAACATCGAATAAAAGTTATAGGAGGATTAAAATTAAAAATTATAAAGACAAAGAACATATTTAACCGTGATAAATGTTTAAAACATGTTAAAGATTGATAAGATCTGAATAAAAAATAATATACAACGATCCTTTTCTTATTACACTTTTATTTATTTAGATATTATTCTCATTTATCCTTGTCAAAAAAAAAATTATTCTCACTTATCCATCACACAATATGTTTTGGAGGGTTGGGATCACACGCACACACTTGATTAAAACACACTGGAGGTTGTTGTTTAAATGTACAATTAAGTTCTTTGACGATGGGAGGCTTATAACAATCTTTATTTCTGCTGCATAATGTCGATGTGACAGATTCCATGTACATACCTGCTAAAAAAGAAATAGTAAAACATAAGAAAATGTTTGCATGCAACATTTAGAAGAGATGAAGGAAAATCTTTTAAAATGAAACCAGAAAACATAAAACGGTGTATAGAAAATTCAATAAATATTTGCTCTTTGGCTTTTGACCTGTTGCAATGACGAGAAAAAATAAGAATGCCAAATTGAAGAGAGAATTCCTTGTTGTGTCCATCGTAGTATGCTTAAAAAATATTAATATGTTAAATATGTTCTTTACACACACATATATATAGGCAAAATGGTAAAAATGGTAAAATCTTTATTTGGTCAAATCTTTTTTTTTACGGGGTCAAATCTTTCTTTTAAAAAAATGGTAAAATCCTTATTTATATTCTTTAAAAAAAATCTACTTTCTTGGTCATTTTTTAAAGACTTTAAAACAAAAATCATATATATTAAGAAAAATTGTTAAAATAATAAATTTGTCTTAAATGTATATAACTATTGCTAAATTATTCGCTGTGTATAAATATATTTAGTGTTACTTTTTCATATTCTAAAACAAATTTATAATATTACTAAGGGATAAACTTGGAAAAGATCTTATAATTAAAGATGAAGAGACTATCATTATTTTTTTTTCCTTTCATAAAAACAGTCAAATCCTTCTTTCACAGAGATGGTCAAGTCGTATTTTACAATTGCTTATTTTAAAAGTTCAATTATGTTTTATTTTTTTTTTGAAGAAATAATACTTTTTTTATTTGTGATTGATGATATATAAAAGAATTTAATTACTATGTACTGACAATGTACAATTATTTTACATGTAAATAAAATGTTGTGTTGTCATGATAGTTAATGAATATAAAAATACATAAGTTGTCATATTCATTAATTGATTTGACAACATATCATTGACTGCATGTGTAAAATAACTTTACACCACCACTGTACAATAATATACATCAATCACAAACAAATATAATGTTATTTTTTCATATTTCAAGACAAATTAATACATAATACCAAGATGATATATATTTGAAAATTTTCTTCCTTAAAAAAATATTTGAAAAATATCTTATAGTTAGAGACAAAAGAGTATAATTATAATAATAATAATAATAATAATAATAATAATAATAATAATAATAATAATAATAATAATAATTATTATTATTATTATTATTATTATTATTATTATTATTATTATTATTATTATTATTATTTGACAAAAGCGGTCAAATCCTTCTTTCAAAAAGATGGTCAAGTCCTATTTTACAATTTCCTATTTTAAAAATTCAATTATGCTTTTTTTTAAGAAATAAATGAGAAAAATCTACGAATATATTTTTTTACTTTTTTTATTTCTAATTAATGATATTTAATATAATTTAATTAGTATGCGATGAAATTATACAATTATTTTACGCATGTATTCATAAGTTTGTCGAAATAGTTTATAAAAAAATAATTTATGAAGATAAAAATTAAGCGTTTATGTATTGTTAAGAAATTGGATTGTAGTCTATCTATAACAATTTATAAATAAATTATGGAAATAATCTATCTATCTACTCAAAATTAACTACACTCCAATTTGTTAACAATACATTTGAAACAATGTTTTGAAAGCCGAACCGGAGATTGAACTGGTGAGATCTCCGGTCTTGGTTTAACTTGAACCGGACAATTAATTAATTAATGAATATTTTTTTTTAAGAATATGGATTATATTTTTTTTAATGTATATATAACTACTGGCCATTGCTTTATTTACCAACATTTTACGAGCCCAATTATTTTTGAAAATTGCTCCTCCCCCAACAAAAATTGCTCACTCCCATATCAACTGACAAAAATACCCCCAGCGTGACTTAAGTCACGCTGGTGTATAACCTGCGTGACTTAAGTCACGCTCGGTATATCAACGTGACTTAAGTCACGCTGGTGTATAATCTGCGTGACTTAAGTCACGCTTGTTTTAGGTAAGTTATCTTTTCACAAATTTTGCACAAAGATAATATTTTTTGAAGACCCCAAACATACAATATGTTATGTTCATTTTTTAAAAGCAGCATGTCATGACTTAGAAACAACAATAACAACAATTCAATCATGATCCAGAATAAATCATAACTAAAAATACACAAGTAGGTGTAATAAATTCCAAAATTAATAGAATATGACAAATTTATTTAGTTATAATTTCATCCTCGTTCAAACAAACGAAGTGTTACGTTACATTATATTACATTGAATTCCTAAGGATGTTGTATCATCATGATGTTGGATTAAAATTAAATTCATGAACGTTTGCCGAAAATGTTGGCATTGAAGTGTCTTATACTTAGTGTAAAAATTTGCAAGTCTCTTTGAAAACTCAAAAGAATGAAGAGTACACAACACATCTATTCTACCGAATCAACTATATAAGTTATCACATCGAATCCCTTCATATAGGATGAGTCATGACAAAAAGGAATGCATTCCAATATATTTGGGAGATTTTTTAGAGATTTAAGAAGTGAAATGGAGAATTGAGGTTTTGCCTGGGTTATAAATGAATGCAGCGTGACTTAAGTCACGCTGACATCTACCGAGCGTGAGTTAAGTCACGCAGGTCATACACCAGCGTGACTTAAGTCACACAGGTTATACGCCAGCGTGAGTTAAGTCACGTTGATATACATCGAGCGTGACTTAAGTCACACAAGGTTTTTTGGTCATTTTCTTCGGAAAGGAGCATTGTTGTATGGGGGAAGAGCAAATTTCACTATTTTTTGTTAAGGAAAAGTACTCCATTAAAGCCCAATACTTTTAACCCATCATGTATAATAAACCGAAAACTGCTTTTTCCTCAATCACATTTGTTCATTCCCAACTCAAAGTCCCTAAAATAACCCCCAACGTGAGTTAAGTCACGTTCGGTACATAGTAATGTGATTTAACTCAAGTTGTGTTCTGTTATACATCAGAACAACAACCATTATGCCATTTCAATTCTAAAACATCCAAGTGCGATTTTGAGCCCTCAAAAGTGCGATTTTCATCAACCTTGAGTAAATCATCGACAACTTTTACCCCACTATCAAGTAAGTAATTATGATCATTTGGTATTGGCTATTTTTTGTTTAAATGTTAGATTTTTTTTATGAAATTTCACAATTATATATTTTTAGGGTAGAATTTGCATGTTAGATTTTTTGATTGTTAATGATCAAATAAGTTAGAAATTGTTGTTTAGATGTTGATTAGAGTAAGTTTGACTCAAATGTGGTAGTTTATATATTGAAATGACACAATGAACTCATATGTTAATGTTGAACTCTAGATGTTTGATAAAATGTCTCAATGAAAAATTGTTTGATATTTTGCATGTTAATGATGAAATTAGTTAGAAATTGGATTGTTAATGTTGATTATAGTGAGTTTGAGTGCAATGCGATAGTTTAGAGATTGAAATGACAGTTTGAGTGCAATGTGAATTGTTGATGTTGATTAGTTAGAAATGACACAATGTCCCTATGAAAAATCATTGATTTTTCGCATTGTTTTATGTTGTGTAGATATGTCTGAGAGACCGGACAGGCCGAGACAAGACAGAGAGACCATGATCGTGAGTGCACGGGTAGATAGGGAGGCTAGGCGCCTTCTTTTTAGAAGGAGAAGCAGCGGCATGAGTGGGGAGGGGTCGTCGTCCCAGGCGGGTATGTCCCAGATAGTGGACCCCACACATCAGTTTGAGGAGCATCAACCTTAGTATGAGCAGCCTCAACATCATGAGGGTGAAGCTCAGCAGGAGGTTGGACCAGAGGGTTTTCATGGGTGCCCTACTAACCTGTCGCTTCTACCGAATTTCGGTAGACACATGGCCTGCAAGCTTTGGAGCGACGCCACAGTAAGTTTATTTGTTTAATTTTATTTAATTACTGTCTTTTTAACAATTCATTTGTCATATTTTAAAATGTTTAATTTGATTTTTGTCTTTTTTACGGTTCAATAGATATTTTAAAATGTTTATATGTTTATTTTAATTATTGTTTTTGTACGATTCAATTATCATATTAAAGTGTTTATTTTAATTTTTGTTTTTTTACGGTTCAATAGATATTTTATGACATTTTGATTAATTTTTGGTTTTATTTTGATTTTGCGTATTTTAGCTTTGAATGAATGAATGATTGAATGAATGAAAAATGGATGAAAATGAATGAATGAATGAATGAAGGAATGAAAATAGGGATAATGTGCAATCCTGCTGTTCTGCTGCCTGACATGAACAGAACATGAGTTAACTCATGTTGGACTATAACTTACGTGAGTTAAGTCACGTTGGGGTATAACCTACGAGAGTTAACTCATGTTCGGTATAGCCAACGTGAGTTAACTCACGTTGCATTGTTATATAACTAAGTCAATGTCTCATTTCTTCATTTCACATATCAAATCTCTAAAAACTCTCTCAAATCATTAAACCCCAAATTTCTTCAAGTTCAAATCGGCCACCTCTCCAATATCAAGTAAGTTTTCATAATCAATTAGCATGGACATTTTATGTTTATAGGCTACATTTTTCCTCTTAAAATAGAAATGTTTTAGTTTTGGGGTTTATTTAAATTTTGATTTTTTTTGGTAAGAAATGATTGAATGTTTACATGTAAATGTATTATGTTGATTAAATGTTTAGATGTTTGTGTTGGAACAAAATGTATGAACAACTCTCTTTTTAATAGGGGGAGATTGTTGGAACAAAATGTATCAACAACTCTCTTTAAGGTTTTGATGATAACAAAGTGTTAAAAAGAAAATTGGTATTGCTAATGCTTTGTTCTAAGTTGTGCAGAACCATGTTCTTAATGTTTGATAATTAATATTGGTTTTGGAAGAACAAGCTAAGAGCAAGAAGGAAAGCATTGAAGCCTTTGTTGCAAGTCTGAAGCAAAACTGGGTCAGAAGCAGCTTCTGAAGGCAGAGTCTGAAGGGTGCGTCTGAAGGCAGAGTCTGAAGGGCGCTTCTGAAGGCTGAGTCTGAAGGTCAACGTTGGTCAACGTCTGAAGGCTGAGTCTGAAGGTCAACAAAAGTCAACGTCTGAAGGGAGCGTCTGAAGGTCAACAAAAGTCAACGTCTGAAGGGAGCGTCTGATGAACAGTGCTTCTGAAGTGAGCGTCTGATGAACAGTGCGTCTGAAGTGAGCTTCTGAAGTACTGTGCTCCTGAAGAAGCTTCTGAAGTCTGACGTGGAAAGAAAAGCAATTGTTACCATCAGCATTTAATGCCTGCAGTGTCAGAACAACTCCAATGGAACAGTTACCTCCCTTGCAGAAACATTCCCCAGCTTTTAAGGAAAGCAAATTCAAAAATGGTTGTGTGACTCTGTTTTTCTGCTCAGTTTTAGCTCACAAACTTAGCTGGACCTGGCCTCAAATTGCAACGGCTCTTTGCTTAATTTCTGGGCAATTCTCAACAGCTATATTCTCCTCTATATAAGGAAGAAGATTTGAAGAGAAAAATGGCTAAGACTCTTGAAACCAACTGACTGAAAGTGTGCTCTGTTTTGCTGTCCAAAATTCGTAGTTCACTAAAACTCTTAGAAATTCTTTCAATCTTTGTATCTTAGAATTTCTTAAGGTTGGAGTCTTATACCTGTGTTGTATTAAGAGAACACCTCTGATATTTGATCAAGTGTTCAACTCAAACTGTTTTGTAAAATCTGTTTGAAACCTCAAAGTTTCAGTCTGTATACTGAGCAAACCAGAAGTCTCATTACTTAGTGTTCTGAGCAACTAGAAGCCTCATTACTTTGTGTTCAGAGCAGAGAAGTCTCATTACTTTGTGTTCTGAGCATTGGAAGTCTCTTGACTTAGTGTCTTGAGCATTAGAAGTCTCTTACTACGTGTTTGAGCATTGAAGTCTCATTACTTTGTGTTCTGAGCAATTGTAATCAGTTTGATTATAGTTCAAATCTCTTGTTAGTAACAAGGGGACTAGACTACTTCCAACTTGTGGAAGGAACTAGTATAAAAATATTGTGTGTCTCTCTTTCCCTCTCTCTTTACATTTGAATCCGCTGCATAAACTCTTTGATAAAAGTTCAGAACCTGATTCTGAACTTAACATAATTTTTGAGAAAGGAAAAACTGCCCACACACAATTCAACCCCCCCTTCTTGTGTGTTTTTCTCACCTTCAGTTGGTATCAGAGCTCCGGTTCTGATATTCAATCACTTAACAGTGAGTCAGTGAGATCCTGAGAAAAACATGTCAAGTGGTTCCCCTCCACCCACTCCTAGACCACAAAGAGGTACTGGTACTTCTACATCATATTCATATGACTATGGTACTGAAGAAATAAAATCCAAGTCACACAATAAACCCTCAATGTTTACTGGTGACCCAGAAAAGTTCTCATGGTGGAAGAGTAAAATGTACAACCAAATAATTGGTATTGATGATTCACTATGGGATATTATAGAAGATGGAATCACTATTCCAGTTGATGAAGAAGGTGTTGCTGTCAACAGAAGAGGTTTGAGTGATGCAGAAAGAAAGATATACAGAAAGCATCATAATGTGAGAGGAATCATTGTGGATTCCCTACCTCACACTGAGTACCAGAAGCTGAGTGACAAATCAACAACAAAAGCCATATTCACATCCCTCTGCTCTAACTATGAAGGTAACAAAAAGGTTAGAGAAGCTAAGGCTAATATTCTTGTTCAGCAATGTGAGCTGTTCAGAATGAAAGAGGATGAAAATATTGAGACAATGTTCTCAAGATTTCAGACTCTGGTTTCTGGACTTCAGATTCTGAAGAAGAGTTATACCACAGCTGATCATGTGAACAAAATCCTAAGAAGTCTGCTATCTAAATGGAGACCCAAAGTAACTGCTATTGAGGAAGCTAAGGATCTAAATATTCTAAGTATTGAAGATCTTATAAGCTCCCTCAAAGTGCATGAACTGGGACTTAATGAGGATGATTCTGTTAGAGAGCCTAAATTAATAGCACTGAAATCCAAAAGAAAGTCTGTTAAAGCTCTAAAAGCTATTGAATCTGAAGAAGAATTTCCTGAGGGAAATTCTGAAGAAGATTCAGATGCTGAAGAGCTTGCAATGCTTTCCAAAAGAATTCAGTACTTAATGAATAGAAAGAAGAAATTCTCTAACAGAAGCAGTAACTTTAAAGGATCTGGTTCAAAGAGGGAAAACCAGAAGGACTGCTACAACTGCAAGAAACCTGGCCACTTCATTGCTGAATGTCCTGAACTTCAGAAGGACAAGTCAAAGGAAAAAGCAAAGAAGACCAGCTCCAAGTCCATCAGCTTCAGAAACAAACTTAAGAAGAGTCTCATGGCAACATGGGATGATCTTGACAATGAGTCTGAGTCTGATGAAGAGGAAGCAAATCTGGCTTTAATGGCAACTGCACTTTCTGATGCAGAATCATGTTCAGACTTAGATGATGAAGATGAGGTATACTCTGAACTTACAAGATCTGAACTGATTGAAACAGTTAAAGATCTTATGAGCCACCTCAAAAGCAAGTTAGGTGAATTAAAATCTTTGAAAAATAAACATAACTTGCTGAATGAGGAAAATCTCAAACTTCAGAATCAAATCATTGAGTTTGATAAAGAAGTTAGTGAACTCAGAGATGAGGCTCATAAGAAACCTGAAGAAATTCCTAATGAACATGAAATTGCTCTTCAGGACTTTATTTTAACTGGAATCAATAGAAGTAAGATTGCTTCTATGATTTATAGTATTTACAGAAACAAAGGTGAAGGCATTGGTTTTAAAAATGATTCATTCAATTCTTCAAATGAATCAAAAATATCATCTTGTTCTGAAAATATTATGAAAGGCAATGAAATATGCTTTGTGCCTGCTTCTGATAATTCTGAGAAATAGAATTTAACAGAAACTTAGACTACTGAGTCTGAAGTTCTGAACTGGTCAGACTCTAAAGCTTCTGAACCTAAGGGTAAGATGAAGGCAGATGTTAAAACCTTTCCTAAATCTAAGCCAAAAGGTCCTAAGCCTAAGAGTATGAGAAAATCAGACCCTAAACCTGAAAATGTTCAGAGTCTGAAGAATTCAAAACCTAAAACTAGTAAGTCTCAGAGTCTGAAGAATTCTAACTCAGATTTTACTAAGACTGGGGTCATAAAACCTTCAAAAACTGCTAAACCAGTCTATACAAAACATTTTCAATCTCAGAATGTCAGGCAAAGCAAGCAAAGCAAGCAAAAGAAAGCCAATCTGTCATCTGTTTCTGACTGTTTTAAGAAAGGTCAAACTGAAGCTTGCCTTGTGTCTGGAGCTAACAAAATTAGAGTTCTGAAGAAATCAGAACCAAAGACCTTCAAGTCTCAGGTGTAGTACCCCAATTTTGTCCTAAGCCTTTTAACAAAAAAAAAAAACAACAAAACAAAAAAAATCAAAGAGGGAGAAAAAGTCAAAGTCAACAGAAAAGTCAACATTTCAAAAATGATGACTTCGCACTGCGAAGCTCACTTCGCACTGCGAAGTCTGCGATTTTTCTGCAGATTTCTGGTTTCTTTGATTTAATTCCAGATTTTGTTGCATATCATTTCCATATTTATTTTAATCAGCATTCATGGCTAATTGGGCCAAGCAAAACCAGAAATGAGAGACTTGCCATTAATGCCAAGGTTGGAAGCTTTTTCTTCCAACCTAGCATGTGACAAGCAAGTGGGCTTGCCCTTGGGCAGCTCTTGTCCCTCCCAAGTGACCTGTTAACCACCCCAAGGTTGCCAGCCACCTGCTTGAAGACTTTCTTCCTGCTTGCTCCCCCCAAAACCAGTCAAACCAGCTGGATTTTTCACATGAAAAAGCCATGAGTGCCTACCCTGTTTTGCAGCAACTTTTCACCCTCTCACACCAGCCAATTGTAGCCTTTTGCATCCCCCAATCTCTGCACATCACAGTGCACGTTTTTATTGATCAACCATTGAGATTGCAAGGATTGATCCCCAAATTTGGCCAATTGCAATTCAGCCATGTTTTTCATCATTGCTATCCTAAAACCTTTGATTTTGTGGCTGAAATCAGTCAAAGACTTAACCCTTGGCACAAGGCAGAGTTGCCTCTATCCATTAGCATTAAATGCAAAGCCAAATAGCCTGGATTTAGCCCACAAATCAGCTAGGTCCTATGGATTTGCCATCATTACTAGAGATTGCATTTTGGCCTATAAATAGAGATGCAAGGCAAGGGGAAATGCAGAATTGCATAGCATAAGAAAAGCAGAAAATACAGCATTCAAAGAGCAAAAGAAACACTACTCATTCCAGCCAAACAACCAGAGAAAACCAATCAAACACAAAGCTTTGCACAAGTTCAAAGTTCATCACCCATATCAAAAACCTTTGTGAGAACCTTCAACCAATTCAAATCCACTGCAGCTGGAGCTTTGCTGAGGATCTCTGTAAGTTTCTAAGCTTTTGTTTTGCATTATCAATTGTGCTTGCATAGCAATTTTGGCTCAAAACCTTTTGGTTCTAAAAAACCCCTTTTGAATTTCAAAGAAATCCCAAGGTTTTCAAAACATCAAAACTGGTTTGTCCAGCCTTTTTCATCCCAAAAACTCAAAGCTTTTCACTCACCTAAAAGGTCCTGAGTGTGTTCAGAAGTTGTTTCTGAACAAAAGTTCAGAAACAGCTTCTGAACTCAAAAATTCGCATTGTTCGCAGTGCGAAGCCATGGTCGCAGTGCGACCATGACAGAACTCAGAATCTGAGTTTAGGTGCCCAAAGGGCCAATTTTTGAGGTTCTAGCCCAAGAGCTCAGAACCTAGGAGTTTTAAAACTCATTTTTTTCAAACCAGTTCAAGGATTTTGCATAATATTGGAAAATTCGCAAGTTCGGGTAACACTTTGTGGATAACTTGCAAAATAAGTTATGTTCCCAATCTTTCAAAACAACTTGAACAAACCAGCTATGTTCATCATTTTCAAATTCAAACTTGAACAATAAATATTGTTCATGATTTTAAAAAATTCAAACATGAACATACGCCGAATTCGTTCGCTTTTCAAAACCGCTCACGAAATGAGCCGAACTTGTGCGTTTTCTAACAATTTGTTAAAATCCCTTCACTTTGGTGTCCAAACCAAATGTTTTGATATACCTTGGGATTTCTAAGAATTCTACCCAAAAACATGAATGAAAAAGGGATGGTGTGACGTATGTCTCTCCATTGCTCCGATTGTACGAATGCGTGACGTATGTCTCGTCGTTCGGACAATCGTCATTCCATTTTCAACGTATTCAACCATAACCAAACCAAAACTTGGCCCCTTGTGGTCAATCCGAACCTTTTGGTCCCCCGTGGCCACTAGATTCAAACCCTCGACTCGTTTGAGTCACTCGGTCAATGTTCGACTCGTCCGAGTCCATTGTACCCGTTCTTGATCCCAGTGGATCAATCGAACCATCACCCGACTCGTTGGAGTCCCCTCGGTCAATGATTGACTCGTTTGAGTCCATTGCACCTCTTTTGGTCCCATAGCGACCAACTCGACCCCTTTTAACCCAACGGATGTACCTTTTAACATTCTAGCGCGATTTGTGAACAAACGCTTAATAAGTCTCCCAAGCGCGAGCATACAAGCTATACGCTTAATAAGTCTCCCGAGCGCGAGCATACAAGCTACGTTGAATCGCCAGAATTCGGTTAAAACATCGTCCATTTAAAATTAACCAACACATGTACATTTTTCTACCAAAGAACTACGTACGCTTTGAATTCTCCGACTACCAGGAGATACGTAGGAGCAAGATCGACATCTTGTCAAGCGCAATAATAAAAACTTTTTTTCTCTTTCGTTTGTTTTTATCTCTTTTCCCCCCTTTTAGTATATTTTCTTTTGACATAGATAAGCATGCGCGCAAAACATTTAAAAACAATTCAAGCTTTAGCCAAATAGAAGGTTCCCGTTGAGTACAACGGACGTGAGGGGTGCTAATACCTTCCCCTTGCGTAATCGACTCCCGAACCCGACAATGGTTGCGATGACCAATCCTTTTCCTCATCGTCAAGGGTTTTATTATCGTTTCCCTTTTTTAAAAAAAAACATAAGGGTTTATCAACGTTCCCTTTACACAATAACTTTGGTGGCGACTTCACAAAGGCCCTCCGAGCGTTCGAGGACGTCCTCGGAGGATTTGCGCGTTTTTTTCATTAAAAACGAGGTGCGCACATCAGGTTCTGAAGAAATCTGAGTCCAGACCCTTGAGAACTCAGGTTCTGAAGAACTCAGTTTCAAACACTAAGACTTATTCTAGATTTAAGGATTCATATCCTAAGTATCTGAACAAGTCTGAGCATTATAACTCCAGACATAAAGTGCAACAACAGTCTAAACCCTTCAGGACTAACCATAAAGGACCCATGAAAATCTGGGTACCTTAGTCTGAGATCATTTATGTTGCAGATATGCTTGTCATCCAAAGAAAAGGAAAGGTCCTGGTACCTGGACAGTGGATGCTCGCATCATATGACAGGAGACATGTCTATGTTCCAAACCCTGACTCTGAAAGAGGGAGGAACTGTGGGGTTTGGAGGAAGTCAGAAAGGAAAGATCATTGGTACTGGTAAGATAGGTAATTCTTCCCTGTACATTGATGATGTTTGGCTGGTAGATGGACTTAGACATAATTTACTTAGCATAAGTCAATTATGTGACAGTAATTATGAAGTCCTGTTTAATAAGAACACATGTACTGTAATCAACAACAATGATAAATATGTTGTGTTCAAAAGAAACAGGAAAAACAATGTTTATAAAATCAATTTTTCAGAATTGGTTCAGCAGAAGGTAGTTTGCCTTCTGTCTGTGAGTGATGAGAAATGGGTATGGCACAAAAGGTTGGGACATGCTAACTGGAGGCTCATCTCTAAGCTTAGCAAGTTACAACTGGTCAAAGGCCTGCCTAAAATTGATTATCACTCAGATGCTCTGTGTGGAGCATGCCAAATTGGAAAAATTTCTAAAACTTCTTTTAAATCCAAAAACATTGTTTCCACCTCAAGACCTTTAGAACTGCTTCACATTGATTTGTTTGGTCCTGTTGGAACAGCTTCAATCAATGGGAAGAAGTATGGACTTGTAATTATTGATGATTATAGTAGGTGGACTTGGGTTAAATTCCTTAGAACCAAAAATGAAACATATGATGTGTTTTACAAATTCTGCAAACAAGTACAAAATGAAACTGATTTGAAAATTTTAAAAGTCAGAAGTGATCATGGTGGGGAATTTGAAAATAAACCTTTTGAAATTTTTTGTGAAGATCATGAAATTCTCCATGAGTTCTCATCTCCTAGAACTCTACAACAAAATGGAGTTGTAGAGAGAAAGAACAAATCTTTGCAAATAATGGCCAGAACCATGATCCATGAATCCAAAATTGCAAAGTACTTTTGGGCAGAAGCTGTTAACACAACATGTTATATTCAGAACAGGATCTACATCAGACCTATTCTAAATAAAACAGCATATGAACTTTTTAAAGGAAGAAAACCAAGCATTTCTTATTTTCATCAGTTTGGTTGTACTTGTTACATACTGAACAATAAGATCTACCTAAAGCAATTTGATGTTAAGGCTCAAAAGGGTACCTTTTTAGGATACTCAGAGAGATCTAAAGCATACAGGGTGTATAATTCTGAAACACATGTTGTTGAAGAAGCTATACACATTAGATTTGATGACAAGAAGCCTGGTAATGAAATACCAGAGCTGGTTGAGAATTTTGCAGATTTCAGACTCTCAGAAGAACCTTCAGAAGCTGAAAACACTGAAGAGACTGAGAAACTCTCAAATGATGACACTCCTCCTGAAGCAAATCAAGACCAGCATGGTTCTGAACAAGCCCCTGATGGTTCTTCAGAAGCTAATCCACCCAGAACCTCATTCAAGTACAAGTCTTCACATCCTAAGGAGCTGATCATTGGAAACAAGAACAGTCCAAGGAAAACAAGATCAGCATTCAGTCAGAATGAGTCTATGTTTGGTCTGCTATCAATGATTGAGCCCACAACAGCTGATGAAGCTCTTGCATATGATGGATGGATTGTAGGTATGCAAGAAGAAATGAACCAGTTTCAAAGGAATGATGTCTGGGATCTTGTTGCAAAACCTGATCACAAGAACATCATTGGAACAAAATGGGTGTTCAGGAACAAGCTCAATGAACAAGGAGAAGTGATCAGAAACAAAGCAAGACTGGTTGCTCAAGGCTACAGCCAGCAGGAAGGAATAGACTACACTGAGACTTTTGCTCCAGTTGCAAGACTGGAAGCAATCAGGTTACTTCTTTCCTATGTTGTTAATCATGATATCATCTTGTACCAAATGGATGTTAAGAGTGCTTTCTTAAATGGTGTTATTTTTGAAGAAGTTTATGTTAAACAACCTCCTGGTTTTGAAAATGTTAAAAATCCAGATTTTGTTTTTAAACTTAAGAAATCTCTATATGGTCTAAAACAAGCTCCTAGAGCTTGGTATGAAAGACTAAGTAATTTCTTACTTAAAAATGATTTTGTAAGAGGTCAAGTTGACAATACACTCTTTAGAAAAACTGTTAAAAAAGACATCTTAATTGTGCAAATATATGTTGATGATATCATATTTGGTTCTACTAATGCTTCTCTTTGCAAAGAATTTTCAAAGCTAATGCAGGATGAATTTGAAATGAGCATGATGGGAGAGTTGATATTCTTTCTTGGAATTCAAATCAACCAATGCAAAGATGGTGTCTATGTTCATCAGTCCAAATACACAAAGGAGCTTCTGAAGAAGTTTCAGCTTGATGACTGTAAGCTGATGACAACACCAATGCATCCTACCTGCACCTTAAGCAAAGAGGGCAATGGCTCAAAAGTAGATCAGAAGCTCTATAGACGTATGATAGGTTCTCTGTTATACTTAACTGCTTCTAGGCCAGATATTTTGTTTAGTGTCTGTCTGTGTGCTAGATTCCAGTCAGATCCTAGAGAATCTCATATGACTGCTGTCAAGAGAATCTTCAGGTATCTGAAAGGAACAACTAATCTGGGACTTCTGTATAAGAAATCCTTGGATTATAAGCTAGTTGGATTATGTGATGCTGATTATGCTGGGGACAGGATTGAAAGAAAATCCACCAGTGGAAACTGTCAGTTTCTTGGTGAAAATCTGATATCCTGGGCCAGCAAAAGACAAGCAATTATTGCTTTGTCAACAGCAGAAGCAGAATACATCTTAGCTGCAAGTTGCAGCAGACAACTGCTCTGGATGAAACATCAATTAGAGGATTATCAGATTCATGCAGATAGCATTCCTATTTATTGTGATAATACTGCTGCAATATGTCTGTCTAAAAATTCAATTTTCATTCTAGAGCCAAGCATATAGAAATTAAACATCATTTTATTAGAGATTATGTTCAGAAGGGTGTTCTGGATATGTTCATTGATACTGATCATCAATGGGCTGACATATTCACAAAACCCCTCACAGAAGAAAGATTCAATTTTATTAAAAAGAATCTGAACATGCATTTTATCTCTTGAAAAATATGCTTGCATCTGAATGAAAACTGAGATTATGAGTTCATCAGAAGCTAAGACTTATCAGTCACTCATTTTTTAGAGTCTGAAGAAAGTTAAGCCCTGAAAAACTTCAGAGTCTGAAGGTTCAGAACCTGGATTTTCTGACTTTTGAATCTGTATAGTTATCTAATTTATGGTCAGAATCTGATAAGTATAACCCTCCCAAAGTCATCAATATGAAAATGTGTTTTTCTGTTTTCAGTTATGAAATGTTTAAACACAGACACATTTTTCAAATGCTCAAATTTGTATCAGACATGTTCAGTCTTTCAGAACTTATTTAAAAATTGGTATCAGTTTTATCTGAAAGAATTCAGCAGCACTGAACCAAATGCTATACCTTTTCAGTTTTCTGAAATGAGTTCAGTAGTGGTAAAACCTTCAGTAGGTATATGATCTGAACAATTTTGTCTAAAATAGTTCAGTGATACTAAACAGATATACTGAACAATTGTGTCTGAACAAAGAATGCTCTGATCAGAATGCTCTAAACTATCATTTTATGCTTCTGAACATCATTCTATTTTTTTTCAAATGCAATGTCATATACTCATGTATGATCAAGTCTGCTCTGATGTTCATCTTTGCTGCCTGATTACCTATATGATTGCATAATTATCTCACATGTTTTCAAACTCTCTTAAAATTCTGGAAAGTTTTCTTTTCTGAAACTTTTTTTTGTTGATGACAAAAGGGGAAAAAATGGAAACGAGTATTAAGGCTCCTGAACTCAGAATATAAGTTAAATGATGTCAGTTAATTAACTTATGAGAGGGAGTAAAAGGAATTGCTCCTGAGCTCTGAACATAAGTTAAGTTCTGATTTAATTTAACTTATGAGAACTGCTTTTAATCTCTGTTAAGGGGAAGTAAAAATTTTTGTGAGATGTACATTACTCTTAGTGAGTTGAAATGAATTTAAAATAACAAGGATAAGACTCAGGGAGCTTACAAAACTCATCTTGTGGATTATCAGACTTAGGGGGAGAGCTTACAAACCTCAGAACCTGAAGTCAGCTTGTTATTTACAATTCTGAGTGATAATTTCAGCTTATTGCTTTAAGTAAAATTTAATTAACATGGATAAGAATCAAGGGGAGCTTGCAAACCTAACCTTGAGGATTATCAGACCTAGGGGGAGCTTGCAAACCTCTCCTGAAGTCAGCTTGTTAATCAAACTTAACAACAATTTTGAAATTTTCTCCTGTTTTGATCTTAAACTGAATTTAATTAACCTGGATCAAACTCAGGGGGAGCTTACAAACCTCATACCCTGCAGTTAACTTGTTAATTAAATTAACAACAATTTTATATTAATACTTATGTTTGTCATCATCAAAAAGAGGGAGATTGTTGGAACAAAATGTATGAACAGCTCTCTTTTGGATAGGGGGAGATTGTTCGAACAAAATGTATCAACAACTCTCTTTAACGTTTTGATGATAACAAAGTGTTAAAAAGAAAATTGGTATTGCTATTGCTTTGTTCTAAGTTGTGCAGAACCATGTTCTTAATGTTTGATAATTAATATTGGTTTTGGAAGAACAAGCTAAGAGCAAGAAGGAAAGCATTGAAGCCTTTGTTGCAAGTCTGAAGCAAAACTCGGTCAGAAGCAGCTTATGAAGGCAGAGTCTGAAGGGTGCGTCTGAAGGCAGAGTCTGAAGGGTGCTTCTGAAGGCTGAGTCTGAAGGTCAACGTTGGTCAACGTTTGAAGGCTGAGTCTGAAGGTCAACAGAAGTCAACGTCTGAAGGGAGCGTCTGAAGGTCAACAAAAGTCAACGTCTGAAGGGAGCGTCTGATGAACAATGCTTCTGAAGTGAGCGTCTGATGAACAATGCTTCTGAAGTGTGCGTCTGAAGTGAGCTTCTGAAGTACTGTGCTCCTAAAGAAGCTTCTGAAGTCTGACGTGGAAAGAAAAGCAACTGTTACCATCAGCATTTAATGCCTACAGTGTCAGAACAACTCCAATGGAACAGTTGCCTCCCTTGCAGAAACATTCCCCAGCTTTTAAGGAAAGCAAATTCAAAAATGGTTGCGTGACTCTGTTTTTTTCCTCAGTTTTAGCTCACAAACTCAGTTGGACCTAGCCTCAAATTGCAACGGCTCTTTGTGTTGGAACAAAATGTGAACAACTCTCTTTTGAATAGAGGGAGATCGTTGGAACAATATGTATGAACAACTCTCTTTAAGGTTTTGATGATAACAAAGTGTTAAAAAGAAAACTGGTATTGCTAATGCTTTGTTCTAAATTATGTAGAACCATGTTCTTAATGTTGGTTAATCAATATTGGTTATGGAAGAACAAGCTAAGAGAAAGAAGGAAAGCTTAGAAGCTATGTTGCAAAGTTTGAAGGAAAACTAGGTCTGAAAGCTGAGTCTGAAGACTGAGTCTGAAGGGTGCTTTTGAAGGCAGAGTCTGAAGGCTGCGTCTGAAGGCTGAGTCTGAGGGTCAACGAAAGTCAACGTCTGAAGGCTGAGTCTGAGGGTCAACGAAAGTCAACGTCTGAAGGCTGAGTCTGAAGGTCAACAAAAGTCAACGTCTGAAGGGAGCGTCTGATGAACAGTGCGTCTGATGAACAGTGCTTCTGAAGTCCTGCTTTTGAAGAGAGCTTCTGAAGTACTGTTCCTGAAGAAGCTTCTGAAGTCTGACGTGGAAAGAAAAGCAATTGTTTCCTTCATCATTTAATGCCTGCAGTGTCAGAACAAGTCCAATGGAACAGTTGTCTCCTTGGCTCAAAAATTCCCCAGCTTTTAAGGAAAGCAAATTCAAACTTGGCTGCGTGCTCTGTTTTCTGCTGGGTTTTAGCTCACAATTTCAGCCTGACCTAGCTCAAGATTTGCAACGGCTCTATTCTCCTCTATATAAGGAAGAAGATTTGAAGAGAGAAATTGCTAAGACTCTTGAAACCAACTGACTGAAAGTGTGCTCTGTTTTGCTGTCCAAAATTCGTAGTTCACTAAAACTCTTAGAAATTCTTTCAATCTTAGTATCCTAGAATTTCTTAAGTGTTGAGTCTTATACCTGAGTTGTATTAAGTGAACACCTCTGATATTTGATCAAGTGTTCAACCCAAACTTACTTTCTTTGTAATTCAGTTTGGTTCAAGTCTCAGTCTGCGTACTGAGCATCAGAAGTTTCATTACTTAGTGTTCTGAGCAATTAGAGTCTCATTACTTTGTGTTCTGAGCAGGAAGTCTCATTACTTTGTGTTCTGAGCATTGGAAGCCTATTGACTTAGTGTCTTGAGCATTAGAAGTCTCTTACTAGGTGTTTGAGCAACTGGAAGTCTCTTCCTTTGTGGTTGAGCAATTGTAATCAGTTTGATTATAGTTCAAATCTCTTGTTAGTAACAAGGGGACAAGACTACTTCCAACTTGTGGAAGGAACTAGTATAAAAATATTGTGTGTCTCTCTTTCCTTCTCTCTTTACATTTGAATCCGCTGCATAATTAACTCTGAAAAAGGTTCAGAACGGATCTATATCAGATTCTGAACTTAACCAAAGTTTTGAGAAGAAAAGAAACATAAATTTTTAAGTCCACACAATTCAACCCCCCTTCTTGTGTGTTTTTCTCACCTTCACTTTGCTTAATTTCTGGGCAATTCTCAACAGCTATATTCTCCTCTATATAAGGAAGAAGATTTGAAGAGAAAAATGGCTAAGACTCTTGAAACCAACTAAATGAAAGTGTGCTCTATTTTGCTATCCAAAATTCGTAGTTCACTAAAACTCTTAGAAATTCTTTCAATCTTTGTATCTTAGAATTTCTTAAGGTTAGAGTCTTATACCTGTGTTGTATTAAGAGAACACCTCTGATATTTGATCAAGTGTTCAACTCAAACTGTTTTGTAAAATCTGTTTGAAACCTCAAAGTCTCAGTCTGTATACTGAGCAAACCAGAAGTCTCATTACTTAGTGTTCTGAGCAACTAGAAGCCTCAATACTTTGTGTTCTGAGCAGATAAGTCTCATTACTTTGTGTTCTGAGCATTGGAAGTCTCTTGACTTAGTGTCTTAAGCATTAGAAGTCTCATACTAGGTGTTTGAGCATTGAAGTCTCATTACTTTGTGTTCTGAGCAATTGTAATAAGTTTGATTATAGTTCAAATCTCTTGTTAGTAACAAGGGGACTAGACTACTTCCAACTTGTGGAAGGAACTAGTATAAAAATATCGTGTGTCTCTCTTTCCCTCTCTCTTTACATTTGAATCCGCTGCATAAACTCTTTGATAAAAGTTCAGAACCTGATTCTGAACTTAACATAATTTTTGAGAAAGGAAAAACTGCCCACACACAATTCAACCCCCCCTTCTTGTGTGTTTTTCTCACCTTCAGTTTGCATGTTTATGTTGTAGTTTTTTAGTTTTAGGGTTTATGTATATTTTGCACTCCAAGTGTTTGATGAAATGTTTGAATGAGTTTTTCATTGATTGTATTTAATTTCTTATGGTGTAGATCTGAAGCAATGAATATTTACCTAGTGGGTCCGAACACAATGTTAGCTGAAGTTTGCTTCAACGGTGGAAAGTCCAATTTGTTCAGGGTTCGGGTCGATGTCACATTAAAAGATCTGAAGGATCAACTGGATCAAATCCACCAACGACTAAATCACAAAGACACAAGGAGGGTTGAAGAAATTAGGAATCAACATCCATCGATCGACTCAGTCGAGAGATTACAATTCAGTCGTATGATGCTCACGAACGACGACGACGACGTGAGGAGCATGTTCTCGATATTTGATCAGCGTAGCATGTTCGCGACTATCGAGATGGATGCTTCGTTGCTGAGATCACCTGAAGATATTCTCAAGAGTTTGATTCGGTCAGATGAAGATGTTTAGGTAGTATTATTATGTAGTGTCTTTATTTTGTTGGATTTTAGTTTAATTCATGGTAGTTTAATTCATTTTGTTGGATTTTAGTTTAATTCATGGTAGTTTAATTCTTATACTTAGTGTAAATGTTTGCAAGTCTCTTTGAAAACTCAAAAGACTGAAGAGAACACATTTTGTATTCTGCTGAATCAACTATATAGGTTTTCACATCAAATTCCTTCGTATAAGATGAGTGTGACGAACGAGAATGCATTTCTAAGATGTTGTTTTGACTTTGATCATGCTCCTCTGTCAATTGAAACTTGTTAGTTGGCAGTGCAGTAGGATTAAGTTCAAAAGAATATATTGGATGCATTCGTGTTCGTCGCTACTCATCTTACATGCAAGGATTCGATGTGAGAACCTATATAGTTGATTCGGTAGAATACATGTTGTTGGAACAAAATGTATGAACAACTCTCTTTTGAGTTTTGATGATAACAAAGTGTTAAAAAGAAAATTGGATATGCTAATACTTGATTCTAGTGTGCAGAACCATATACTTAAAGATTGGTATCTAACAATGGTTATGAAAGAACAAGTTAAGAGTAAGAAGGAAAATATAGAAGCTTGTGTTGCAAGGCTGAAGAAAATCAGCGTATGAAGAAGAGCTTCTGAAGGGAGCGTCTGAAGGCAGCGTCTGAAGGTCTGCTTCTAAAGAAGTGTGTCTGATGAACAGTGCGTCTGAAGACCAGCTTCTGATGAACAGTGCGTCTGATGCTAGCTTCTGAAGAACTGCGTCTGAAGACAACTTCTTATGAACAGTGTCTGAAGCCAGTTCTGAAGAGAAGCTTCTGAAGTCTGAAATGCAGAAGTCAACAATTGCAACTGTCTACAGTAAAGTACTGTACAGTCAGAACAGCTCTTTGGAACAGTTGTCTCCTTAGCCAAAACATTCTCCCTGTTTTAAGGAAACAATTCAAATTTCATTCCTCTGCTTTCTGTGTTGCGCACACAATGTCAGGAAGGAATTAAATGCTGGACATAGCTTCTATTGCAACGGCTCTTTGATGATATTTGGCTCTTCTCAACAGCTCTTTAAATTCTCTATAAAGGATTGAAGGATAGAAGAAGAAGAATAAGACTCAACACTTTGAAAAACGTGTTACTCTGTTTTCCAGAATCGTAACTCTGCCAAATTAGAAAGAGTCTTAATCTGTGTTGTATTTTGTGAACACCACTGATAGTATATCAAGTGTTCAACTCAAACATATTCTTTGTAATTCTGTTTGATTAAAAGTCTCTTGCTTGTGTGCTTGAGCAACTAGAAGTCTCGTACTTTGTGTTTGAGCAAGGAAGTCTCAAACTGTGTGTTTGAGCAAGGAAGTCTCATACTGTGTGTCTGAGCAAGGAAGTCTTAGACTGTGTGTCTGAGCAAGGAAGTCTCTTACTTAGTGTTAGAGCAATTGGAAGTCTCTTACTTTGTGTTTGAGCATAGGAAGTCTCTTGCTTTGTGCTTGAGCAATTGTAATATTTGTGATTATAGTGAAAATCTCTTGTAAGTGACAAGGGGACTGGACTACTTCCGGATTGTGGAAGGAACCAGGATAAACTGCTTGTGTCTCTCTCTCTCTCTCTCTCTCTCTCTCATTTACTTTATATCCGCTACAAAACAACTCTGAAAATAGTTTCAGAATCTGATATATATCTGATCTGAACTAACCTAAGTTTTTGAGAAAGAAAAGAAAAATCCAACACAATTCAAACCCCCCCCCCCCTTCTTGTGTTTTTCTCACCTTCACATGTGATGTGTTTTCTTCATTCTTTTGAGTTTTCATAGAGACTAGCAAATTTTTACACTAAGTGTAAAACACTTCAATGCCAACATTTTCGGCAAACTTTCATGAATTTAATTTAAACCCAACATGATGATGATACAACAACCTTAGGGAGAATGTAATGTAATGTAAAACAACACTTTGTTTGTTATCCGATTTGAACAGAGATGAAATTAAAACTAAATAAATTTTGCGTACTTGTGTATTTTTAAGCTATGATTTATTTTGGATCATGCTTTTTAAAAATTTAGCAAATGAATGTTTTTAAAAAATTTAGTGAATGTTTTTTAAAATATTAACATAAGGTATTGTGAATGAATAAATGAACATAACATATTCTACAAAATGCACGTTTAGGGGCTTAAAAAACATCTCTGTCAATAATTGATGGTTTGTTAGTTTACCTAAAACCAACCTAAGTCAACTCACGTTGGGGGTCAACGTGACTTAATTCACGTTGGTGCTACCGAACGTGAGTTAACTCACGTTGATGTTAGTTTACAAAGTTTGAAGTGGAAATGAGCATAACTATTTGGGAGAATAGCAGTTCTCTAATAAACTTACCCTAATTCCACCTCAATTAACATGATGCTGAGCAAAATGCTTGAGGCAGCCCTTGTGCCTTTTATTATTCTTCTTTTCTTTGTCTCCCTAATCCTGTTCTTATTTCTTTTTCTTCTTTTTCTTCCACTTTTACACCCAAATTCTTTTTTCTACTGTCCAACACCAAGCACACCCTTTGAAGAAAAAACAAGAAGATCCATATTTCTCAACATCATTTAGGTTTATCAATGAAATTATCTTAACTCAACAATAGAACAAATCAAATACTTGACTACCTTCAAACTAATTAAATCAATCTGATCTCAAATTACAGATCGGCAAAGAAGGAAGATTATTTTTCTATAAAAAAAAAAAATGCTTTTTGAGAAGAAAGCTTGAACCACGCGATTTCCCAAAACCGTGCGGTTTGAAAACATTGATTTGAAGGTTAAAATAAAGGTTTCACATTCACTCTCACAAAATCAAGCCCCACGTCTACTTTCATATTAATTCTTACGATAAATAAAAAAATTAGGATATATAAAAAATGGTTAAATATATTTTTGGTTTAATATACATATTTTTTACATGATCTGACTTAAAAGCAGAAACAAAATGTATGGATGAAAAAATTTTGAAGCCTAAATGTCGAAGAAAAGTTTTAGAGAAATTAAAATCAAAAGTTATAAAGACAAAAAAAAACATATTAAACCTGAAAAATGTTAAAAACATATTTAAATTTGATAAGATCTGAATAAAAAATAAGATACAACGATCCTTTTCTTATTACCTTTTTATTTATTTAGATATTATTCTCATTTATCTATCACACAATTTGCTTTGGAGGGTTGGGATCACACGCACACTCGTTATTAAAACACACAGGAGGTTGTTGGGTTGGACAATCAAGTTTTTTGACAGTTTGAGGCTTATGACAATCGTTATTTGTGCTACAATATAATGTCCATGCTTCAGATTCCATGTACATATCTGCGAGAAAAAGAAAATACATAAGAAAATGTTTGTATGCAACATTTAGAAGAGATGAAGGAAAATCTTTCAAAATGAAACCAAAAAACATAAAACGGTGTACAGAAAATTCAACAAGTATTTGCTCTTTGGCTCTCGACCTGTTGCAATGACAAGAAAAAATAAGAATGCCAATTTGAAGAGAGAATTTCTTGTTGTGTCCATCGTGATATGTAGAATCTTCTCACACTTCCAATTCTTGCTTAAAAAATATTAATATGTTAAATATGTTCTTTATACATATATTTATATATGCAAATGGCTGGTGATCATTGTTACCATTCAATTACTTTTTTTTTTTTTTTAAATGGCTGGTAAATTGTAAACAATTTTTAAAATATATAAATGACATATTTGTTTTTTTAAAGGTAAAAAATGACATATTTGTTGAATTTGAAAGAAAAATAACAGATGAATTTCTAGCCCATAATTTGGCCCGGATGTCCATTGATTCTAGCTGAAGTACAAAAGCATAAAATAAACATCTTAACTACTCTATAAATTGATTAAAATAAAACTCAAATTTTATTCTTACAAAAGTAAATAGAAACACTAAAAATATTAGTTTTGATTTTATTAAAAAAAGACAATATTAGTTTTCAGATCACGTGTCACTCTAAAAATTGTGACAGACACATTAGTCCCTCTTTTTGTATTTATAGTCTCCATGTCTCTTTTACCTCATGTTTTCATTTTTATTTTTCCAAACAACAACTTTGGTTTCTAAAGTGTGAGAAATTGTTTTTTTTTTTTTGTAAACATCTGGTTTTTAGGGAAAATGACTCTGGTAATCTGAAGTTCGATTGAAAGGTAAGTAAAGTCTGACCAAAAATTGTTTCTTCAGGAATCAAACTCAGGTTTTCATAAACAATCTATTCTTTGGTAGAGTTCATTAACCACGTGATCTCAATTACTTGGTTATGAGAAGTTGTCTTTATAGTATCAAAATATAACGAAAGTAAAAACACAATCACAATGTCTCTTTTTGTTAGTAGTTTTATGGACTAAATTGACCAACAAAAACATTTTCAATGATTAAATTGACTAACAAAACATAGATCCGAGGACTAAAAAGCCAATATAAGATACACTCATGGATGTATCAACAATTTTCATGTCCAAAGACTATAGTGGCAACATATCTCACATTCAAAGCAACTGTTTTCCCTTTTCATTTTTTTCTAAACCGTAATACATTCTTGATAAGTGCTCTTTGATAGAATATGCACATACAAAATTGAGAGAAAAATTAGAATGATCTCACATACTCACACTTTACAGAGAAAACTAAAAAGGAATGATAAAAATCTTCATTATTGAATGTGAAAGATATAAGAGATATCAATTACACTTTACATGACTCTTATTTATAAGATTATACACTATTTAGTAATTAACTATCTAACCACTAACCATAACCATTAATTATTTATATTTTTTAATTTATGTGTCTCTATTTCTCCAAATGAAAGAAATTGAGAGGGGCCTAAATGGAGAGGATCTCAACACATGTTTACTAGCTTGCTAATTTTTAGTTGATCCTTCTCAATTTGACGCTTTGGTATTCTAAATCTCTAAAAAATTAGAAGACACTTGGTATTCTAAATGTGTCTATTTACGATAGAGTACACATGCTCTCAGTGTACTCTTAGCCCAACAATGACCTCATCAATATGTCTCCTGTTTTCTTAACCCCATTATTAGTACCCATAACCTCTCTACCCAGTTGACTAATACTATCAATTTTTCTTTAATTTGTTTTGATGTTGACTTCTTTGAGTCATCTTTCCGACTTAACCATGTGTAGCTGATGTTGAGTCAAAAGTAAGTATTTTTTATATCGTCTCCACAGGGACTAGTGCGATACCGTAAGCCATTCAACAATTGTTATCATTTTGAGTTTGGGTTAATAAGTTTGTTTCATATAAACTATTGGAATTTACAAGCGGTAATAAAGACGACAAGTAATAGGGAATAAAAGCGTTGAGATCGGAGTTCGTCAATCTAGCCTCGAATATATTCTAATGATCATGCATATGGATTCTAGCTTTTTAGCGAAATTATCACGTATCACTCGACAACATCATTCGTGTCCAAATGAGGTCGTGAGATCGATCGTATCGTTTAATCGACGATTTCCCAATCTATTAAACGATACGAAAGCTTTACGTTCCGACACTTTGTGTGATTATCAAAACTCAATTCCATGTCTAGAATTTCTTATTTTGATAGAAGATTATTCTAAACCTAGATTCAAAAGTATTTGTCAATAACAATTAAATCAAGCTTAAGAATGAAAAGCAAGAATAACTTCAATATCATATAAGTTACTAGAATCATATATTTGCAATATCAAAAGATTACATCTAAACTATATTAAGTACCTCCAATCCCAACAAGGGAAGGTTAGTTGGTCATTGTCATGACAATAGTACAAAAGTGGAAAGAAAGATGAAGATCCAAAGCTAAGTCTTGATTTCCCAAAGAAACTTAATTAATCCACACTTCAATCACTCTTGCTCCATGAAGATCACCTCTTTTAATCCTATTTTATGTCTCAAAATATAACCCAAAAATCTACCTAATAACATGAATACCTAACATTCAGCATTTGAACCTATTTATAAGTGTTCTGTTATTAAGGACTTTGCTCTGCGAAGTCATACTTCGCTTTGCGAAGTCCTTTCTTCACAACTGGGTTTCTGCCACCTCAGCCTTGAACAGTTCAAACCGCCCTACTTCACTCTGCCAAGTAATACTTTACTCTGTGAAGTCTTCTGCCACCTTAGCTTCTGAACCTTTGAGTCTAGAGCTTCGGAACCTACTTCGCTCTGCGATCATACTTTGCTCTGCGAAATTGCTCAGACTCTAATCTGCAGAATCTGATCTTTAAGTCCAAGGAAATAGCATGTACCTACACAAATGGTTGGGATTAGGTCTAAAAAGCATGAAATGATATTTATCTTTTCTTTCAGAGCTTTTACCAAGATAACTTGTAAAACAAGTAAGAAAAAGTGCCTAAAATAAATATGCTTTATAACTAGTTTCTGGCACTTATCACACTCCCCAACTTAAATCTTTGTTTGTCCTCAAACAAAGGACTTTATAAATAAAGATACAAGCTTTAAATAGCAGGTAAGACGCAAACAACAAAGGCAGAGATTTAAACAAAATTTCAGATTGCATGATTCATTTGAGATTTGCTCGGGCAATTCTGATGTTACCATTAATCTAAGATTACACTATGAATGTGAAATAATCCTAAACACAAAATTTATATCACACAGTTCAAGTCATGAACACAGTTATAAATGGACCACACCTAACACACTTCTTTGAAAGTAAATGAAACAAATTGAAATCATGTCGTGAGGGTTTTGAACACACATCCGGTAAATCTGCTAACATCCTGATTAAGTTATGTGTCCATCCAATTATCATCTCAAAAAGCACAAAAGCATAGATCAAAAGGTCTTTGAGGGTTGTAATTTGGCTTGGTTTCAAAAGAAATGTCATATGTGGGAAAAATTGAATTCAAATGGCCAAGCATAGAGGAACATTCTTTCTATTTACACAACTTCCTCCAAATTCTCATTATCAACCCTTCGTGATATACAAATAGTACTTTGATCTTGACAACTTTTTTGATTTATTGAATTTTTCTCTTTTTCTTTTCTTTTTCTTGGTTCCCTTTTTTTTTTCTCTTTTTCTTGTTGTCAAGATCAATTTTCAATTTTCACCATTACTTGACATAAATGTAATACCTCCCTTTTCTCCCCAACTTATACAAAATGATACCCTAATTGAATGTTCCCATATCAATAGGCAAGGGACAAATATACATGATGGTTAAGGGTTCAAAATGAAGGTAAAAATATCAGAATCCTATAGTGATTTAACTATGAACTGGATTTTGAAAAACTTGTGCAAATTCATTAAGCATTGTGCTTATGAATATTGACAGTTCATAGTTAAGGATTCTGATTCATTAGGCTCAAATGGGGTTATCAAATACTCACTTTCTCACTGGGTAGGCTTTTTGTGGTCAAGTGTTTCTTCTCATTTTCAAAAGAATGCCTTGATCATTTCTGTGCTTTCATACAATTAAAACAATTTTTCAGATTTAACATAAAACAACCGAGTTAGACAAAAATACCGCTCTCCTGCATATATACATTGAACTTGAGGATTCCTCACATTTAGGTTTGTTCTAAGCGGTTCACAGAATAAACATATTAATGAAGAAAAC
Source organism: Medicago ruthenica (assembly GCA_018208015.1). NCBI lineage: Eukaryota > Viridiplantae > Streptophyta > Magnoliopsida > Fabales > Fabaceae > Medicago > Medicago ruthenica. Next base: position 27,970,220 of record CM031372.1, on the reverse strand, counting down.
TGTACGGTATAACCTTTGTACAAAGTACATATTCACGATTCAAGTTTAATCCTAGAAAAACAGGAAACATGTACCTTGGCTTTGAACAAATAAATCAATTTTCTATCATTACCATACATCTGTGGCTGAATCATTCAGCTTTGGATCAATCAGCATTTGAGAAGCTTTGATTTTACTAATGATCCATGGTGAAAGCATAATTTTTGAACATTAAAGCATATTCATGTAAATAACAGTCACTATAATTATAACTCAAAAGCCAAATAATAAAAGAGTGATAATACAAATAGCATTAAAAGAGAGTACAAATACAAATAACATAAACACCACAATTGTCTAGAAAGTACAAAGAAAACATAAAAACAAAAAATAGCAAAAGCTTTAAAAGGAAGTGACTCATGGAGTATGGGCATCGTCCTCCTCAGTGTCTTCACTTCCATCACCATCATCATCATCATCATGTCCTCCAGCAGCTGCACTACTGCCACCCCTCTCTGAGTAAAAAGGCATGTCCTCAGGATATGCAACATAGGAACGAAAAGCCTCTGGAGTCATCACATGCTGAGCAGGATCTGATGGAAGTCCCCATTGCAGCTGCAATTTATATAAAGACTCCTGGATGCCCAGCTGACCTCTGTAGTTTGCTTCCAGAGCATCCCATGTGTAGGAGGATCTAGCTCTGTCTGAAAATTGTGGGCCACGTGGTGCAGGTGGGGCTTGGGGAGGTGGTTGTTGTGCTCTGGGTGCTCTCTTGCCTGTGCAGTGCCTCCAAATATAATCATCAGTGATTGGATTTTTAATCGTTTCATGGATCTGGGGAGGGATCACTATGCGTGCATCCCGGCAGAGACCCATAATTAGGCCCGGGAATGCAAGAGGGCACATTTTCTTAGCTGGTGGCTTAATTCCACTCTCCACCACTATCTTCAGCTCTTGTGCAATCACCCTTGCAACATCCACTTGTTTGTTGGTGAGGATGTAGTAAAGCAACGGGGTGACGTCTAATGTAGTGGAGGAGGTGTGGCTCTTTGGACGGATGTTATGGACGATGAGATGAAATATGACTTGGGCAGGTGTGGTGAGATTGTTTTTGATGGCTTTGGTTGGTTGGTCGGAGGAGTTAAGCTCATAATATTTCCCAGGTTGGAATATAGTTTGGGCAATTTGATTGTGATTCCAATTTCCTCAGCTTTGGTGCCTATGGAAGGCACGCAATTCATCTTGGTCCAGCTGGAGGGGGTTCTGGAGGTACTCATTGATGGCTTCGCGGTCGAATCTAATGACATGGCCGCGAACAATGGTCTGATAGGAGAACTCCTCCTCAGGGTCAGCAGGATTGGCATTGGTGTAAAACTCCCTAATAATGTCATAGTTGAGGTTGGTGGGAGGGTTAGCCAAAATTCCCCAATTTCGGGAATTGATCAAGTGCGCGATCTCCCTATAGGTGCCATGCTCATTGATGATAAATTGCCTCTCAGGCCAGAATGTCCTTTTGAGCAGGTCTGAGTACCTGTGCTGGTTTCGGAGGCTTAGGAATCGAGACTCATCATAAGCCTCTTGTGGCCTTGCACTAGATGAACCGGTCTCCACTCGCGATCGTTTTCCAGCTGCTTTTAATGCCATCTACAAAAGAAAATAACACAGAAAACATAGATATAGCAACATTAGGCAAGATTGAAATAAACAAAATGAATTGAAAAGAAGCTGAAAATTCTGTTCTGTCAGGGTCACTCTGCGAACTTGTGGTCGTAGAGCAAAGTTGAGCGAAGGATTCTGGGTTTTCCAGAACAATGGTCGCACTGCGACCAAGAACTTTGCTCTGCGAACTAACCCAGAAAATGAAAATTTTCACAGAATCTAACCCTAAACCTTTGTCTCTGTTTCATTTTAAACATTATGGGTGTTCAGATAGATGATTTAGAATCATAAAGGGCATAAAATCACTTAACAAACCCATTTATTTCAGAATTTACAAATGGGTACTTTTCAAAAGAAAGTGAGTAAATTTGAATTTTTTTCATGAAAATTGTATGCTTATGATTCTATTTCATCTACCCAACATTGAATGTTTAAAATGAAATGAAATGTAACACAAAACTTAACCCTAAATTGGAAGTTTAAAACCTAAATCGTAAGTTACATGCAATCCTACCATTTTGAAGAAGGAATGAGAAAAGAGAAAAACAAAAATCGTACGTTGTTTGATTGCGAAAATGGGAAGAATTGCAAGCAAAAGATACAAAATTAATGGACAATGGAAGGATTTGTGTTAATGGGTATGTGACAAAAAATTTTAGGGTTGTTTTTGTGAAAAGTGAAGGTTTTGGTAAGAGAGTAGAAACTATCAGGTTTTGGTACTTTTTTGGGTAAGAGAAGTGGAATGGGTGGTTGGGGGAATAAAGGATAGGTTAATGGTTTTGAAAATTGTACCTGACAGAATTTGAAAATTTCGCTCTGCTAAGTCACTTTGCTCTGCGAAGCTCGGCTTCTGAAGCTCAGACTCTGAAGCTTCGCAGTGCGATGGTAACTTTGCTCTGCGAACTTATCAGACTCTGTAATATTCGCAGTGCGATAGGACTTTGCTCTGCGAACATGACAGGTTCTGGAATTTTTAAAAATGCAACTTTTCAACAGATTTGTCATTTTTATCTTCACCTATGGTTTCTAAAAAGCAGTAATAAAGCATAAATACTTATAAAATTGGGTTGCCTCCCAACAAGCGCTTGTTTTACGTCGTTAGCTCGACGCCTTTTTCGTTAAGGTGGCCAAAATGAGACGGACAACACATCCTATTTTGTATTCCTTTTCTTTGGGAGGAATTCCATAAACTTAAAATAGAGCTGATGTGGAGTCCATATCCTCCCAGACTTTTGTTTACTGAACAAGGAACATATGTGGTCTATTACACAATCAATTTCTGCCTTGCTCACTTTCATCCCCTTCTTTTCATAAATTTCTTCCTTGTTAAGAAACTGTTCCTTTTTCTCTATATCCATCTCTTCTTCATTATCAACAGTTTCTGCCTCTTCAGAATATGACATTCCTTGAGGAAATTCTACTTCGTGTGGTATCTCTACTTCTTCCACTATTTTCACTATACCACATCCTTCAAACATTATCTTTTCCTCAATTTCATCATCATCTTCTTCAACAACCTCTCCAAATTCAAGAGTGGATTGATTGTTGGTTTGAACATCCATGATTCTTGGTGTAAAATCTAATTGAACTTGCAAAATCTCCAAATGACTTGATAAAGTCCTCAATCTTTGGTTGGTATTTTGCTGGTTTATCATGGATTGTTGTATGAACATATTCAAAATATTTTCCATTGTTGACATTTGTTCATCTTCAGAAGGATATTGTTGATACTGTTGATAGGATTCATACTCGAATGGAGTATAGAAGTTGATATAATCATGATCAGCCATGATTTCGTTTATGTGCAGAATCTGAAACAAATATAACTAACAAGAAACTTTTCTTTGTATAACAAAGAGGGTTAATGCAAACAAAATTTAACAGTACAAAAGAGAAGAAGAATATTCACAAGATATATACAGATGCTCAAAACAATACAAATTGTTGCGATGCTTAAAATATCTAAACACCAGTCCCCGGCAACGACGCCATTTTGATGTTGAGTCAAAAGTAAGTATTTTTTTTATATCGTCTCCACATGGACTAGTGCGATACCGTAAGCCATTCAACAATTGTTATCATTTTGAGTTTGGGTTTATAAGTTTGTTTCATAAAAACTATTGGAATTTACAAGCGGTAATAAAGACGACAAGTAATAGGGAATAAAAGCGTTGAGATCGGAGTTCGTCAATCTAGCCTCGAATATATTCTAATGATCATGCATATGGATTCTAGCTTTTTAGCGAAATTATCACGTATCACTCGACAACATCATTCGTGTCCAAATGAGGTCGTGAGATCGATCGTATCGTTTAATCGACGATTTCCCAATCTATTAAACGATACGAAAGCTTTACGTTCCGACACTTTGTGTGATTATCAAAACTCAATTCCATGTCTAGAATTTCTTATTTTGATAGAAGATTATTCTAAACCTAGATTCAAAAGTATTTGTCAATAACAATTAAATCAAGCTTAAGAATGAAAAGCAAGAATAACTTCAATATCACATAAGTTACTAGAATCATATATTTGCAATATCAAAAGATTACATCTAAACTATATTAAGTACCTCCAATCCCAACAAGGGAAGGTTAGTTGGTCATTGTCATGACAACAGTACAAAAGTGGAAAGAAAGATGAAGATCCAAAGCTAAGTCTTGATTTACCAAAGAAACTTAATTAATCCACACTTCAATCACTCTTGCTCCATGAAGATCACCTCTTTTAATCCTATTTTATGTCTCAAAATATAACCCAAAAATCTACCTAATAACACGAATACCTAACATTCAGCTTTTGGGATTGGAGGTACTTAACATTCAGCTTCTGAACCATACTTTGCTCTGCGAAGTCTTCTGCCACCTCAACTTCTGAACCTTTGAGTCTGGAGCTTTAGAACCTACTTCGCTCTGCGACCATACTTTGCTCTGCGAAATTGCTCAGACTCTGAAGCTTAGACACTGTTCAGAAGCTGACCTTCAGACTCTGACCTTCAGAATTTGATTTTTAAGTCCAAGGAAATAGCATGTACCTACACAAATGGTTGGGATTAGGTCTAAAAAGCATGAAATGATATTTATATTTTCTTTCAGAGCTTTTACCAAGATAACTTGTAAAACAAGTAAGAAAAAGTGCCTAAAATAAATATGTTTTTATAACTAGTTTCTGGCACTTATCAGTAGCTCTAATTTTTTATGGGTCATGCTAAACAGTGTCTCGGGGCCCTGGTTTAGGAAGCCAAAAGATGAAATTTTAAGTTGAAAATATTACTTTTAGACTTTTGAGGCATTGCCTATACAATTTTCAATGTAATGTTACTATATTTGCTTCCTTAACTAGTGTCATAGGGGCACTGGTTATCATTTCCAGTTTTTTATTACGCTCTATTTGCCAGTTTGGATGAGAATGGGGAGACAACTTTGAATCAAAGGAAGGAGGAAAGGGAAATGATAAAATGAAAGATAGGATGGTCCCCTAACTTGAATATGATGTTCTTTTTCTTCGTAACACAAAATCACATGAAGGAGGAACTAAAAAATTGTATCCAGAAAGATTTTAGAGTGTTTAGATAAACTCTTCAAATCTAAAAGATTTTAGAGTGTTTAGATAAACTCTTCAAATCTAAAAGATTTTAGAGTGTTTAGATAAACTCTTCAAATCTAATATATACTGTTATAATGCACTAAAAATTATAAATATATTAATGGTAACATTTATTTATCATTCTTTACAAAAATACTCCATCAAAAACTATGCAAGATTTTCCTATTTTTCCTCATGCTCTCTCCTCCCCACGAAACCCTATCTTCTCTTCTAAACTCGCAAACACTTTTAAAGAGTCCCACATTGGATAAGAGATGACCTGACAATGTGTTTATAAGTGGGGGACAATCTTCACCTCGCAAGGCGGTTTTATAGGGGTTGTGTTAGTCCCAACCACGATTTTTAAGATGATATCAGAGACTCCTCCAAGGTTCATTGGGCCACCTGCTATCAGATTTTTGTTATCAGGACACCCACCATTTATGTCCAGACGTGAGAGGTGTGTTAAAGAGTCCCATATTAGATAAGAGATGATCTGACAATGTGTTTATAAGTGGGGGGCAATACTCACCTCGCAAACCGGTTTTTTGGGATTGTGTTAGTCTCAACAACGATTTCTTAGAAATACAAACTAAGTTATATATAATCTACATAAAAAAAAAAAAAAACACCTATGATCTCTGCATGGCTCCACGGAGCCCAACTTCTCAAGCGAGATAGGATCACACATAAACCAACCTTCATTCAAATTTTTTAATGTGAAATTAATTCTCAAATTCAAGAATATAAGAATAAATGAGAATATGTCTAAATGTAAATAATTGAGTTCTATAAATAAGAATATGTCTAATATGTAAATAATTCACCATTGTTTATCAATTAAAACGATTCTTTATGAACTTTTTTAGTTGTTGTTAGTGTTGGTGTTTTTTTTTTTTTCCAACTTTTGCATTAACCGACCTTATCTTATGTCCTCGAATATGAAGATTTTTGAAGTTCATACCTCCCATATGCAGTAGTGGAAAAGAAAAGGAACAAAATATGAAAGGATCGTATGAGTGTAAACGTAGAAGGAGCACGTGGCTAATTTTTTTTGTCCTTTTATAGTTATAGATAGATAGATATATAGATACTATACGTATAATTGATTTGTACACAGTGCCGAATCTAGTTCCAGACATTGTCCCTTCACGCTACTCAAAAGTTGTCTAATCGGATATAACTACGAACTAACTCACAACAACATTTATGTTAATATTATAAAACGGTAGAGTACTACATATGTTTACATATATGATTATATTCAAGCCATCAAAACACATGTTTTCAGATCAGCAACGTTGACGACACAAAAATCATTGATTGAATATGTACTTGATCAAAACTAATCTTTCAACCTGAATCAAATAAACGCAACAATAAAACAAGAAATCAAAAACACCCAAAAAAATAGGGAAAATAAAATAAACAAAGTCGTGCTAGACGACGAAATCACAAAAACAAACGAAAAAAATTGAAAATATGTGAAAATCACTTATTCAATTAAAGAGAAAGAAAAACAATCTGGAGGGATGATTTCATATCAAAATTGACCCTAAATCACCTATCTTTGGTAGATCAAGAAGAAGAAAAGTTGTGACGTTTAGGGTTGGAGAGAGAGAGAGAGAGAGAGAGAGAGAGAGAGAGAGAGAGAGAGAGAGAGAGAGAGAGTTTTGGGTTGTAAATTTTTAGCGACTTTTTATTTTTAGTGACTTTGAATTTGTATTGTATCAATGTACTCTGGGCCCGTTTGGATTAGCTTATTTTAGAGCTTATATAAAACAACTTATGCAAATAAATAATTTTTTATGTATTATTTATAAGTTTTTAAGGTAATTTATAAAAAAAACAGTTTAAAAAGATACAATTTTCGTTAGTGGGAGCTTGTAAATTAAAATAAAAGCTTATTTATTTATATAAACTATTTTTCGCTACCGTTTGACCCGACTTTTTTATCTACTTCTCTACAATTTTAAGGAGAAGGTAGGTCAAACACAATATCTATTAAGTACTTACTAAAAAAATATTTTAAACATTTTTTCCCTTCAAAAAAATATTGTAACATTTTTTTATTTATTATATATTTGTAGAATATTTTGTCAAACATCTTTTAACTTAAAAATAGCTTTAAAACTAAAAAAATAATAAAGTAACCAAACAACTTTAACTTCTTTCTTAAAGTCCTTAATTTTAACTTTGTTTTAAAGTAGCTTTTGGACTATAAAAAATCAGGTCAAACGATGCCTTCATAAGTTCAAAATAAGCTCAAACCAAACGGGGCCTCTATCAATTTGAATGAATGAATATCGTTTATTTTTGTTAAAAAAAATCGTTGTCTAAACAGAAAATATTTGGGTGACATAATATTTTTTACGAGAGAGAATGATACATAAATGATTATGATTAGTGTATCATTCTCTCTCGTCAAAAATACTATGTCACCCAAATATGTTAATACGGTGTACTTGGAGTATTTTCGGGATTTGGAGCTGATTAACATTTTTGCCTAGGGGGATGGCTGCCTTGGCCTTCTTATATAAAGAGTTGAACCAAGCCTTCTATTTTAGGACGAAGCAGTTGTCTCGTTACAATGACATTGCTTAAGGTGAAATAAACACATGATTATTTAATGATTAGTATATTTGATTCATGAATGGATATACCATCACATTTGGGAGTTTGCAATAGGAATTATGAGGCTGGCTACAGGGAGGATCGAGAACCCCGTGCTAATATGTTCATACAATCACATACTTGTATCAAGAGCGGATGTATTAGTTACTGGCTCATGATTGTTTATTATATTACTACATCCATCCGTTCCTTTTTAATTGTCAGTTTTTGACTTTTTACACAAACCAAGATAATAAATGTATTTTACTACTTTTGATACAACAATTTATGTTTTTCTTATAATAGCCTTAATTATTTAATATCATATCTCATATATTTCTCTCTTTGCAATAAATTACTAAGGGCAATATAGGAAAATAACATTTAATGTTGTTACATTGAACTTTGAAAGTGACAGTTAATTAGAAACAAAAATTTTCTACAAAAGTGACAATTAAAAAGGAACGGAGGGAGTATTATATGTTCACTTCCAGGCATGTCCAAACCAGGAGATCAACGTCTATTCTGGTTGGATTAGATGCAAACCTCAAATGGTGTGGTATCTGTCAGAGCACGTGTTGCAGCAACTCGCTTTCATCCAGAACATTAGTAGGCATCACACCATTTCTTGTGCACTTCATATGACTCGAGAGAAGGTTTCTTAGGCATATGTTGAGTTTGTTGATCATGTGTGATCCATAGAGGATCTGTAAGATTATGTTATGCACGAAAGGGATACAACACCGAGTTATATAAGATGCAATATGAGGATTTCACATCCATAGCTGCTTCCCCTACCTGCACAAGACCATTCTAGGACAGTTGAAAAAGATTTGCTTGCAAAGATGATGACTGAATAAGTGAGGAATGTCGACGTAGATTTGGTCGCACGAGGCGGCCATATTAGGAGACCAGTAGCTATGATACTATCCAGTTGCCATGAGTAGGAGGTGATGACATGTCATCTTATGTTATTCTTAGCATGTTTTTCAGTCATTTTCAGTAGGTTTTACATCCATAATAGAGGAGTATTAGAACAATTGCTTATGATTTCGAGACATTTGTAATGTTTTCTAAATTTGAGTCTGTAATTCTATTCTTCCCTAAACATAGCAATTTTAGGAGGTTTTGATGTAATTCACGAAGAAAGCACGCAAATTGGCAAAGCAAGACATCTGAAGATTTGCTAAGACCTTGGGAAGATGAAAGAATGAAGATTCAAGAGGCCTCAGAAGACTTTACAAAGGGAGGAATTATGTTCCATAGTTCCAAGACATCTTATACGGAAGCAAACACCCAAAAAGACGAAGAAACAGACGTTTTTAGCACCAGACTGCACTCACATGCGCCTAGCGCATAGAGTGGGGCGCCTGGCGCTCAGAAACACTACACACAAGCGCCTGTCACATGGATCTAGGCGCCTGGCGCTTGAAACATCACTCACATGCGCTTGTCACATTGTTCTAGGCGCCTAGCGCCTGTTCCTTGCAGGCCAAGGGGATGTTTTGTGACTTTTGGAGGAAAAATCCTGGTATTTTAGCCCAACTTCAGGTGGAAACTCTCCCTATAAATACCGCTCTCCTCATTCACAATTTCTCATTCAGAACAAAGCGGTTCAAGAGGAAGGCAGTCACTAGGAGCTTCAAGGGAGGAGTTTCTCTCATCACTCCAAGTTTTTCTAGGGTATATTTTATTTCTTTTGTAATTTGTCTTTAGTTACCATGAGTAACTAATTCTTTTTAGGCTAGGGTTCTAAGATGAACCTCTATTTTGGTTATTGGATAATTTATTTAATTTGAAGTCTTTATTTAGTTATTTCTCTTTATGATATTTAGTTTTACTGTCGTGCGTAAGATTTGTCTCCTTTGAAGCAGAACCCTGACTTAGGCACTTAGGGAGGTGACATTACCTAATGTTGATGCATATCTGTCTAATCAGGAAGTAATTAATTATTAACTAGGGAAACACACCGAAAGAGAGCAAAACCCTGAGAGAAAGGTACTTTGGGAGGTGACATACCTAATATTGATGCATATCTGTCAGAATCAGGAAATAACTAGTTAGTAATTAAGGAAACAGGTGACTTCACGACTTAAATCAGCCCAATAACTCCATTCTCCTCGAACCTTGGTAAGGTAGACGCTGATAAGGTTGCCCGTTTGTAGAACTATCGAGAGGGAGAGTGTGCTATGTGCTTCTAAGATTCATAGATGAGCGAACCTTTAAGAACATTGAGACTACACTAATCAAAATTTAGGAACGCTAATTTAAGTTTATGTTTCAATTACCTCTGAAAGAGTAAGACCCCACACGTACCTACCTGTGTGATCAGCAGGTGCAACTCGACAGCTGGAGGGGAATGAGTTCATATCTGTGAGAGAGTAAGGCCCCACATGTACCTACCCTGTGTGATCAGCAGGTGCAACTTGACAGCTGATAGGTAGTAAAACCCCACGAACTCATCACTTAGATAGATAACGATTAATAACATGAATAAAACTTGACTGTTACATAATTCCAACAATTAAATAGAGGGGATTCGAAGAATCCTAACCGCCGCTTACATTCTGCAATCAAAATAGGTAAACTTTGCTCTGTTGCAGACAGATTAACTTTGCAAAACTCTAAACCTTTATCTCTTTTATTTTGATTGTTCCCAAATAAGTAACACGAATTGTTTGGTTGAAACGACAATCCTTGTGGATACGATACTCTACTTATCACTTTATTACTTGGTAAACAATTTGGTACAATTGCCTAAATCCGACCATCAAGTTTTTGACGCCGTTGTCGGGGATTGTTGATATTTTCGACTAAGAAATTTTAATTACTTATTCATAACTGATCTTTAGAGGGGTATCCTACTAAATATTCTATTTAGCACATGCGTAAAACCAAGACATGTATTCTCCCGCTAGATCCAGACATATACAAAACAAAGCGGGTACTGCGAAAAGCAACTAGACTTGCAAAGGGAAGGACTGAGCAAACGAAGACAATTCCGATTTAGGAACTACTCCTCTAAAAAAGCAGAAATGGGAGACGAGACCCCTCACATAACTCTAGGAGACTATGGGAGCTAGATAACTTGGATGAAATATCCCTTGGGTTTCAACCGGCAAACCTAGTGGTTTTTGATATCAAGAATATTGTGCTAGTAAATTTCAATTGTTCGGGTATTCTGTCAAAAGAAGAGAAAAAGACTAGCTCGATGCTCTACCTCGAGGAACGATTACATCTTGGGACCAGATCAAGTAAAAGTTCTTGGACATGTACTTCCCCACAACTAAATATCTGGCACTAAAAAAAGAAATAGCTAGTTTCAAGCAACATGAGAGGAAACGCTATACGATACGTGGGAAAGGTTCAAAATTCTGCTAAAGAAATGTCCTGGACATAAATACTCAGATATGGACCAAATATTGTACTTCACAATGGGATTAAAAATGCCAACTAGTATGTTGCTAGATGCCTCCGCTGGAGGAACTATAAAAAGCAAAACAGCAGAAGAAATCAGGGAGCTGATCGAGAATATGACTCAAAATGATTACAACCCGTAAATTAACGAAGAAGCCCCTCGAAAAGGTAAACAAGACAAAACACTTGAAGAAAACTTGCTTGCTAGCAATAGACTATTAGAAAATTAGCTGGAGGTGCTAATGAAGAAGTTGGAAAGTGCGCAATTAAAATCAACTGAATCAAGATGTGACCTGTTTGGAGAGACAACACATATAGACGGTTGCTTGCCTAACAGCCTAGGGGTCACTAAAGAGCAAGTAAATTATTTAGGAGAATTTACAAGACAGAATCAGGCCTTAAACCAAAGACAGGCAGCACAACCTGACTATTGAGAGGAATTTTTTGTGGAATTTATGCTCCAGCAAAAAACAAACAAGTAGAAGACACCTTCGAGGAATTCATGAGATTTATGAAAGAAGGAAGGCAGAACTTGGAGAAGGAAATAGAAAAACACCAACCTGAAATGTCTGAAGTATTCTCGATAAATTTCTTGTCGGCAAACATGGAAAGAAAAACATAATTAGATAGAGCATACAGCGTTGAAGAAAGTGATATGATTCAGAAACATAAAGTGAGGAAAGTGAAAAGAAAGGTCTCTTTTAGAATCAACAAAAGAAAAGAGAAATTCTCTATAAAAGAGTTGAAAAAGAAGAAAAAGAAGAAAGCCAATCAATATATAACACAATTTCTAAAAGGAATAGAAGTAATAGAAGGAAGGAGCAAAAACTATCTCAGGGAATGTTGTAATAAAGACAAGAAATCAACCGTACCAGATAAAAAAGAAGATTCAGGGCCGTTTACCATCCCATGCCAGATAAGAGAGGTAGCAGTTGGAAAAGCGGTATGCGATCTAGGATCCAGTACCAATACAATGTCATTGTCAATCTTCCAACGGATGCCGACACTAAAATTAAAACCTGCCAGGATAAAGATAGGGTTAGCCATTTTCGTTAAAAGACAAATGCTACAATTTTTATTGGGTTAAATATACACATTTTCATAAAAAGTTACCATTTAAAGTACTTAAAGATTATCTCGGAAGCACTTGTTAGCCTTTCCCATTTCGAAAAGAGGTTGTTACAACATAGTTACACTTTTAGTCTTCAAGATAATTTCAATTACTTTTTCCAATTATTTGTTAAATTCTGGTAGTTAAGGATCAGAACTAGAAAACAGAGCACGATTATTGCAAAACAGAGCACACTCAAACAAGATCAGAAGCAGTAATTAAAAGTGCAGAATAAAAAGAACATACAAAATTTGTTAACCCAGTTCGGTGTAAATACCACCTACATCTGGAGGATACCAATCCAGGAAGGAAATCCACTATAGGAATTAATCCTTAAGACTCAAGACACAGACCCCCCTTTTCCCAGCCTAAGCAATCAATCTCCTCTAGTCTGATTTCTACTCATGAGCACCACCTAAGTATTAGAACACTACTAACTTCCTATTCAAGTAACTAACCCAGTTACTAACAGCTTCTGAAATAACAACCCAGTTTTTGAAGACACCCTTCAAAAGAACAAAGAAAACATCATTCGTACTTAAAAGTTTTGAATGATTTACAACTTAAACAATCTAAACCAACTCAGATGAGTGGTGTACAATCAAAGCCTAAGCTTACAAAACACTAAAAACTCTTAAGAATAAAATTTGTATCACTCTAGCCATCTTCAATGTAGCAGCACGTCTCTTTATATAGGGTTCAACAAGCAGTATAATTCTGAATCCAATCTTCTACTTCTGATATGATTCTGAATTATGAAAGGCTCAAATAAGGAAACAAATATTTCTGAATTCAATCTTGCAAAGATTCTTCAACAAATAAAATCAAACTTAAACACGAAGCAAATCTTCTTAAGATCTTCACCAAAATCATCAGTCTTCTAGAAATCAAATGCCTGAATAAATCATTGATAAATCTCCATCAGATACGCACAAAAAGAATTAGATTTAATGCAAAAATCCAGCTTCTGAAGTTCAGCTTCTGAAGGTCAACGCTGGTCAACGTCTGAATAGTGCGTATGAAGTACTGTTCCTACGTCTGAAGGTCAACGCTGGTCAACGTTTGAACAGTGCGTCTGAAGTACTGTTCAGCGTCTGAAGGCCATTTCTGCGTCTGAAGCACTGTTCAGCGTCTGAAGGCACTTTCAGCGTCTGAAGGCCAAAATAGCTTCTGAAGGTATTTTCAGCTTCTAAACCTCCTCAAAACCACTTTGTTGCTTCTGAAGACATCTTTAACACATAGAGACGCATTGCTTGAACACATTGATTTTACCAAAACATGCAACCAACATATAAAACCTCAACAATCTCCCCTTTTGGCAAATTTTTTGGCTAAAATCAAATGCAACACTAAATCAACTTCTTCATTTCAACACAATGAACTCAGCAATAAAGAACAACACAAAATTAGACATAGCATCAGAGATAAGCAGCAGCGGATACATGCTATGTTTAAACAAACTAAACAGCTTCAGTTCATTTTCTGATAAGTCACAACACATCCTGAACTCTTGAGGCATACACTCAACTTCTGATGTTCTGAAGTACACAGAGAAACTTCAGCATATCTGATCTTCATAAGAATACTCCCCCTAAAGCTTCACAAACACACAACCAAACCACACCAGTTTCAAAACAACTCTCCCCCTGCAACTCAGCACATAAACAATACTCCCCCTTAATTCTGAACTGCAGAAACTTCTAAGAAATTTCTTCTGAAACTGAAACACATCAATACTCAGGAACATAACAATCATGCACTCCCCCTGAGACACAAACTCCCCCTCAAGCATATCTTCACAGTTCTTGTTGTAATGCATCTGAATTCTGAGTAACTCTGTCAGCTTCTGAATTCTGAACAAACCAGTCCACTTCTGAAGAGTCTGAATTATGAACAAGACACACTCTGAACAGCTACGTCCTGAATCTAAACACAAGTTTTTTATCTCCCCCTTTGTAGCCACAAAATTTTGACAAAACTCAGACTTCAGATAGGGAACAAAAACAAAACAAGTAACACAGACCCTCAAAACTGAATGTATATCAGACTCAGACTCAGGATCAAACTCAGCATGTGCAAATCTGGCAGGTACTCTATCTTCCTCACATCCAGTTTGCTGTAATTGTTATAACTCCTCATGCAGACAAACTTTTGAAGAATTACAAACAGAAACATTCCTCTTAGCAATCTTCTTCTGAAGTTTAGCAATTCTCTTCTGCACAGAAAGTCTGATGTTAGCATCTTCCTCAGATTCACTAGAATCCAGTCTCTTTGCTACACTTTGTTCATTGACCTTAACCTTGGGTTGCACAGACTTGACATTCTTCAAACCCTTCATGTTTAAGTGCTCAGGCTTCTGATGACAGATTATGTCTTCTTCTTCAGGCATCCACAAATAGCAATTATCTTTTGATCTGCAGCCCTTCATCAAAACCTTACCTTCTTGACCAGTTACCAAACATTCTTTCTTATTGAACTTAACCTTCAAGTCTTGATCACACAACTGGCTGATACTGATCAGATTTGAAGTTAATCCTTTAACTAATAACACATCATTCAATCTTGGTAAACCATCACAGATCAAGTCATTAATTCCCAGAATCTCTCCTTTTGCTCCACCACCAAAAGTTACATAGCTTCTGGAATACGGCTTTAAATTACTCAGCAACTTCTTCACACCAGTCATGTGTCTTGAACAACCACTGTCAAAGTACCAGTCTTTCCTAGATGATGCTTTCTGAGAAGTGTGAGCAATTAGACCAACAGGTTCTTGACATTTGGGTTTCCACACCTTCTGAACATTGATTCTTTTTGCAGCAGGCTCAACTCTTCTGTATTTAAAGTGCTCAGGATAACCATATAGTTTGAAACAAAATGGTTTGATATGCCCCTTCTTTCCACAATGATGACAAACCCATGGATGATTTCTCCTCTTGTTCTTGAACTTCTGAGGTTGCTTCTGAGGTTGCTTCTGAGATTTCATCTTAGATGTCCCAACCATAGGATCATAGGTCTCAGTAGCAGAAACAAATTTTTTAACTGGATTTTTCTGCTTGAGGTTCAGACTCTCATCCACAAATCCTAAGCCCTTTTGCTTCCCTTGTTTCTGATTTTCCAGAATCTCCTCCAGCACATCAGTAGCAGAGTTCATCATCCTAACTTGCTTCTTCATCTGATCAAGTTGGGAATTCAATTGAGTTACTTCATCTTTAAGATCAGAAATCTGTCCTAAATGAACACACCTTTCAGACTGAAGTTTACATACTGTCTCCTTCTGATTCTCTATTAACTTGCACAGTTCTTGATTTATGAGATATAATTCTTCATAAGAAACAGCTGGTTCCTCAAAAACCAATTCTTCATCACTGGCTTCAGACTCTGATGAAGTTTCAGTCTCTGATGATGTTTCAGTCTCTGATGATGTTTCAGATTCTGAAAAAACTTCAGACTTTGAACAAGCTTCTGAAACCATAAAAGCAGCAACATGTTTAGTTGGCTTACTCTCAACCTCTCCTTCTGAGTCTTCATCTGACCAAGAAATAGCTAGGCTTTTCTTCTGCTTCTTGAGAAAAGTAGGACATTCTGATTTGATATGTCTATAGCCTTCACACTCAAAAAACTGCACACCCTTTGCTTGATTGCTCTTCTCATCACTTTGTTGCTTATTGTTGTTGAGTCTGAAGTTCTGACCTTTGGATTTGGATTTCCTGTCAACTTGTTTCAGAATTTTATTGAACTGTTTCCCCACCAACACAAGTGCTTCTGATAAGTCATCATTATCCTCATCAAACTCTTGTTGATCATCAGCTTCAGAATTGACTGCAAAAGCAATTCCTTTCCCTTTCTTCTCAGTCTGTTTGCAGAAAGCTGTTTCAAAATTCAACAAAGATCCAATAAGCTCCTCAACCTTCATAGTAGAGATGTCATGAGCTTCCTCAATTGCTGTCACCTTCATGTCAAATCTTCTAGGGAGTGACTTGAGTATCTTTCTCACTATCTTCTCATCTGACATCTTCTTCCCAAGAGACTCAAAAGAATAAGCCATATCCAGGACATCCATGTAGAAATCTTGAATATTTTCATCCTCCATCATCTTCAAGTTTTCAAATTTGGTGGTCAGAAGCTGGAGCCTGGACATCTTCACCTTTGAGGTTCCTTCATGAGTGGTCTTCAGTATTTCCCATGCATCATTGGCTATGGTACACTGCTTGATGAGTCTAAACATGTTCATATCCACACCATTGAATAAGGCATTCAAGGCTTTGGAGTTTCCAAGAGCCAGATTATCTTCAGCCTTTGTCCACTCTTCTTCTGGTTTCAGCACCTCAGTTTTATTCCCATCTTTGTCTAAAACAACTGGATGATCCCAACCTTTTAACACAGCTTTCTAAGTCCTGCTGTCAATGGATTTCAGAAAGGCACACATTCTGGACTTCCAGTATTCATAATTTGTGCCATCCAGCAATGGTGGTCTGTTGACATATCCTCCCTCCCTGTCCATGCTTGCCAGAAAACTCTTCCCTGAAGCTCACCCAATCACAGGCAGGGTGCCTGCTCTGATGCCAATTGAAATTCTGGCAGTTAAGGATCAGAACTAGAAAACAGAGCACGATTATTGCAAAACAGAGCACACTCAAACAAGATCAGAAGCAACAATTAAAAGTACAGAAATAAAAAGAACACACATAATTTGTTAACCCAGTTCGGTGTAAACACCACCTACATCTGGAGGATACCAATCCAGGAAGGAAATCCACTATAGGAATTAATCCTTAAGACTCAAGACACAGACCACCCTGTTCCCAGCCTAAGCAATCAATCTCCTCTAGTCTGATTTCTACTCAAGAGCACCACCTAAGTATTAGAACACTACTAACTTCCTATTCAATTAACTAACCCAGTTACTAACAGCTTCTGAAATAACAACCCAGTTTTTGAAGACACCCTTCAAAAGAACAAAGACAACATCATTCGTACTTAAAAGTTTTGAATGATTTACAACTCAAACAATCTAAACCAACTCAGATGAGTGGTGTACAATCAAAGCCTAAGCTTACAAAACACTAAAAACTCTTAAGAATAAAATCTGTATCACTCTAGCCATCTTCAATATAGCAGCACGTCTCTTTATATAGGCTTCAACAAGCAGCATAATTCTGAATCCAATCTTCTACTTCTGATATGATTCTGAATTATGAAAGGCTCAAATAAGGAAACAGATATTTCTGAATTCAATCTTGCAAAGATTCTTCAACAAATATAATCAAACTTAAACAGGAAGCAAATCTTCTTTAGATCTTCACCAAAATCATCAGTCTTCTAGAAATCAAATGTCTGAATAAATCATTGAGAAATCTCCATCAGATACGCACAAAAAGAATCAGATTTAATGCAAAAATCCAGCTTCTGAAGGTCAACGCTGGTCAACATCTGAATAGTGCGTCTAAAGTACTGTTCCTGCGTCTGAAGGTCAACGCTGGTCAACGTCTGAACAGTGCGTCTGAAGTACTGTTTAGCGTCTGAAGGCCATTTCTGCGTCTGAAGCACTGTTCAGCGTCTGAAGGCCAAAACAGCTTCTGAAGGCATTTTCAGCTTCTGAACCTCCTCAAAACCACTTTCTTGCTTCTGAAGACATCTTTAACACATAGAGACGCATTGCTTGAACACATTGATTTTACCAAAACATGCAGCCAACATATAAAACATCAACAATTTGTCTAGTTAATACTATGACATCATTCCCAAGCTATTGTTTTTTATACTCTATAATTATTAAAAATAAGAATTAATCAACGGTTCATTATGTTTATTTGATAAAAATGTTATTCTCTTTTTATATATTTTTTAATTTATATAAAAATATCTTATATGATAATCAGGGGAGGTTTGGAGGGTGTGTAGCAGGAATGACTGCACATGACCCAAATTTTAAGAGGCACCCATTTTTCTCTTCCTTTATAATCCTATTGTTGTACTTTATAACTTTATTGTTGTACTGTTACTGTAGTTTATATTTGACGTGAACTTTTCAATATTGACGTATATTTAACTTTTCTTACATACTATTTTTTATTTTGTTTGAGGTTGTATTAAAACAATTAATAATTAGTTTTTTTTTTTTGTAAATCTTTTATATTAAAGGCTATATGCAGCATGACATCTTTAACTTTTTGGAGGACCTATTTTAAATTTGGGCCCTTAAAATTTTGTATGCCGGAATTGGTATATGGAGGAACTTGGGTCCTTCAAAATTGTTATAGGCATGAATTTAAACCTTTAAACACTTAGGAACCCTAACATTTGAGATTTATTAATATGATTAAGTTAAAAATTTCAAATTTGAGCCCTTGCGAGTTTTCTGAGAAATCAATTGGTTGCAAGATTCTTCTTCATGTTTGTGGTCCTTGGTTCGAATCCAGCAACCAGACAGCAGAAGAGGGAAATTTAAGCCGTCAAAATTTTGAAGCCTTGTGCCATAGCACATGTTGCACATGGTGATGCCCGACTGTGGCTATATGCATTAAATAGTCAATATATTCAACTATATTCTATACAAATATACACACATATACATACACATACATATTTATATATGCATATTGTATTAAAATAATATATATTTTACCAAAAAAAACTAAATAAAGACGAGTCAATGAAGATTGATTTAGTTGACAAGGAGTTACTCACTTGTAAGATGTGAGTTCAACTTCCAAACTCCTACTCAAAACCCTAGTCGTCACCACTTTTCTTCTTCTTGATATGTTGAAGAGGGGTGTGTCGCGCCGCTAAAAAACGCTCGGGCGTACTAACACTCGGAATAACTACGGAGTCGCCACCAAAGTTTTATTTTTAAAGGGAAACGTTGATAAAACCCTTGACGATTTAGAAAGATGATCATCGCAACCATTAACTGGTCCGGGAGTCGATTATGCAAGGGGAAGGTATTAGCACCCCTCACATCCGTTGTATCCAACGAGAACCTCCTAATTAGCTTAGGGTTAAAAGGTATTTTAAGGGTTGCTTGCAACATTTTAACATTTCAAAGAAAAAAAAAGGAAAGGGGGGGAAAAAGGTTTTTATATTAGTGTGCTTGACAAGAGTTTGATCCTGCTTCTACGTATCTCCAGGTGCGATGGAGAATTCAAAGCTACGTAGTTATTGGTAAAAAATATTTGTTTGTTGGTTGATTTTAAAGAACGATGTTTTTGATCGTATTCTAGCGGTTAAACTTAGCTTGTATGCTCACGCGTGGGAGGCTTAAGCGTTTGTTTGTATCGCGTTAGAATTGATAAAACATCGTCTGTTTGT
Organism: Medicago ruthenica; assembly: GCA_018208015.1. Lineage (NCBI taxonomy): Eukaryota > Viridiplantae > Streptophyta > Magnoliopsida > Fabales > Fabaceae > Medicago > Medicago ruthenica. Next base: position 27,950,548 of record CM031372.1, on the reverse strand, counting down.
GAAAAGAGATTTGATTTTTATTTGATCGCGAGAGGGCCGAAAATTAGTTTGGTATGTTGAATTTTTTTTTTAAGTTTCTGTATTTTTTTTAAATAGAATGACGATTGTCCGAACAACGAGACATACGTCAAGTGCTCGTGCAACCGGGGAATGGAAAGACATACGTCGGACCACTCCTTTTTTCATTCAAGTTTATTATCGAAAATTAATATATAGTTTTTTTTTGAAATAGAATGACGATTGTCCGAACAACGAGACATACGTCAAGTGCTCGTGCAACCGGGGAATGTAAAGACATACGTCGGACCATTCCCTTTTTCATTCAAGTTTATTATCAAAAATTAATTGTCATAAACTACAACTAAAAGTGTTAACACTTATTATATTTTTTAATCTTTTAATCAATTAAATTGAGTTACAACCCCTTTTTTAAAATTAACTCGACGATAAAACTTCCTTTGTCATTTTTTTTACGCGAAAACGGGCTACGCGAGTAAAAAAGCGATTAAGGGGTAAAATGGTCAAAAACCAACCTCAGGGGTAAAACAGTAAAAAACAGTAAGAAAAATAATTCATTTCTGTTCTGGTGATTATTATAATTTTTGTGATTTTTTTGGATTTTTTTATGATTTTTTAAGTGTAAAAATGAGTTAAAATGATTAAAATTGAGAACTCGGCAAAATGGTAATTTGACACACAGAAAAAATGCAGGAACAGCTGAACACGATTTTTGTGGTTTTTTCTCAACTTCCTAGTTCAATTTCTTACTCAATATTGAACCAAATACGAAAATAAAAATATCATCGTAAAGCTTGCCATGAGTACTACATCCTGGTGGTCTTAGATCTACCAGAAGATGTCCTAAAACTGACTATATTTCGGCCTCAAGTCATGCTCATGAACTTGTGGTGAAAAATGCATTATTTATGAAAAAAACTACAAATCCCTAAACAGTGCGAAAAATGAAATAAAAAAATGGACAAAGATACTTACAAACTCCTAGCAAAGCTGTAGATGCACGAAAATGAGAGGGTTTTTGAGTGGTTGTGTTTTTTTAGGTAGTAGTGGTGAAGAAAGTGAATAGTAAAAAAAATGGTGTTTTTGCTACTATTCTCCTCTCTTTGTTATGTTTTTTTTTTTGTGGTTTTGGTTGTTGTTTTTCTCACTTTTGTTCAAAACTCAAACTCTTGTTCTTGCCTCTCTCACTTTATGGTTTTTTCTCTCTTTTTTCTGCTCCTCACTTAAGAGGGGTATTTATAGAGGGGGAGATTGGGTTTTTTTGAAGACTTTGAAAGGATAAGAATGACACAAAAATATGAAAAATGGCATATCTGAAAAATGGCAGCCTGAAAAATGGCAGCCCTTTGTCTTATTAGGCATGCATGGCGATGGTGAGCTTGCATGGAAATGGTATGAAAAATTCAAAAGTGCAAAAAAGGAGTAAAAACATGTAGCATGCAAATAGAAAAAAGGCATCTTTGACTAGGTTTTCTTTGTATTTAAAACCATAAGAATACTTAATTATTATCAGTAAATAAATAAAAATAATAAATAAGAAACTCCTTTTTTTAAAAAAAAGAATCGGACAAAATTTAGGGTGCAACATTCAGGATCTGAAGATCAGAGTCTGAAGACATTCAGGATCTGAAGATCAGCGTCTGAAGAACAGTGTTTGAAGAATAGAGTCTGAAGATCAGAGTCTGAAGATCAGCGTATGAAGAACAGCGTCTGAAGAACAGCGTCTGAAGATCAGAGTCTGAAGATCAGCGTCTGAAGATCAGCGTCTGAAGATCAACGTCTGAAGAACAGCGTCTGAAGATCAGCGTCTGAAGAACAGCGTCTGAAGATCAAAGTCTGAAGATCATGATGTTTTTTTTTTAAAAGATTTGGACAAAATTAGGGTGCAACAGGGTGATTTATGGTCAATTTCGACATGGAATCACCCCTCCGAATTGTTTTTCTTTCTCTTTTAGTTAAATAAGGTATTTCCACATATTTTTCTTTCATTTGTTTTTATGATTAACTTTGATCAAGTGCAGATTCAATCAATGACTTCGGTGTCCTCAACGTTGCAGATCCGAAGAAATGAGTATTCTAGAGGCTTAAATATAGTCATTTTTGCAGGACCGACCCAAGACCCGCGAAGGCCTAAAGCAAATCATGATAAAAGGCTTTTTGTTAAAAAAAAAAAGAAATTTACAAGTAAAAACTTTTTTTTTTTGGGGGGTGGGGGTTTTGTTATACATTTTAGAATTTAAATGGTGTGTACCATTTGGGGTTAATAAAATTTACATTGGTGTTCTCTTTTCTTTTTATACCAAAACATCGGTATCCATGAAATCTACTTTGTAACTTCAGTTTAAAATTTATAGTATGCTTTGAAAACAGGGGCTTGCATGCAGTTCAATTAACTTTATCTCCGGTTATTTTTTGTGCTTTAGAAAGGCCTATATTACTATGTTTTTTGGGTGAGGCCTAAAACCCTTGCTTTAGGAGCCTCACCCTAGGGTCGGGCCTGCATATTTGTAGACATATTTACTCTATCGTTTTATACTATTAATATGAATATTGTGAGTTTGTTCGTATATTAATCTTTTTTGTTTCTAGCGATTTTGAATTTGTATTGTATCGTTGTACTATTAGAATATTATTAGAATATAATTTTCATTAAATAGTAATGATTGTATAGTAAATAGTTAGAGAAACTGACACTGTATAATTGTGTATATATATCATTGAAAATCAATAGAAAGGCAAGACCTATCATTCTTTCATGGTATCAGTAAGCTTAGATACTAATCCTAAAACCTAATTTCTTCTCTCCATTCTCTTCTTCTAAAACCGGTCGCGCCTCCCCCCTTTGTTTTCTTCCTCTATGTGCCGCCCTTCTCCCCCTCTCTAAGACCGGCCACTCTTCTTCTTCTTCCTCTCCTCAAACAAACCGGCCACCCCCTTTCTTCTCATCATGACCACCAAGCAATCACCTCCCAAACAAAATATCAATCCTCCCATCCAAGAAAGACACATGGTGTAGACCGAGGTTGAAGTTTATTCCTAATGGTGGATGAAATTAATGGATAGCAAAGACAACCAAATACTCGGAGGTGTGAATAAGAAGGGTCTTTTTGATAGAGAATTTTGCTGGGTGATTGAAGACTGAGTTTCTTATTTGGAAGTATGTTGTGCAGGTAAGTGGCCATTTGAAGAGCATAATACCGGAAAACTAGTGGAATAGACGCATGAGCAAGGAGGGTTCTGATTATATTATTGATGGTATGAATTTTTCTTTCGGCTTTCCCATTTTGAGGGGAGGTATGAGGACAAGAAAAACGAAAAGACATTCCATGTTGTTCACAAAACTTATGAAAGAGAGCATTATCGTACTCCTTGCCATTATCACATTGAAAACATTTTATTTCACGTTCAAATTATGTTGTAATGTGAGCACGGATTTGGGGAAAATTGGAATGTACTTATGATTTGTTTGAGATGGGAAAAGTCCACAAAAAATTAGTAAAATCATCAAGAAATAACACATAGTAACGATGCCCTCCGGAGCTTAATACCGAAGAAGTCCAAAGATCGCTATGAACAATGTCAAAAGACATACAAGTAAATGACAATGAATTAGAAAAAGGCAATTTTATTTGTTTCCCAAGAGGACAAGAGTGAAAGAAGAAATCATTTCGAAATTTATTACATAGCAAAATTTTGTTTCGATGCAGAGAATTTAAAATAGGAGCTCATGGATGTTATAAACGACTCTGCCAAAACTCATTAGATGAAGCAGCAAAGGTGGATGGTGGTAGTACTGTTGTGTTTGGTCTTGCGGGAATAGGGTAAAGGTCGCCAGAACTATTACATCTCATTAAAAGCCTTCCTGTCTGGAAATCCTTCACAGAAAAACCGAGATAATCAAATTCAACAGAAACATCATTATCAATTGTAAATTTTCTGACAGAAACAAGGTTTTTGATAAGTTTTGGTGCATGCAAAACATTGTTTAAGGTTAGGGAACTGGGTAAAGATGCATTGCCACAACCAATTACAGGAATATGATGACCACTTCCAACAGTAATATTATTACTCATATTAAAATAAGATGTGAGATTACCTCCAGTGCCCGTCATATGAGAAGTTGCTCTGTTGTCCATATACCATTGATCATCAGGATGAGAGATGGAGAAAGTATGCATAGCAGCTTGGATGTCAGTTGGAGCATAAGAAGAGAAGCCTTGCTGACTGTTCATATGAGATGGAGCAGTTGCCATGTGAACTTGCTGAGGTTTAGGACTGAGTATGCCTGATTGTTGCCGAGGAGCACACTTGTCGGATATAGACATGGTGTGAAGGTGAGAAAAACACACACAAGAAGGGGGGGGGGGGGTTGAATTGTGTGACTCAAAAACTAAGATCTTTTCTTTTCAAAGCTAAAGGTTAAGTTCAGAAGCTGATATGAATCAGTTCTGAACAATTATCAAGAGTTATGCAGCGGTTCAAATAATGAAAAGACAAAGGTAAAGGGAGACACACAGAATTTATACTGGTTCCTTCTCAATGTGAGAAGTAGTCCAGTCCCCTTGTTTTCCAACAAGAGAGTTCCACTATAATCAGTTCTGATTACAATTGCTGAATCACTAAGAAAGAGATTTCCAGTTGCTCAATCACAAAGAAAGAGGCTTTTATGCTCAACCACCAAGGAAGAGGCTTCCAATGCTCAACCACTAAGGAAGAGGCTTCTCAATGCTCAGTATACAGATTGAGACTTTAGGGACCAAACTGGTTTACAAGAAAAGGAGTTTGGGTTGAACACTTGATAAAATATCAGAGGTGTTCTCTTAATACAACACAGGTTAAGACTCTTAACCTTAAGAAATTCTAAGTTACAAGACTGAAGAATTTCTAAGAGTTTTTGAACTAGACAGCAAAACAGAGTACTGGTTCAACAATTTGATTTCAATAGTCTTAGACAATTTCTTCTTCAAATCGTCTTCCTTTTATAGATGAAATATAGCTGTTGAAGATTTGCTTGATTTGAGGAAAGAGCCGTTGCAAGTTGAGCTAGGATTTCTGCAAATGTGTGCTGCACTTTTTTAAACAAAACAGAGCAGCAGCCATTTTTGAAATGGCCTACCTTAAAAGCTGGAGAATGTTTGGGTTAGGGAGACAACTGTTCCATTGAGTTGCTCTGACACATCCAGGCATTAAATGCGCACAGTACTGGTCACTTTCCAAGCCACATCAGCTTCAGAAGCTTCTGTGTGAACAGTGCATCAGAAGCTGCCTTGTACGGATCAGAAGCTGGTCTCAGGATTAGAAGCTGGCTTCAGACGTTGACTTGCGTTGACTTCTTCAGAAGCACTCAGACATCAGAAGCTGTCTTCAGGCTTCACTTCAGAGGCACTACTTCAGGAGCACTCTTCAGGAGCACTTCTTGAGGAGCACTTCTTCAGGAGCAGTTTCCTTCTAGCTTTGCAACCTTGCTTCTTAGCTTTCCTTTCTTGCTCTAAGCTTATTCTTCCATAACCATTCTTAATAATCAATCATAAAATACGTGGTTCTGAAAACACTTGAACAAAGCATTAGCAAATAACCAATTTTCTATTTAACACTTTGTTATCATCAAAACCATAAAGAGAGATATGTTTACACATAATGTTTCAACAATCTCCCCCCTTAATTCATAAGAGAGTTGTTAAACACATTTTGTTCCAACAATCTCCCCCTTTTTGATGATGACAAACATAAGTATTAAATCAGAAAATTGTTGTTAACTTAATTAACAAGTTAACTGCAGGGTATGAGGTTTGTAAGCTCCCCCTGAGTTTGATCCAAGTTTATTAAGTTCAGTTTAAAACACAAATGTGAGAATTTCAGAATTGTTGTTAAGTTTAATTAACAATCTGACTTCAGGAGAGGTTTGTAAGCTCCCTGAGTCTTATCCAAGTTATTTTAAATTCAATTTACTCACTAAGAGTAATGTATCTCACAGAATGGTATCAGAGTCAGACTTTCAATTCAGAGGCTAAGAGTTAAAAAAGCAGTTCTCATAAGTTAGATTCAATCAGTATCAGAGCTTTAACTGAATTTTAACTTATGTTCAGAGCCTCAGGCTTTAATACCTTTTACTCCCCTTTCATAAGTTAATATACTGACAGAATTTTAACTTATATTGTTGAGTTCAGGTGCTTTAATACTTGTTTTACCTTACTCCCCCTTTTGTCATCAACAAAAAGTTTTACTTACTCCCCCTTAGAAGAGAAGTATTTCAAAAGCAAAGTTTCTCCCCCTTTTTCCAAGAGAGTTTGAAAACAAGTGTATCAGAGCATTTGAATCTCCCCCTTTTTAAAAGAGTTTGAAAACATTTCAAGAAGGTTCAGAGCATATAGGAGGGGGTTGAACAATTTGTGAGATATTTATGCAATCATATGGATAATCAAGCAGCAAAGATGAGCATCAGAGCATACTTTATTTTTAATGAGTATATGACTTGCATTGAAAAATAGAATGCTGTTCAGAAGCAGAAAAAAATTTAGGGCTTCTGATCAGATCATTCTGTGTTCAGACATGGCTTGTTCAGTACAAATGGTTCAGTATCAGAGCAAAACATACACAAGAAGTGTTCAGTATCAGAGCAGGTCTAACTCATTTTTAACACAAAATAGTTCAGATCATAGACCAACTGAAAAGTTATTTCAGAGCTTGATACCAATTGAGGATTTTATCTCAGAGTCTGATACCAAAATACAGTTTTAAAAACTGAACATTGTCTGAAACACTTTGAGCATTTGAAAAATGTGTCTGTGCTAAACAGTTAAAAAAAATTGATACCAACTAAAAATTGTTTGTCAAGCAATTTTATCATTGAATATCAGAGCAGAAAATCACATTTTTAAGTTGATGACTTTGGGAGGATTAGAGTATAAACTTTCAAAGCTTTAATCATCATTGCCCATAGTTATACTTATCAGATTCTGACCAACATTAGATTTTTATCAGATTCAGAAGTCAGAAAATCCAGGTTCTGATCCTTCAGACTTTGAAGTTTTTCAGGCTTAACTTTATTCAGACTCTCAGAAAGTGAGTGTCTGATAAGTCTTAGCTTATGATAAACTTAGAATTAAGGATTTCATTCAGATTCAAGCACATTTTCAAGAGATGAAATGCAGGTTCAGATTCTTTTTAATAAAATTGAATCTTTCTTCTGTTAGGGGTTTTGTGAATATGTCAGCCCATTGATGATCAGTATCAATGAACTGAATATCTAAAACACCCTTCTGAACATAATCTCTTATAAAATGATGTTTTATTTCTATGTGCTTGGCTCTAGAATGCAGAGGTGGATTTTTAGACAGACATATTGCAGCAGTATTATCACAATAAATAGGAATATTATCTGCATGAATCTGATAATCCTCTAATTGATGTTTCATCCAGAGCAGTTGTGTGCTACAACTTGCAGCTGAGATGTATTCTACTTCTGCTGTTGACAAAGCAATGGTTGCTTGTCTCTTGCTGGCCCAGGATATCAGATTCTCACCAAGAAACTGACAGTTTCCACTGGTGGATTTTCTTTCAATCCTGTCCCCAGCATAGTCAGCATCACAGAATCCAACTAGCTTGTAATTTGGAGATTTCTTGTACAGAAGTCCCAAATTAGTTGTTCCTTTCAGATACCTAAAGATTCTCTTGACAGCAGTCATATGAGATTCTCTGGGATCTGATTGGAATCTAGCACACAGACATACACTAAATAAAATATCTGGCCTAGAAGCAGTTAAGTATAGGAGAGAACCTATCATACCTCTGTACAACTTCTGATCTACTTTAGAGCCATTGTCCTCTTTGCTTAAGGTGCAGGTGGGATGCATTGGTGTTGTCATCAGCTTGCAATCATCCAGCTGGAACTTCTTCAGAAGCTCCTTGGTGTATTTTGACTGATGAACATAAACACTATCTTTGCATTGGTTGATTTGAATTCCCAAGAAGAATTTCAGCTCACCCATCATGCTCATTTCAAATTCATCCTGCATTAACTTAGAAAACTCCTTGCAAAGGGAGGCATTAGTAGAACCAAATATGATATCATCAACATATATCTGCAAAATTAAGATTTCTTTCTTAACAGTTTTCCTGAAAAGTGTATTATCAACTTGACCTCTTACAAAATTATTTTTAATTAAGAAGTTGCTTAGCCTTTCATACCAAGCTCTGGGAGCTTGTTTCAGACCATACAAAAACTTCTTAAGTTTAAAAACATTATTTGGATATTTAACATCTTCAAAACCAGGAGGTTGTTTTACATACACTTCTTCAGAAATTACACCATTTAAGAAGGCACTCTTAACATCCATTTGATATAAGATGATATCATGATTAACAGCATAAGAAAGAAGTAACCTGATTGCTTCCAGTCTTGCTACTGGAGCAAAAGTTTCAGTGTAGTCCATTCCTTCTTGCTGGCTGTACCCTTGAGCTACTAATCTAGCCTTATTTCTGGTCACTTCTCCTTGTTCATTGAGCTTGTTCCTGAACACCCATTTTGTTCCAATGATGTTCTTATGATCAGGTCTTGCAACAAGATCCCATACATCATTCCTTTGAAACTGGTTCAGCTCTTCTTGCATTGCTACAATCCAACCATCATCAACAAGTGCTTCATCAGCAGTTGTAGGCTAAATCATGGATAGCAGGCCAAGCATAGACTCATTCTGAGTGAATGCTGATCTTGTCTTCCTTGGACTGTTCTTGTTTCCAATGATCAACTCCTCAGGATGTGAAGACTTGTACTTGAATGAGGTTCTGGGTGGATTAGCTTCTGAAGAACCATCAGTGATTTGTTCAGAACCATGCTGGTCTTGATTAGCATCAGGAGTAGTGTCATTGCTGGAGAGTTTCTCAGATTCTTCATTGTTTTCAGCTTCTGAACCTTCATCAGAACCTGAACTGGGTTCAGCTTCTGAAGGTTCTTCTGAGATTCTGACATCTGTAAAACTCTCAACCAGCTCTGGTATTTCATTACCAGGCTTCTTATCATCAAACCTAATGTGTATAGCTTCTTCAACAACATGTGTTTCAGAGTTATACACCCTGTATGCCTTAGATCTCTCTGAGTATCCTAAGAAGGTACCCTTTTGAGCCTTGGCATCAAATTTCTTTAGGTAGATTTTGTTGTTTAGTATGTAACATGTACAACCAAACTGATGAAAATAAGAAATACTTGGTTTTCTTCCTTTAAACAATTCATATGCTGTTTTATTCAGAATGGGTCTGATATAGATCCTGTTCTGAGTATAAGATGCTGTGTTTATAGCTTCTGCCCAAAAGTACTTAGCAATTTTAGATTCATGGATCATGGTTCTGGCCATTTCTTGTAAAGACCTGTTCTTTCTCTCTATAACTCCATTTTGTTGTGAAGTTCTAGGAGATGAGAACTCATGGAGAATTCCATGATCTTCACAAAAATTTTCAAAAGGTTCATTTTCAAATTCCCCACCATGATCACTTCTGATTTTCAAAATTTTCAAATCAGTCTCAGTTTGTACTTGTTTGCAGAACTTGAAAAACACATCATATGTTTCATTTTTGGTTCTGAGGAATTTAACCCAAGTCCACCTACTGTAATCATCAACAATTACAAGTCCATGCTTCTTCCCATTGATTGAAGCTGTTCCAACAGGACCAAACAAATCAATGTGAAGGAGTTCTAGAGGTTTAGAGGTGGAAACAATGTTTTTAGGCTTAAAAGAAGTTTTAGAAAACTTTCCAATTTGGCATGCACTGCATAGTGCATCTGAGTGATAGTCAATACTGGGTAAGCCTCTGACCAGCTGTAACTTGCTAAGCTTAGAGATGAGTCTCCAGTTAGCATGTCCCAGCCTTTTGTGCCAGACCCATTTCTCATCACTCACAGACAGAAGGCAAACTACCTTCTGCTCAGAAAAATTTATCTTGTAAACATTGTTTTTCCTGCTGCCTCTGAACACTACAGACTTATCTTTGTTACTGATTACAGTACATGTGTTCTTATTGAACAGGACTTCATAATTACTATCACATAATTGACTTATGCTAAGTAAATTATGTCTGAGTCCATCTACCAGCCAAACATTATCAATGTACAGGGAAGAATTACCTATCTTACAAGTACCAATGATCTTTCCTTTCTGACTTCCTCCAAACCCCACAGTTCCTCCCTCTTTCAGAGTTAGGGTTAGGAACATAGACTTGTCCCCTGTCATATGATGCGAGCATCCACTGTCCAGGTACTAGGACCTTTCCTTTTCTTTGGATGTTAAGCATATCTGCAATTGAAAATATCTCAGACTTAGGTACCCAGATTTTCATGGCTCCTTTGGGGTTAGTCCTGAAAGGTTTTGGCTTCTTGTGTCTGAAGTTATGATATTCAGACTTGTTCTGATACTTAGGATATGGATCCTTATATCTTGAATAAGTCTGAGTTTCAGAACCTGAATACTTCAGAACCTGAGTTCTCAAGAGTTTGGACTCAGATTTCTTCAGAACCTGAGACTTGAAGGTCTTTGGTTCTGAGTTCTTTAGAGTTTAAACCATTGAGCACTTTGGTTCTGATCTCTTCAGAATTCTAACCTTGTTTACTTCAGGCACAAGGCAAGCTTCAGTTTTGCCTTTCTTAAAACATTTAGAAGCAGAAAACTGATTGATTTGCTTTTGCTTGCTTTGCTTAACATTCTGAGATTGAGAATGTTTTATATTGACTGGTTTAAAAGATTTTGAAGTTTTAATAAACTCAGTCTTTGAAGAATTTGATTTGTTCAGATTCTGAGACTTACTGGTTCCAGGTTCTGAACACTTCAGATTCTGAACATTATCAGGTTCAGAGTCTGATTTCCTCTTACTCTTAGGCTTAGGACCTTTTGGCTTAGATTTAGGCAGGGTTTTAACATTTGCCTTCATCTTACCTTTTGGTTCAGAAGCTTCAGAGTCTGAGTTGTTCAGAACTTCAGACTTAGTCTCAGATTCTGATACTTTCAACTTCTCAGAGTTATCAGAAGCAGGCATAAAGCATATACCATTGCCTTTTAAAATATCTTCAGAACATGAAGGTGAGTTTAATTCATTTGAAGGTTTAAATGAATCATAGCCAATGCCTTCACCTTTGTTTATGATCATATTATACATCATAGAGGCAATTTTAGTTCTATTGAACCCAGTTAACATGAAATCCTGAAGAGCTATTTCCTGTTCATTAGGAACCTCTTCAGATTTCTTATGAGCCTCTTTTCTGAGTTCTTCAACTTCTTCATCATATTCAAAAATTTGATTCTGAAGTTTAAGATTTTCCTCAGACAGCAAGTTAGTTTGATTTTTCAAAGATTTAATTTCTTTTAACTTGCTTTTAAGATGACTCATAAGATCATTAACTGTTTCAATCAATTCAGATCTAGAGAGTTCAGAGTATACCTCATCTTCTTCATCAGAATCTGAGCATGATTCAGCATCAGAAAATGCACTTGCCATTAAGGCCAAGTTTGCTTCTTCCTCATCAGATTCTGACTCATTATCCAGATCATCCCATGTTGCCATGAGACTCTTTTTAAGCTTGTTTCTGAAACTGCTGGACTTTGAGCTGGACTTCTTTGCTTTTTCCTTTGATTTTTCCTTCTGAATATCAGGACAGTCAGCAATGAAGTGGCCAGGCTTTTTGCAGTTGTAGCAGCTTTCCTTCTGAATATCCCTCTTTGAACCAGATCCTCTAAAGTTGCTGCTTCTGTTAGAGAATTTTTTCTTTCTATTCATCAGATACTGAAGCCTTTTAGAAAGCATTGCAAGCTCATCAGCATCTGAATCTTCATCAGAATTTCCCTCAGGAAACTCTTCTTCAGATTCAATAGCTTTCAAGGCTTTAGCAGGCTTTCTTTAGACTTCAGAGCTAATGTTTTTGGTTCTCTAACAGACTCATCCTCATTGAGTCCCAGTTCATGCACTTTGAGGGAGCTTATAAGATCCTCAATACTTAAAGTATTCAGATCCTTAGCTTCCTCAATAGCAGTCACTTTAGGTCTCCATTTGGATGGCAGACTTCTTAAGAGTTTGTTCACATGGTCAGCTGTGGTATAACTCTTCTTCAGAATCTGAAGTCCAGAAACCAGAGTCTGAAATCTTGAGAACATAGTCTCAATATTTTCATCCTCTTTCATTCTGAACAGTTCATATTGCTGAACAAGAATGTTTGCCTTAACTTCTCTAACCTTCTTATTACCTTCATAGTTAGAGCAGAGGGATGTGAATATGGCTTTAGCAGTTGATTTGTCACTCAGCTTCTGATATTCAGAGTGAGGTAGGGAATCCACAATGATTCCTCTCACATTGTGATGCTTCCTATAGATCTTTCTTTCTGCATCACTCAGAGCTCTTCTGTTGACAACAACACCTTCTTCATCCACTGGTATTGAGATCCCATCTTCAATAATATCCCATAGAGTATCATCTATACCAATGATATGGCAGTACATTTTGCTCTTCCACCATGAGAACTTTTCTGGATCACCAGTAAACATTGGGGGTTTATTGTGTGATCTAGATTTTCTATCATCTGTACCATAATCATATTGTACAGAAGTATGTCTAGGAGGAGGTGGAGGAGGAGGAGGTGAATCTTCATTATCAGACATGTTTTTCTCAGGATCAAGACTGACACACTGTTAAGTGTTAATATCAGAATCGGAGCTCTGATACCAACTGAAGGTGAGAAAAACACACACAAGAAGGGGGGGTCGAATTGTGTGACTCAAAAACTAAGATCTTTTCTTTTCAAAGCTAAAGGTTAAGTTCAGAAGCTGATATGAATCAGTTCTGAACAATTATCAAGAGTTATGTAGCAGTTCAAATAATGAAAAGACAAAGGTAAAGGGAGACACACAGAATTTATACTGGTTCCTTCTCAATGTGAGAAGTAGTCCAGTCCCCTTGTTTTCCAACAAGAGAGTTCCACTATAATCAGTTCTGATTACAATTGCTGAATCACTAAGAAAGAGACTTCCAGTTGCTCAATCACAAAGAAAGAGGCTTTTATGCTCAACCACCAAGGAAGAGGCTTCCAATGCTCAACCACTAAGGAAGAGGCTTCTCAATGCTCAGTATACAGACTGAGACTTTAGGGACCAAACTGGTTTACAAGAAAAGGAGTTTGGGTTGAACACTTGATAAAATATCAGAGGTGTTCTCTTAATACAACACAGGTTAAGACTCTTAACCTTAAGAAATTCTAAGTTACAAGACTGAAGAATTTCTAAGAGTTTTTGAACTAGACAGCAAAACAGAGTACTGGTTCAACAATTTGATTTCAAGAGTCTTAGACAATTTCTTCTTCAAATCTTCTTCCTTTTATAGATGAAATATAGCTGTTGAAGATTTGCTTGATTTGAGGAAAGAGCCGTTGCAAGTTGAGCTAAGATTTTTGCAAATGTGTGCTGCACTTTTTCAAACAAAACAAAGCAGCAACCATTTTTGAAATGGCCTACCTTAAAAGATGGAGAATGTTTGGGTCAGGGAGACAACTGTTCCATTGAGTTGCTCTGACACATCCAGGCATTAAATGCGCACAGTACTGGTCACTTTCCAAGCCACATCAGCTTCAGAAGCTTCTGTGTGAACAGTGCATCAGAAGCTGTCTTGTACGGATCAGAAGCTGGTCTCAGGATCAGAAGCTGGCTTCAGACGTTGACTTGCGTTGACTTCTTCAGAAGCACTCAGACATCAGATGCTGTCTTCAGGCTTCACTTCAGAGGCACTACTTCAGGAGCACTCTTCAGGAGCACTTCTTCAGGAGCAGTTTCCTTCTAGCTTTGCAACCTTGCTTCTTAGCTTTCCTTTCTTGCTCTAAGCTTGTTCTTCCATAACCATTCTTAATAATCAATCATAAAATACGTGGTTCTGAAAACACTTGAACAAAGTATTAGCAAATAACCAATTTTCTATTTAACACTTTGTTATCATCAAAACCATAAAGAGAGATATGTTTACACATAATGTTTCAACAATCTCCCCCCTTAATTCATAAGAGAGTTGTTAAACAGATTTTGTTCCAACATGGTGGAGTGGCCCATTGCTGCCATGGATATGCCCACCGCTGCTGTTGTCTGGGATAAGTGGGAGTGGTCCACTAAGGCTGCTGATAAGGAGACGGAGGCCACTGAGGCTGGGAACGACCTCCACCACTACCATTGTTTCGACCCCGACCACGACCACCACGACCATTGCCCACCCACCACGACCAGGACCACTGTTGTTGCCATTGTTGCGCTGCTGAGGGGGAGTGGTTGAGGCCGTGTTATCATCAAGAGATGATACGAAAGTAGAGTTGCTGATGGAATTTGCTGCTTTCTTTGCTTTGGCTGTTTCTTCCAGGATTATCATATAACTAGCAGTCATGTCCTCCTGCAAACCATCACCCACTCCAGTCGACACCAAGGCAAAACTCAGTGGCTCTTCTGAAAATCTGTATCATGACCCAACTGAATATCGAAGTCTTGCAAGAGCATTGCAATATTTAACTTTCACAAGACCAAATATCTCGTATGTAGTACAACAGGTATGCATATTCATGCATGACCCTAAAACGCAACATATGTCAGCACTGAAGCGTATCATTTGGTATATTCATGGCACTATTGATTTCGGCCTTCACTTACATCCCTCCTCTATCAGCAAATTGGTTTGTTACACTGATGCAAATTGGGCTGGTTGCCCAGACACCAGGCGATCCACCTCTGATTACTGTGTCTATCTTGGCGACAATTTAATCTCATGGTCTGTCAAACGCCAACACACCCTCTCTCGGTCTAGTGCTGAAGCCGAGTACCGCGGAATCGCCAATGTAGTATCTGAATCTTGTGGATTAGAAACTTGCTATTGGAATTACATTTCCCAGTCACAACAGCCACACTGGTTTATTGTGACAATGTGAGTGATGTCTATCTATCCGGCAACCCAGTTCAACATCAACACACCAAACACATCAAGATGGATATACATTTTGTGCATGAAAAAGTCACCCGCGGCCAAGTATGAGTCTTACATGTTCCTTCACGTTACCAAATCGCTGACATCTTCACCAAAGGACTTCCGTTGCAACTCTTTGACGATTTTTGTAAAAGCCTCCCGTTTCGACTACTAGGGTGTATTAGAATATTATTAGAATATATTTATATATTATTAGAATATAATTGTCATTAAATAGTAATGATTATATAGTAAATAGTCAGAGAAACTGACACTGTATATTTGTTGAAACAAAAATCTTTTTGATGAATGTTTTAATGATAACAAACCTTATGGAATAAAGGCTAAAGTTTTATGAATGGTGATCTACTGATGTTTGCACTTAAGTCTTTTCACAGAAGTAGACAAAAAAGAAGTCTCTTACAAGTGCATATATATACTCAGTGGATGATTACCAAAACAGTAGCATCACAAGCTCAAAGAAGATATAAAAAGAATATTCTTTGAATCAAAAGAGTGTTGATCGAAGATTCAACAAGAAGATGAATTTTACTATCAATTGACTCATCCTTGTCACCACATGGTTTTCAATAAAGCCTTAAAAATTCGAGGAATAAAGGGTTCATATTTGAATGGTACACAAGATCACTCTTAAAAGTCATGTGACATAACACATATTGAGTTTTTGTTACATACCTTGAGTATCTACAAGATACGAAGATTCAAGAATGATCTTCAAATAGTTTCTAAAAGAGTTTAAGGAAAAGACATAAAAGTTTCATTCAAGAGAATGATTGATTTTACCTTCATGACTACATGCATGCTTAAACTAAAACATCTCAAAGTTACTCAATGGACAAGAAACATTGTGTGGAATCACTTAGAGGAATTATGAGAAGAATTGCATCATCAACAAAATAATTCAAGGTTAATTGACCAAGAAGATATTGTCTTCTCGTATAGAAGAGAACATTATCAACTTTGATGAAAAAATGTTCTCATGATGAAGATGATTTTTACACTCGAAATTATTCTTATTACTTCATCAAAATGATTAGAATCAACTCTGAAGAGAAACCAATCCATGAATGAATTATTCATTAAGTCATTCATTAATTGGAGAATTATCAAGAAAGAAAATTCATGATCATAATGAAGAAAATTCATGATAATATGCACGAAGATTCTATCATAAAAGACTTAGGATGATCCAAGAATCTTCCATCAATAATCAAGATATGATTTGGGGGAATAGAAATCAATCAAAGGAATTTTGACTTTGAGAAAGGTTTCTCATGTTCTTACAAAGAACATTCTGGTCATACAAAGTGAAGAGAACATCCTCATTTGATGTTTTAAAGATAACAAATATATTACAATTATTATCTTGTTATCTACTAATGATTTTTGTGAAAAATGTTTCATCAAGAATGATCTCAACTCACAACAAAAAGCAAAATCGCAAAAGGACAAGAATGAACTTTTTTAATGACAATAGATCATTAAAGGATACAAGAATGATCTTTGAAGAAGAATCATATGAATAAAGACAAGGTTACTAAATGGGCTTTAAAAGAAGGTGGCAACTTGGGTACCCATTAAGGAAAAAGAATTTCCCTTAAAAGAATGTTTTGATTCATTAAGGAAAAAGATACATCTCATAAAGTAGCCAAGTGACATCATGCTATGACATCATCATGTCACTTCATCATGCGTGAATCTCATCTTGTTCAAAGCTGGAAATTCCAGAATGTTCTGGTAATCATTCTGCAAGTGTAAAATATCATATTTTCTCTTAAGGCTTTAACTTGGAGTGCAAGACTCTTTTAAATTAAAGCACAAACAACTATTTCAAGGCTTGGGCAGCAAGACTCTCATATCCTATATATAGAGGAAGAATTTGAAGACAAAAACAAAGAGTTTGCAAATAAAATAATCACTCTCTCAAGCTCTTCACAACATCTCTCTCAAAAGTTCTAGATCATCTTATGAATTTTTTAGTAAAATCTCAAACATGTGTTAGAGTATTTTATTTGATCGAAAAACTATTTCATCATACAAAAGTGTACTATACTCTCAAGTCTATTCGTAACGATAGTTTGAGAAGGAATTTGTAACAACCTTCTTGTGCGAAAGCAAAGAATTGTAGAAGTCTGCTGAGGTTGATAATACGGTTTGTAACGGACTGATCTGGTGTGATCAAGACAACAGACTGATCTGGTGTGATCAAGACCTTATAGTGTTAGTCAGAAGTTTCTGTTAGCAGTATACTATAGTGGAAAATTTCACACGAAGTGTGGGGACTGGAAGTAGCCGGATTTGGTGAACCAGGATAAATCTCTCGTGTTCTATTCTCTTCCCTTATCTTTAATAATTGTCTACACAACGCACACACACTTTTAATTTCAGTTTTAATACTTATCATTTCTCTCTAGATCGATCTGGTCCTTATTAAATTAATCCAGAGTGCTCTGGTTCTAAAGTTATCTTTAATATTATTCTTGTTATTTAATATAATCATTCTCCAGAATAATCTGGTCTTAAATTAAATAAACCAATATTAATCCAGAGTGTTCTAATGAGTAAGCCTTAACTCCCTGTTCGATATTATTATGTACGATCTAATGAGTAAGCCTTCCCTGTTCGATACGAGTCCAAATAGAATCTCTGGCGTGTCCAATTCTCTGAGTGTTTACAAAGCTATACTATATATGGAATCAATATATTCCCGGATATAGTTATCGTAAATGAATCAAACATGAATTTTAACTTTGAAAAATCACATATAGTATAGATATCTAAAAGAATATTTTCCATTAATAAACGGTCAATGCTTTCATCTTAAGTTTTGGATAATTATGCATAGATATTATTCTTCCTCCATCTATAAAACCCGGTCGTTGATCCTCCAGCTAAATGGCATCAAAGTGAGAACGACTCAAAGAAAAATCACATTTTCTTATAGACATGGCTGATCAATCCAATAGTACTTTTGTTATTGGTGTGCCAAAGATCAAAATTGGTGATGATGAAACACAAAAAACTACTCATCCAAGAATGCCTCCTAGTTCCTTAATTCCTTTACCTGGAAGGAATCGCTATAACAGCTACTACAACTCCAATAGGAGTTGGAGGCAAATGTTCAATCAATTAGGGCAGAACAACGGCAACTCCAAAGGGGCAAATGAGCAATCAACTTTGAAGACTTATAAGCTCACTCAAAAGGAAGAGTAAATCTTTAGTCATGAATAATTGATGTTGTCTTAAATATAGTTTATTATGCATCTTGTATATATTCTAAGCACTTTAATTATAGCCTAGTATTATGACAAAACATTAGGGTCGTTCGATGCATAGCCGGTCTTATTTTGTTAGATAAAACTTGGTTGTTGTTGTTGACTTGTATTATAGACAATAGTAAAAATATCGTGCTCTTTGCACAAATCTAGGGCAACACAAGGTAGAAAAAAGACATGTGAAAATGTGTCACATGTTATTAAAAGAAAACCTTTCTTAAAGTAGATAGATAAATACGTTTGTATTTTAAGAGCTTTACAACTTGAGAATAAAAACCTGTGTTTATTGTTGGTGTATATGTATACCAGCCAGGGATATCCCCGTGGTAATTAATTTGGTTTTGCACTACCACTCTCCGTTGCTTGAAGGATGAGGGTTTCATGATCCAATATTAGGCTTGCCTTACTCCATAGGTCCTAATTGAGGGCCTAGCCCTTATGTTTATTTTAAATCTTTGAAATAAAATAAAAAACATTGTACTTATTCAGTGTATATGGAATACAAGATTTGATAGATAACATTAAAATAATAAGTAAAAAGTAATTGAAAATTTTTAGATACATGAAGTTTGGTTAGGTATTGATTTCCAGTATGCAAAACTCACTTAACATTTGATTTTATTTTTAAATAAAATAATACAAAAATATGATATGATATCGAATAATTAGATGATGGATACATATTCAACTAAACTTTAAAGATATCAATGTGCTCACCAAAAGTAATGTGGTTATTTTTAAGGAAATAAAGTAGATACTTATATAAGTAATTTTACCCAAAAACAGGGTAAATATTCAAGGGTATCAATGTTTTCACCAAAAGCAAAGTCGTTATATATTCATTTAGCATCTTTTAATCAAATATTCAACATGGCTCGTAAGGATTTGTCCTTTGTATCAACCCAACCTATCAAGCCTACTTCTCATAGAGGCTTCGATTGAAAGTGAGTGTAAATTATAGTTAAGAAAGTTTCTCTATTAAGAACTTCATAAAAGTTCTTTTTGAAAAGTAAGAAACAGGTTGGAGTATACAGAAGAATCTGTTGAAAATATTTTGGTTAACAACAAAATTGCTTTGAACATAGTTAGAAATAAGTAAAAGTAGTAGCAAAATGATAATCAGAAACACACTAATTTATACTAGTTTACTATCAGTTTTATAGTTACGTATAGTTCCTTCTCCTTCAAGAGGATTTCTTCACTATTCAAACACCGAATACAAACTTGTATTTATTTGTGTTTCATATTTTTCTACAAAAAATTCTAAATGGAATTGAGATTTGTTAAAATAATTGAAGGACTTTTTATAAGGCTTAATTGCAGTTTTAGAGGGTATGGTGCTATCAAGGTCGGATACGTGGTACGAGTGTGATACAATCAAATATGGGGATATGAGAAAATTTTAAAATTATGATCCGATATTGTTAAGATAAGTTAACAAATTTTTTTTATACTAAAACTTATATGCATTTAAAATACTTGAAAAAAATAAGCATTGGTTATTCTTCATCGGATCTTCTCTTTCGTTACCTTCATCCACAAAGAACATAACGTTTACGTGCCTCGAAAAAAAAAATAGTGTCTCACTTTTTTACCCTCCATCTTTTCTAGGATACGTATTTGTAAAGTATTTTATAAGTATCTGCGTGTATATGTCGAATATCATATAAGTATCCGAGAAAATATATATTTTTTAAATTAAAATAATTAATTTCAATACTTTGTGGGTACGTATCCATGAAGTATTAATATCCAATACGGAATTAGAGGATTCAAGCTTTCATAGGTATGGTGATTAAGTGGGGTCCTTAGTAGATTTTTCCTATTAATGTATGTAAGCAGCCCACGTCATGATATTTTTTGACACATTACGTAATCGGCCCACTTCAGAGCACTCTAAACCAAGATATATATTCCACACAATAGATTTTTTGTGGTTAATTATTATTTTATGAATAATGAATTTAATCAATCAAAACTCTAAATGATGTTATTATATCACATGATTATCATGCACACTGTTAGCGAGAAGGACTTAGGAGCCAGCAAACCAAGAAGAGAAAGCAAATCTAATAACTGGTTGAAGCAATTTTATCGTTATTAAAGGGGGTGCATTTAGCCATCAATGTTTTAAGCCGTTTATTGTTGTTTTCTTTTAGGCCCATGGCCCAGAACCTAGCTGAACCCTGGCTATATAAGCTAAGGGAAACCTTGGAATAAAATTATGAATAAATTGAATGCAGCTTTTATGTTTTTCTTCTTTTTAGTAACTCTAGATCTAGTGATAACCTAGTATAATCTATCATTGGTGCTTTCATTGCTTGATCTCCAAATGCCCCCCAAACCTCCAAATCCCACCCCAAAAGACTTGGACGAAGCCATCCAAGCGACCAATGAACACATTGAATGCTATTTGCGCCACCCACACTCATATCGATGAACGATTCCTCACCTCAAATCAAAATCTGGAATCTCAACTCCACATGGTGCAGACCCGGTTGGATAATCAAGACCAACTGCAAGCCAACAAGCATGAATCCCTAAAAACCTACTTGACTGAACTTATTAAACAAACACACCTCACCAATCTGCAGGCCCAAGCTTCTTCTTCCGTCATTTCTTCCTCTCACATCACAGACCACCACACACCATGGTAAGCTCTACAAATTTCACTCCCCCATCTCCTTACTATAATTTTTCCACTCCAATTTCCTCACCTATTCATGTCACCCACAACCCCTCTACCTCACTGTCATCTTCCTTCACCTCCACACAAATATCCTTTTTCACACAAGCCACACGCCTCACTACCCAGCAGCCGCCACTCCCACCGCCGCCATTTTTCTTCACATCGGACCCAAACAACCACTCTCAAAATTCATATTACAACCTTAACCATACCAAACCCAAACTTTTCCCTCATTTCCTCCACAATTCTCCCCCCTCACAACACACAACCCACCCTTTTCGGACACCCAAACTGGAACTCGCCCCCTTTGATGGTACAGACCCCCTTGAATGGCTTTTTCAAGCCGAACAATTGTTTTACCTTCTATCAAATCCCACCAAAAAGCCGATTATCCATGTCATCCTTTTATATGAAAGGGGATGCCTTGAGTTGGTTTAAATGGATGTACCAGAACCACCAACTTTTTTATTAGAATTCTTTCACTAAAGCCTTAGAACTCCGATTTGGACCCTCGACCTATGTCAATCACCAGACTGAACTATTCAAGCTCCGACAATCAGGATCTGTGACCGATTACCAAGCTCAATTTGAGAAATTGGGTAACCATGTCATTGGCTTACCTTCTGACGCCCTGCTGAATTGCTTCATTTCGGGTTTGACTCCAGACATTTGAAATGAAATGGCAATCCAACGCCCTACCACTATCACCCAAGCAATAGGCCTCGCTAAATTAATCGAAGCCAAACTCAGAGAGTCTAAAGCCCGTTTCCATAGGCCCTTTTCACAACCCACCCCCACAGCTTATTCTCGCCCCCTCCCTTAAATTCCATCCACACCACTCCTTTCACTCCAACTAATACCCCTTCCACCCCAGTAATAGTTTTTCCTAAACCAAGCACTACCTTCACAACCAAACTGCCCATCAAAAGCCTTAAACAAACCCAACTGCAAGAACGCCGAGCCCTCGGCCTTTGCTATAATTGTGACGAAAAATTCACACCCGGCCACAAGTGTTCAACCAGTAGATTTCTGTTATTACTCGTTGACGAAGAGCTGGACACCACAGAAACAATTGACGACTCCGAGCCTCCAGACGAGTCAGGTTCCCTTGAACAAGCCGACGCTTACTTCCAACTATCCACACAAGCAGTAACTGGCCAATTTTCACCCAAAACCCTCAAGTTCCAAGGCTGGATACGTGGTCAGCCCGTCATGGTATTGGTTGACATGGGTAGAACCCATAACATCTTACAACCTCGCCTAGCATCTCACCTCAATCTTCCCACCGAACCTATACCCCACTTTTCCTTCATGGTTGGAAATGGTTCCCACCTTGAAGGTCAAGGAATATGCCAAAATGTTCCAATTACCCTACAACATACACGCTTTGACCTACCCTTCTATTTGCTTCCCATTGAAGGCGCATATGTGGTCTTAGGCATGGCATGGCTTCGCACTCTTGGCCTCATCCATGCAGACTTTTCTATTCCCTCTATCACTTTTCACCACCAAAACGACACCATCACACTCCAAGGAGACCTCAAACCCCATCCTACGCAATCTACATACCACCAACTTTGTCACCTTGTCCATACCAACTCAATAGCTTATTTCCACCTACTCACATTCCAACCCGCTCCAACAATCAACCCCACAACTTCACCTTCCCACACAAATCATAACCCAAGTCCTTCATCCTTACTTCCTGAATTCGAAGCCCTTTTAGCCAATTACCCAACTGTTTTTAACACCCCTCATGGCCTTCCTCCCTCCCGCACTCATGACCATCACATACCCCTCCTCCCTAACACTATTCCAGTTAATGTTAAACCTTACCGTTACCCTCATTCTCAAAAGGAAACCATGACCAACCTTATTCGGGATATGTTACGAAAATGAACTATTATCCCAAGCACTAGTCCTTTCTCCTCACCCGTTTTACTAGTCTGAAAAAAAGACGGAACATGACGCTTTTGTGTGGATTATTGTGCCTTAAATGCCGTAACCGTAAAAGACGTCTTTCCCATCCCCACCATTGATAAGTTGCTTGATGAATTAGGTGCCGCATCAGTTTTTTCCAAGATAGATTTACGCTTAGGTTATCATCAGATCCGGGTTGCCTCGGAAGACACTCATAAAACTGCATTTCGAACTTTTGATGGGCATTATGAATTCTTGGTAATGCCCTTTGGGCTCACTAACGCCCCCTCTACTTTTCAATCCAATATGAACGATTTATTGGGACCTTATTTGCGGCGATTTGTGTTGGTTTTCTTTGACGATATTTTGATTTATAGTGATAATATGAATGACCATTTGTTGCACTTGCGCTTGATTTTAGATTTATTAGCAACACAAAACTATCTAAATGCGTTTTTGCAGTGGATACCATTAATTACTTGGGCCATGTGATCTCAGCACAAGGCATAGCGCCGGATCCGGAGGAAGTGACCACTATTACAGACTGGCCGCGACCACATTCACTCACGACACTCCGTGGATTTTCGGGGCACACTTGATTTTATAGGCGGTTTGTCCGCAACTACGCAACTCTCGCTGCTCCGCTCACAGATCTCTTACGTTCTACTAGGTTCAGTTGGAATAAAGAAGCAGAGTTTGCATCTACAAAATTGAAAATACAAATGACAATAATGTCGGTCCTTCATCTTCCAGATTTCTCAAAGGTCTTCGTGATGGAAACTGATGCCTCTGCCGTCGCGATTGGTGTTGTGCTCTCTCAAAATGGTCATCCTCTAGCCTTCTTCAGCAAAAAGTTAAACCTAAAAATGCAAGCAGCCTCAGTTTATGTTAGGGAAATGTATGTTGTAACAGAAGCAGTCAAGAAATGGCGTGAGTATCTCATAGGGCAGCAATTTCACATCTTTACAGATCAGAGAAGTCTAAAGAACTTGTTACTCCAAAAGATTCAGACCCCAGAGCAACAAAAATGGGCTTCTAAGCTGCAAGGTTTCAACTTTGAGATTTATTACAAACCTGGACGCACCAATCAGGCTGCTGACGCTTTAAGCAGAAAGGTTTCGGAGGACGAGCCAATTTTTCTCACCATCTCTTCACCAGTCCCGCACCTCATGCATCAGTTCCAACAATATTTTACCTCACAAGGAAAGAAGTTGGTTCAGGATCTATTGGCAGACACTAATTCTCAATTCTACACATTCAAGAATAGATTGTTGTATTATCAGGATCGACTGTTTGTACCTGATTTCCAGGATTGGCGTCCAAAGTTGTTAACAGAGTTCCACTCCACCCAGCCAGCAAGCCACTCCGGCGTTCAGCCCACCGTTGCTCGTCTAGCAACATCCTTTTATTGGCCAGGACTCTACACTAATGTCAAAAATTTCATTAAACATTGTACCATTTGCCAACATAACAAATACCAAACACAGAAAAAAAAAATGGGGTTATTACAAGCTCTACCTATACCGTCCCAAGTTTGGGAGGACCTCACGATGGACTCCATCACGCATCTCCCAAACTCCTTCGGTCATACAGTCATCTGGGTCATTTGTGACCGCCTCACCAAATATGTCCATTTCATCGCTTTGCCAACAAAATTCATAGTTGAAGACCTAGCCAACCACTTCTCCGTCGAAATATGTCGTTTACATGGCATTCCCAAATCAGTTATCTCAGACCGCGACCCTCTGTTCCTCAGCAATTTCTGGAAAGAGCTTTTCAAAGTCCAGGGTACACAACTGAAATACAGTACAACCTACCACCCGAAAACGGACGGCCAAACAGAGGTGGTGAACCGCACCTTGGAATCCTACCTCCGCTGCTTCGTCAGTGACCACCCTCGCAGATGGTTTAAATTTCTTCACTTGGCTGAATTCTGGCATAACTCAACCTACCACTCTGCTATCCAAATGGCCCCCTTTCAAGCACTTTACGGCAGAAAACCACCCACCATTCCAGATTACATCACCGGTAGTACCCACATCAACAGCCTGGAAATTTCTCTACAACAAAGGCAGGAGGTCATTAAACTCCTCAAGGATAATTTCCAAAAGACCAGAAAACAGATGGATGTGCAAGCAAATAAGAAACGACGTGACTATACCTTTAACACGGGAGATTTTGTTCTCCTTCGTCTTTAGCCGTACCGACAAACCACCGTGAACCGCCGTTCCTCCCAAAAGCTCTCCAAAAGATCCTTCGGGCCTTTCAAGGTAGTCGAACGGATCGGATCTATAGCTTACAAATTGGACCTCCCACCTACAGCTCGCATGCACCCGGTGGTACACATCTCTCTTCTCAGACCTTATCACGGCGACGACCCCCAGAAACACTTCAACCTCTACCAACTCTTTCCCAGAACCTACGCGAACAAGAGGAAGAACAGCTTTCAGCCCAGAAGCCACACGTGATAGAGGAACTAGAAGTCTCATCAGAAACGGAAATCAGTAAAAAAAAACCAACTTAGGAAGTACCCTTTTAGGACCAAGAGATCTAATACAATGTTCTGGAACCCCACTTCCACCTACCCTTTTTAAGCCAACTCACACATTAACCCACACCACTCCCCCACCGCCAGATCCAACTACCCTAACACCTGGACCCTCAATTCAAAAACTTACCACATGTGATCAGCTGTCCCACACTAAAGTGCCCACTTGCAGCCCATTGCTTCCACCGGCCAACTCAATCCATCCGGACCGTCCACTTCATCCGTCTCTCCCCATGGATCTTTCGACACGTGTCCACCACCAGCATCCAATCCGGACACCCCACGTGGCCAGCCGAACCTTGAGGACAAGGTTCTCATTGAACCGGAGAGTATTGTTAGCGAGAAGGACTTAGGAGCCAGCAAACCAAGAAGAGAAAGCAAATCTCCTAACTGGTTGAAGCAATTTTATCGTTATTAAAGGGGGTGCATTTAGCCATCAATGTTTTAAGACGTTTATTGTTGTTTTCTTTTAGGCCCATGGCCCATAACCTAGCTGAACCCTAGCTATATAAGCTAAGGGAAACCTTGGAATAAAATTATGAATGAATTGAATCAGCTTTTATGTTTTTCTTCTTTTTAGTAACTCTAGATCTAGTGATAACCTAGTATAATCTATCTCACACCATCTGCTCACCTTTTGATTTTATTTTTTTACAATTAAAATAACCCAACTTTAGCTTACTCTTCAAGTTAACAGGGTCCTACATATTATTCCTTAAGCAGGTCATATATTCTATATATAGATGGGTGCAACATCTCCTACCAGGCATCTTAAACTTTACCCCTTCCAAGCTAACTAGTTAAAGATGGCATCATTGATGCAATTGCTGCGCCTCTTTGATGAGGATCATGTGGAAGAACCACAACCTCGACAACCACGACGACGCAACCGCAATGGTACCAGTGTCGTTGCTCGTCGCCAAAACCCACCTCCCGACACTCTCTCCAACGGTGGCACGCAAAACATGGAGGGTCTTATTAACAACACCGGTTATGTTCATGGAAATGGCAACGGAAGCATCATCTTTGGTGGTTTTGATTCCTCTACAAGGAATTTCGATTAATTTGTTATATAAGTGGTTCTTCCTATTATCACATATTGCAGTATATATCCAAAAAAGAAAACCTATTGTACTGTATAATACGTGTTATATACTATTGAAAGAACTTGGAGGGTCTTATTAACAACACCGGTTATGTTCATGGAAATGGCAACGGAAGCATCATCTTTGGTGGCTTTGATTCCTCTACAGGGAATTTCGATTAATTTGTTATATAAGTGATTCTTCCTATTATCACATATTGCACTATATATCCAAAAAAGAAAACCTATTGTACTGTATAATACGTGTTATATACTATTGAAAGAACTTGAGCAATATGACTCTATTATGATAATTGTATTATATTTTTGGTCTGTACTGTGAGAACTAATTCTGAATAAAGAGTTTGAAGCTTGGTCAAGGAACGTACGAGACCATCATTATCTTTATAATACTTGTATTAATCTCTAAAAGAGTATTATTAGTCAGCTAGGTCCTCTTCATATTAGCAAAAGAAGAAGAAAAAAAAGCTTGGTCCTTTTTTCTTTTTTGGGGGAAAGCTTGGTCCTCTTGAATATTATCATTTTTATATATAAACATACATTAAATTATATCTCGACATGAATATATTTATACGGGTATGTATATAGTTACCGTAATAATATTATGACACTATGTGGCATTTTTTTGCCCTTACCAAAAAAAATTATTATAATAATGATAAAATTTGATTGGTATTGCATTCTTATTGGAGCTTGCAATTGACTGTGGATAAAGTAATTAGATCAAGATTGTGATTTGATGAACAATCATTGGATACATATATAGGGTTTTAAAACTTGATTGAAGCAATACTTTTGGGCTGGATTGATAAACAAGAACATTGAATTAAGAGACATTTCATTGAATATACAAAAAAAAACTAATAAAAAAAAGTATCATAAAAGTGAATCTCAATAATTATGTGTCTTTTATTTACCTATATTTTTTTTGCCTAAAACAAAAACTTCATCCGTTTTTAAATTCATGTTGCAATCAAACACTTCACACATGCTAATGCATAAATTTAACTGTTAATATCTTTAATTATCTATAGTAAAGAATTATAAAAATTTAATATTTTGAAAATATTTATGGAGACAAATCGAACAACATCTTACATGCTAACATTTATATTTAAATATTAATTAAAAACATGGTCAAATTTAATTATCTATGTGAATAATGCATATTGTAAAAATACGACATGTATTTTGAAACGGATGAAGTATTATACTTTTCCTTACAAAATCAAATTGGAATGAATTTTTTATCTCAACAACTTTAGAAACTAATTTAACCTCTAACCATTTTTATAAGCAAATTTTTTTGAGAGTACAAAAAACAATTTCAAACACGTTGAATACATACTAATGGATTGTTTGTTATACCGGTCCCAAAAAAATCAGAACTAGAGATTTACTAGACTTGTTAGAGTGTGTTTAGATGAAGAATGTTTTGAGGAAATTCAAATATTTTTAGATGAATTTCATTGTTTGGATAATAATAAGAACAATTTTCAAAATGATGGAAATTTATGAAGTAAGTTAAATTTAAAGAATTTCAAATGACACCTAAAAACTACGAATTTCAAATTTCTTCATTCTTATAATTTTCAAATTTTGCATTTTCGTCCTCAAATTTTCCAAAATTTTCAAATTGACCCCAATAAATTTACAAAAATTGCAATTTGACCCCTAATATTTTTGAAAATTACAAATTTACCCCTTAACTTATTCAAAATTATAGATTGACCCCCAATTTTTTTGAAATTTGCAAATTGACCCCTAAGTTAAATTTTCAAATTTGGCCCAAATATTTAAAATTTATAAAAGTTGTCCGATATGATGATAATGAATTTTTTTATTACTCCATCCAAACAAGAATATTTAGAAATGAAGTCAATTTAATTGAATCATTTAAATTGTCTAGGATTCTAAATTCTTCAAAATTTCTCAATTACCTCATCCAAACACACTCTTGAAGATTAATAGACCACATCTTTTTTTGACAATAGAAAACTAGTATCATACCACTAATCAGAAACGCGTAATACAAATGATATAATCTAATCACAATTTAAAGGGAAATGATAAATGTTGTCACTCCTAAAATGTGAGAAACTACAAATATTTCATTCTTAGTAATGAGATTATCATTTGAATTGCGTCATATTACTGTTTCATTCTTAGTATTGAAAAGAGTGTCATAGCATTTCTCACATACATATGTCAAGATTTAAAATTGTAAATACTGAATGTGTGTGTATGGCTGACGTTAATTGTGTGACCACACCAGAACATGTTAGGACTATATAGTATGACATCCCTATAACAAATATTTTTAGGGTCGTCTCTAAGCTGTTGTTCCTACCTCTTTTGTCTTCTTTTTTCAGTCATTGAAAGAACCGGTCATTTAAGTTGAGTATGCTCATGATAAAAGGGATAATTAAGATCTAAAAAAAGTTGCATTGATATTAGATCCACATAGAAGGTCATGTTTCTAAGGTCATATTTCCTTGCACTTGTGCTTGGTATAGTTTCATTTTAATATATTTTTGTCTTTTAATAAAAAAAAAGTGTTAACAAAGTTGTAAGACTCCACATTTGAATTTTTTTTGGCATGTCCATATTTGTCAAATCTCTATTTTGACCGGTGCTCTCAATTTTGAGCACTAATTTACCTACGCACTCTATTAGTATCATATAAACACTTGATCATTGTCAAACTTACTTAACCCTAAATTAATGAAACTGCTTTAACTAATTGTCTCTCTAAAAAAATAAAATTGTATCATGCTCACTTATCAATGTAACACAACACGTATCACCATTAAAAAATGTTTGTCATATTCATACATATTAAGTATGTTATTAAAAAAAAAAGTAGACATGCGTGGGTTCCTTACAAGGCTACGACAACTGCATGGTGTCAAGGCCGGTTCAACATATCTAGGTGTCTAAAACAAATTTTGTATCAACCCCTTTTAAAATAAAATAAAAATAACACAATATCTAAAAAAAACAAACAAAGATTCAAGTTCTGATAAGGGCCAAGGAGGATATAAAGCCCTTATCTATAACTAATATAGATGAGCGTTTTATAGCCTCATCTATAACGAATATATCAGACTTTTAATTAAATTAAACTTTTTCAGGTCATTTTTTGTTTAAAATTTGGGACATAAAGTCTTAACTTAGGCTACTTTGTCCTCTAGGCAACCCAACATGCATCGCTTGTTTTTTTTTATTGAACATGCATCACTTGTTAGATCCGTTAAATCTAGAGAGAGAAAAATCTCATACCACTAAATTAACTATGTGCACCGCTTGCACTATAATCCCACCAGTCTCATATATTAAAAAAAATTATTTTTTAGGTTCATTGAATAATTAATATATATGTTTTACAATGTAGACCAAAAACATTAATTATTAAATACACATAAAAAAAGAATATTTTGTTATATATGAGCCTAGAGGGAGTATAAATATTGTAGAGAATCTATATCCTAAATGGTGGATAAGAATCCTACTTGTCTTAAATAATTATGTAGGAATTTATTCAATTTATTTCCCATATGCATTATCATCATCCCCGAGGAATCCGTATCAGTGTTTTTTGCTCATGCATAACTTTGCATTAATTCCTTGGGTAAAAAATAGTATGAAGTACGCTTGACCCAAAAATAAAAAACGAGAACACCATCGCAACATTATTATAAATAAAAAAAATATTTTAGATTTATTTATTAAATAATATATATGGTCTATAATAAAGATCATATACATTATTAATTAAATAAATGTAAAATATAATGACCGGAAGATGTACGGAGTACGTAACTTAAAGCAAATTATTTATTTTTGACAGGAACTTATAACCATTTATTATTCTCATTACAGAAGCACAATCATTATTCTTTTTTCTTTGTTTGTAATGAATTATTATTCGTTTATATCAGTTGATAATTGACATATAAGCAACCAGTCTCACGATCATATCGCCCACTTCATGGAATTTTGACTTCGTTACGCAAGCAGCCCACTTCGCAGTGACTAATTAATACCAAGTTGACACAAGAATCTAGAGATATATACATGGCCATAAAATATTAAGCACCATATTCGTTAGAACGGAGGTAATATTTTATATAATTTTGCGTGAACTTCCAAAAGCACCATATTCGTTTCCTTGCATCTATATAATAAGGTTTTGGTTTGCTACATTAAGACCATCCAAATACAAAAACTCTAAGGTCATATACAAATTTTCAAGTAAGGTGTAAACATGTCATCCCGTGTGATCAAAAACCTCATCGCAATGCTTGAGGCTGAGGAAGCAGCTGAAGCTTCCAAATCCACCAACCATGGTACTTCAAATGCATTTAACAACCACGGCAACGGGGACCAAAATTTCTCCGGTGCCAAAATCAACAGCGGTGCAAATTCCGGTGACCGAAACAAACACCGCACCACCAATAGTTATGGTGGCCGCACTGTTAATAACAAGGGTAGTACTTTTAATGGTCATGGCAATGGAGGGTTTATTGATGGTAACTTTGATGCTTCCACAAAAAACTACAACTATTAGTTATATGTATTTGTGATCATATATATGCTCTATGTAATATGATATAGTCTATTGTGTGTTTTACTAATAATAATGAAATTGGAGCTTTATAATGTTTCAATAGTCTATGCATCATGGTTTAATGTTGTTTTTATCTATTGTCAATTTATAAATAGTAACTACAATAAAAAAATAATCAAAACTACCTATTTCTAATGATTTAGGTGTCCAAATTTGAGGATAAATTAGTCGTTTCAATTTATTCTCTAAATTATTTTTATATTATTGGATGTACCAACTATTTAATTTGTTCTCATCGAAGCATGAGTTGTTACATGTGAGTATGATTTATGACCATAAAATTTTTTTATAAGAAAACAAATATTAATATAGAGTAAAGCTTCTCATAGAAAGAAAAGAAACTGAATTAACAACATTAACTATTTTAAGGATATTTTCATATAGGTTGGTCAATGATGATGGGGAGATACATGAAGTTTTCATTAACTATGTTAAGGATATTTTCAAGTCAAGCAACACTAGCAAGCCTCAAGACATCATGTTTTCCATTATAGACATAATAAAGCCTAATATAGTAGTATTTGCATTGTAAGTTGTGCAATTAATGCATTAAAAGTTTAAAAAATGTATTTTTCAACTTAAAATTTTCTCTTTTGACTTTCTTAACCGGTGCCTCCGAGACACTGGTTAACATGATACGTATTAGAACATCTTAGATAAAGCTTTCACTAATGAGGCACATCTATTATCCATATGGTGCTTCGGTCTAAAGTAAGGAAGAAGTCGGAACATATGCCTATAAATTTGCATTTCCCTCTGTTACAACAAAAAACCAGAAGCCTCCTTAGCCACAGTCAAAAGAATGGCTATATGGATGTTTGTTGTGGCAAAAAGAAGTATCCACACTAGCTTCGTCCATAGGATAGCCGGGCATCGCGAATATTAACCACCACTAACTATTCATTAAACATTTTATTTTTCACAAATAAAATCATCAATATTTTTTTGTTAAATAACGTAGGGACTAGAATTCCACCATTTTAAAATAAATAAGTGGGAAATCCGGAGTTTAATCCTCGGTCCCTGCAAATATAATGTGATGTCTCTACTAACCGAGCTGTGCTCACAGAGATAAATCATCAATATTTTTTTATTGGGGCAATACTTAATATTTTCAATGAGAATTTTGTTTTCCATCACATTGGTTTCTCACGCGACCCGATTTCAAATTATATAATCCAAAAAAGCGGAAAACACGTTCAAAAACCCTCTGAACCAGGGGCGGATCCACTATAGGGCATGGTGTGGCTATAGCCACACGTGTCTTTTTCCCCAAAATTCAAATTTTTTTACAGAGAAGAACAAGAAAAATTAGAAGCAAAGAAGAAATAAAGAATTACAGAGAATAACAAGAAGATTAGAAGCAAGGAACGAATAAAGATGAGATGCAAAATAAAAACACAGCCGAGCACTAGCAAGGAAGATGAGAAGAAGAAATGAAATGCAGGAAGAGAGAAGCCGTTGGCGGCATGTGTTTTGATGGCTTGCTTTAAAAATAAGACTAATTTTTAGGACTTACTTGGGCAAGTACAGTTTCTTGCTCATTGATTGTTAATGAAAATTGCTCATTTGACTTAAGAAATTGCTCTTAAGTCAAATGAACCAGAAACTTGAATTTCGCATATCGAAATCTTAGAGATAAGTCGATCTGACAAACTATCCTTTAAGAAAGCTAGTCAACATGGAAGTAAGTTTGTTCGTCGACTGAAACCTACCCAAACCACAAACAATATTAAACAAAATCATTTTGACCGTTGGATATGACCTAATTGAACTAAGAATGAACCAAAAAACTCGAATTTCGCCAATCGAAATCTTAGAGATAAGTTGATCCGACAAACTATCCTATAAGAATTTTAGTCAACACAGAAGTACATTTGTTTGTCGACTGAAACTTACTTAAACGACAAACGTTATCAAATAAAATCATTTCGACCATTGAATATTACCTAATTGAACTAAGAATGAGCTATAAGAGAAATTAAATGATTAGTTGGATACAACCTCAAATAAAAAAGATTTGAGCACACACATAAATGACAAAATTTTAAAGATAAATAATTTAGTCACATCACATAATATAATATCATTTCTGTTTTAAATTTGATCTTTCATGTATGTGTGCCCAAATAAATTTTTATTTAGGCTTGTGTAAGACCTGCTCTATATAGAAACCCGTCATTAAATGAATTAAATCATGCCTTATTTTATCATTATTTAAAACAGGTAACGAAAATTAAATTAATGTAAAATCCAACTAAAGCACAATTGTATGCCTGGTGCAGATGGTGAGTTTCTCTTTGTTGTACTTATAGGTCGTGTGTTCGAGGCCCTCAGTATTAGGTTTTCATTTATTGGGTTTTTCTAACCTATGCAACATTGCATAGGATAAGAAGTTTAAAAAAGTATGTTTGCATTGGAACTTGTGCATTACATATTAAATATGTATCTTTTTATTAAATAATTGTTGTTTTTCAATAAAAAGTTTCCATTTTTAGCTACTTTAACATGTGCAATATTGCACATGTTAGACAAACCCTTATTTTTTTATTACAATTACGTTTTTTTAATGCTCATCTTCTTCACCCGAAGTCTAAACGGGTTGTTTTGACCCGCGATTCGACCCGACCGGATCTCGCTTGATACCCTATGAAATTCAACGATTTTTACGTTGTTTTGACCGAAATTGAAAGGCAAGATGAAGCACATACTTATTTTCGCAAACCCACAAGCCAATCACAGATAATTTTTTTTAAGGTTCTTGCACAAAAAACACTATTAAAATCTTGATTTTTCACCTTAGTTGCAATGTTTCACAGTAATTTCATATTGGTTTCGATTCAGCATTCAATAACAAGATCCATAACAATTTGAGAAACAATTATTCACACAAGAGAAATCTCACTAAAATCGTAAAAGAAAAAATGGGTTACAGATTAAACCGAATATACAGGACGGTGGCGGCGCGACAAAGTGACGGCGACAGAGTCAAGCTATTTGGTTGTAAAATGGGGAAGAAATGTAGAGAGAGAAATAGAAGAGAAGAGAGGTGAGTGATAGAGAGGAGAAAGAATTATCTGTGATAGAGAGAAGAGCTTGTACCATATGCTATGATTGTGTGTGGAAAGGTGTTAGTGTTCCTTATCTTTCATCTAGACCACAAATCTAATCCAATGGTATTTTTTACACCTTCACCGGTGAAGTACCTATTGGCATCCTCACCTTAGACGCCACCATATATATATATATATATATATATATATATATATATATATATATATATATATATATATATATATATATATATTCTACTTTACATTTATGATAATGGAGAATACATGAATACTTGACAAAAAAACTCAAAACCATTTTCCTCTCTTTCACTTATGGAATTAGTATGACCTCTAAATAACATGAAAATGTTATAAAAAAAAAAAAAGTTATAAACAAGTGCACATGAATATGGAGACAGAAAATTTATTAAATACATAAAAGTGATTTTCACTTTATATATCTTCCTATTTAGGAAAATTACAACCTAAAAAGATAGAATTATTTAGGGAACCTTTAGTGACTCCATTGGAATTGATAAGACCTTTGTTAGAAACATGTTTAACAAATTGATCAATGGTGGTGTCATTGGTCTTCAAGGATGAACTGTTATCTTCTTTTTTTGTATAATTAGACTTTGCTCCAGGACACCATATACCGGTACGAATAGTTTCAGCTATAACTCCACGCAAATCATCACTTGGGTGTTTGAAAGGACCCTTCACTTCAACAACAAAACCTTTTCCTCTACTAAGGTAAATTTTTGCTGCAGAGGAAAGACCAGCAACTTTAGTAACATAATAGTGTGCCATAGTCACCATGTAAGCATTGTCATGGTTCTTCTTTTTCTTCATTTGTAGAACAAAAAAATTGTCAGTGTATGAATTATCATATGAAACAATAGTGGTCTCTATTGTGTAATCTTGTTTAACGCTTATACAAGATTTGTATACCCCCGAATTTGCAATACCCTTTATCCCTCCATAAAGACCATCACTCCCAACCCTTTTGATATTCAAAGAAAAGCCAGAATCTGCGTCGTCGTCGCTTAATCCAAAATATATACTCTCAACACCATTGTTGTCGTGTCTCGCTCGCAGTTGAAAACCACAACCATGCTCTAATTTCTTACCTACTTTGTAACCTACACCCCAAATTTCTGTTTGGTTTTCTTTCCAATTGCCCATGGAAACCTCAAGGGAGTTTTCCCATCGTGCGTTGGTACCGGTGGAACCCGATCCAAAAGAAGGACAATTGATGCCAAGGTTGGTATTGCGGCTGCTGTAACCATTTCCCATTGTAACTTGTAAGTATGTGAAATCAAAGGTTTGTGTATCTGAAACTAGATCCTCTGCAATTATGGTGAGTATGGTGATGTAGCCCGTAGGACCGTTAGATTTAGAGACAGAAACTTCGTCTAAAGAATTGCATATGGATAGTAGGATCGAGGTTCGTTTAGAAGAAAATCACGAGTGTAAGTCTATAGAGTTTGTTTTGAGCGTTTATATTTGTTCCCACCTTATTATATAATTACCTAGGGCATATACAATATAAATTCCAAAGAGCAGGTACATGTATGGTAGAATTTTTTTTAATGTGTAGTGGCTATGGCATATTGTATAAAAGATTGAAGAAAAGATTCATAATGTTGGATGCGAAAAAAAAGAAAAGATTGAAGAATTGGATGCAGAATTTCATAATTTTGAAAGGGAAATGTTGCGCTTAGTGTATTGGTTAAAATAATAAAAATAGAAAAATTGCATTGGAAAATAGTAAAAAGTTGTGAATTTAACTTTTTAAAAGTCAAAGAATTGTTGATTTTAATGCAAACCTACTACTTTTAGGCTCTGTTTGGATGATCAAAGAAAGTGAAAGGAAAGATAGTAAAAAGAAAGATTGTTGAAGGAATGAAAGTGAATAAAAAATGAATGGAAAGTGGGATGATTATTTAGTTGTTTGGTTTGAGTGATAGTAAGAAGAAAGTGAAAAGAAAGATAGTTATATTGTTAGTAAATTGACATAAATATCCCTACATAATAGATTTAAGCATTTATTTATATAATTTATAGATATAAATAAGTAACGTTCTGAAAAACAAGTTTATATAAATATATTATATTATAAATTAGAATAAAAAATGGGAGACCGAAGTGACAGCTGAGGGAAACATATTAATTAAAGAAAAAAATAACATAGATACTCCCTCCGTCCTAAATTAAGTGAACAATTTGCTCATTTCACAAATATTAAGAAAATGAATAAGTGAAGGAGAGAAAAAAATGGTTTTAAGTGTTTTTATCAAGTATTGGTGTATTCGTCATTATCATAAATGCAAAGTGGAATATATTGAATTGAGAGCAATGAAAATAATATTAATTAGAGTTATAATTGAAAAAAGTAATTAATATTGTATTAAAAAATAAAACGAGTCAGTTATTTTAAGACAATATATTTTTACAAAAGGTTCACTTATTAGGGAGTAATATGCTTCAATGCTATGGCCATTTTGTAATTTTATCACAATGGCATGCATTCCCCACGTTTCTTAGCATTTTGTGGAGGAAAGGTTTTTGAGCGTGGGCCCCGTCAAAATCGCACTTTCTTTCCTCCTTGACAAGGAACCAAACTATGGAAACATGTTTCTCAAAACACTTTCTATCCTTTGTGCCTTCTTTCCTTCATTTTTCTACTGTTCCAAACACAGTGTTCGTTTCCTTAACAAATGCCCTAATTAAAGACACTTGTTAGTGTAACCTATGTTGAATCAAAAGACCAAATCATCAAAATTAGATAAAAACATTTAGGGGATTGTTGCCTATAAAAAAGGGTTGGATATATTTATTTTTTTGACAAAAGGGTTGGATGTATATTTTGTTATGCCATTTTATTCTTTTGGAAAATAATTAATGGACAACCATTATTCAAACCGCATCTTGAGAGAGAAATAGAGAGTGTCGTGTGATAAATATGATAATGTCATGAGAAGAGACTGATAAAGAGAAAATGAGTGGAGATCTGTGCATGTTGACTACAAAAGTAACTTTTGTCACTGTTTTTATTTTGAAAGAGCTTTTATCACTGTTATTCCACTAATTAAGTGCAAAAATTTGCATTACTTTGTCATTCCTTTTGCATCTTGTGATTGGGATTTGGGGTTGATGATTTATCAATAAAGTTGCTTTTAAAAAAAACACTTACAAATGCTTTCAGACACGTTTTAGGATGGGCAAGTGATACATGTCTCCCGCAATGTTCATATTCAATATCTAAATTTTTTTCTTTTATATCATAACAAAATCGTTATCAAAAAATTAAAAAATATAAAATCAAATCTTTAAATTTCATGAAGACAAAAACAACAATTCAACAAATTCATAGGAACCGCCGGATGAAGATCCGCAGGAAAATTCGGATTAACTAAACCTTAGGATTTTGATGCAGAACTATTTACTACGGGAAATACCTCATTAAAACTAACATTTGCCTGCGGATTTTCATACGGAGTAGGATTGTAGGATCCATATGGTATTCTTTCTTAGGAAAATCTGCAAGAAATGCGAAAATTTCTATTAGTAACTTTGATGTTGTCAGCGTATGATAACAACTATAGAGTTTCATTATCCAATGGTTAAAACCAAATATTCGCATCACTCACTATGATAGACATGTTTCACTCATTCACCATAGACTGAGCTCTATTTAAATTTTAAATCGTTTTTATTCATTTCAAAACTTATAGAAATATGAAAAGAAAATACAAAATTGGAAGTTTTTTTTTTGGTAGAAAAAATTGGAAGCTTTAAGTAAAAACAAGTACAATTCATAGCACATATCAAATTGCGAAAAGAATCCATAGCATAAGAATCTCAAAGAGCCCTTTCTATCCCTTCGTTCCCATTTATTGGGCTTACTTTCTCACACGAGATAAGATTCTCCAATATCTTTTCTATAATATGAGGCGACACCCATATGTGAAAATATCAACAAAAACCAAGTATACCAAAATTTTAGTTAAAACAATACTATACCAAGTTCTTTGAATTTATTGCTTCAAAAAATAATGTTCTTTGAATTTAGTAATTTATTGTCCCTGAAATAACAATGTATACAATAACGAAGGTGGAAGTGGAACAAATTGAAGAACGCAGCCTAAATCCATCACGTATATAATTGGAGACTCACCATATATAGACTGTTTATAGCTCTGCCCTAACATAATCGTACTTGTGGTTAAGGGTAGACACGGTTTGGTTCGGGATGAAATCTGAACGTAATCGAACTGAACTGTTTAATAAATTTAAAATAACTGAATCGAACTAAATTGTTTGGATTTTAAACAGCACCGAACTGTTCCAAACTGAACTATTTCGAACTGAACCGAACTGTTATTATTGGAACCATTGAAAAAAAATATAAAAAACCAAACAAAATCGAATTTTAGAATGTAAAACCGAACCAAAATGTTCCGAACCGAACCGTTTTGAACCGAACCGAACTGTTTTGAATTGAACCGAACTGTTTCAGTTCAGTTCTAGAACTGTTACTAATGGTTCAGTTTTTTTTGTTCGGTTTATTTCAGCAATTCGGTTCGGTTTTTTGGTTTTTTTGCCCACTATTTCAATGAAGATTTGGATATATATATATATATATATATATATATATATATATATATTAATTTAAAATATCAAACTTTAAATTTAGATTGTCTAATCTAGACCAAACGACCTAAATGTGGTTGATTACTTGAAGTCGCAGGGTTGTGACCGCATACAACCCATATTATCACATGATGTTGCAAGAAGTTACGTTAAATCTATATACTCTTAGAGAGTAAGTTAGTAGCATCCTATGAAGCATTATTATAAAAAAAATAAAAAAATACTCAAAGAGATTTCTAATGTTCAATCACAAGTGAAAGAGACTTCTGGTGCTCAAGATTTGCAGGCAAGTGACTTCTATTTGTTTGCAAATATAAACAAATTTGTTCTTATACCGGATAAACAATTGGTGGTGTAAACTGAACAATGTTTGAACAGACTCTTATGACTTCAGGATTTCTAAGATACAAAAGTTGAAACGAAAATCCTAACTGTTTTGCGCTATTTGATTTTGGTAGAGTAATGACACAGTAAAATAGCAGAGTCTTATTAATCTTCTTCAGGTCTTCAACTCCTTATATAGGCAGGGATTTGAGAGACGTTTGAGAAGAGTGTCAGTGCATTAAGAGTCGTTGAGAAACTTAAAATCAAGGACGTTGGGGCATTGTCGGATATGGATAATTCTGTTGGATAGTCATTCGAAAATCATTTGCTGAAACTGGAAGTATCCGTTCATTCTTATTGTCCTTGAAGTCCTTTGTCCGTTTCTACACGTGGTCAAAAGAAGACAAAAATGTACTCAGATCCTTTGATGGAGACAACTATAGAAGACGACAAATCTGACTTGGAGTCTGGGTCCCTCAGTATCTGTTGAGTCTGGGGTCTTCCAAGTCTGATGCAGCCTTCTGAGTCTGATGATCTTCACAGAGTGTGATAAGGTTAATCTTCAACTTCTGAGAGGCGTCTTTTTTTTTTTCTGATCCAAGATGTTGACTTCTGCTTGACATTTCTTCAGATCTTCTACCATAGTCTTTTACGCCTCTCTTGTGCTTCTGATGCTTTAATACATGTTCAATACTTGATGGATATATTCTATGATCCTGCACACTTGAACAAATATTAGTATATCCAATTGTTCTTTAATACTTTGTTATCATCAAAACCTTAGAGGAATTGTACAAAACACATTTGTTCCAACACTTTCACCCGTCATTTCACACTCTGACCACCATCTTCCTCGCCATACACTGTCGGGGATGGAGTTTTTTTTTCCAGATTTTTGTCAGAAAAGATTGAGCAGTAAAGAGTCGCTGTCGTCGAAGCCGACACGGGTGGTCGTGAACTCATAACACAGGAGAGAGAGCTCTATTTGAGAGAAAGTTGGAGAGAGAGAGAGAGAGAGAGAGAGAGAGAGAGAGAGAGAGAGAGAGGAAGAGAGATGTGAGAGTTACACTTTACGGATAGAGAAAGAGAGAGGTTTGAGGAGAGAGAGAAGATAGTTTGATGGGATAAATAAAAAGAAAAAAAAAAAATGCCACGTGAAGGTGTATATTGGGTATGGGAAAAAGGGTGTCAATGAATAATTACTCTTTTAGTTGCTTTTTTTACTTACCAAAATATCACTGATTGCTCTATATATTTTTGTGTAACTTGTACCAAATATTATATTTATTAGGTATTCACATATATGTTCACTATTCAAATATCTTTCAAAAAGTGTAGCCAACGAATCACGTCTCTCCTCTCTCCTCTCTCCTGTATTCACTTCTGCAATGGTAGTGTAATGGTGGAGTTGCCGTTGGAATATTTTATTATTTAATTATATTTCGATATTATTACGTGGACAAATATCGTAATAATAATTATATTAGCTATTTATCAATTGTGAGCCTTAATTGATTAGTGATCAAATTAAGTAATAAGGCTATTAGATTTCTAATTGGATAATTAATTAAATATTTAATTAGTTGATATAGACTCAATGAGTGGATGTCTGGATGACCCGTTAACGGAATAATGGGAAACCCTAATGGTCATCCAATATAAAAGAGGCTATGGTCCCCAATACACCGTACACGGCAAAACTCTCTCTTCTCCCCATCTGAAGAGAACTTGAGGCATAAAGGTACCGGTTGAGGAAGAACCAAATCAGCTGCCGCTAACCCTATGTTGTGTATTTCAGATCATCTCCTTCTTTGGTTATCATTGTTGATGAGAGAGCTGCCATCAAAGCTTCATTCAGGTATTCCT
The DNA here is from genome assembly GCA_018208015.1 of Medicago ruthenica. Taxonomy (NCBI): domain Eukaryota; kingdom Viridiplantae; phylum Streptophyta; class Magnoliopsida; order Fabales; family Fabaceae; genus Medicago; species Medicago ruthenica. The sequence continues at coordinate 27,909,479 of CM031372.1, read as the reverse complement.
AATCCCTAATTCGTATCCTTAATAAATCAAACATGTCGTAGATCCTATCATAATCATGTTCAATGTTTTTTGTTTGCTTCCGCTATTGATTCATAATTATTGAACATGTTTTATGTAATCTGTTTGTTAAGACCTAAATTTCCAACAAGTGGTATCAGAGCGGTCTTCATGTTTGATCTATTGGGATTATGAACATATTTGCTTCTTTCAGATTTTATTGGTTGTAGCTTATATATATTTTTTATGGTTGTTGTTTTGATTATTTATTCATCGATTGAATTATATATATCTATGTTGCCTTTTTTTCATCCAACAATCTGGACGCCTTTAATTTGCCTAATTGTTTATTCATGACATATGTTCCCAATCGTGTTTTTTTTTTATTCATCGATTGGTTTATTTTATCGTCGATATATCCATGTGAAATTGCTTGAACTATTTTGTAAACTGAGGCCTACATGTGAAATTGCTGAAATTGCTTTCACTGTTTTGTAAATTTGACCAGCCACATATGAATTAAAATAATCTAATTTTATTGGATGTTTGTTATGACCAATTTATCTTCTTGGTTGGCCACTCGTGATTGGCTCCTACTTCCATGGTATCATTTAATATTGCTTTGTCATGTATGGACTTTTTATTAAAAGAAAGAAAAAAAATCATTATTTTATATTCCAATTTCAAAGGGAATTGATTTGCAATTCTTTCGGATAATTTTGAGGCAAAAGATTTTGAAACCGATTATGTGAATCTTTAGTGTCTTGCTTTAGTAAAACTTGGACACTCTTGATTTCTAGTTTTTGAGTTAAATTTGCCTTTATGATTTATTTCGAAAGAAGTTAATTAAGTATAATATATATTATATTTTGATATCACATTGATAATTACTATTGTTATTTGAGAATTATAATATGAGGATAAACATAGTTTTATAAGGATTGTGATTCTCGTAATAATTATTATATTTGTGGTAATAAGGTTCATATTTGGAAATATATATTTATACCATTTTTTTTTTATACATTTGGGTGGCAACTAATTTCGTTTTTTTATTAGAAATTAGTTTTGATTCTCATATATTGTGTACTTAAAATTTATTTTGAGAAGTAGGAAAATAAAGATTAAAATATATTTGTGATATATATGTTGCCTTTTAATAATGAATCTCAAAATATTATGAAGAAATTTTTGGTATAGAAAGTAAGAATTTGATTCTTTAAAGTTTGGAAAATAATAATTCTAGTTTTGTTTGTTTATTTATAGACATATAAAGTTTGTTTCCTTTATTTAGGAAAACATTTATGCTAGAGTTATGTTTTATTTTGTTTAAAGAATCATTCAGTTTATATATGTGAATCAATTGTAGCATGAATATTTTTTGTATATAAGATTCAATTTTCTTCAGATTTAAAATTGAATATTTGGTTTATAGCATGATTGTGATGTTTGATTTTATTGTGATTAAGATTCTACAATAACATTATTTTTCTTTTCCTCCAATCATCCATTTTGGACATATTTCATGCTATTTATGTTTTCGCTTCTATGTGATACCTGTAAATGTATTGTCATACACACATTGATGTGATTTTTGACTTGCATCTTCTTTCAAGTTCTTGTGAACTTGTCTTCACACTTAAGGGTTGCTGAGTGGCCTTATGGTTACTTAGCGACATAATGGACTAATTCGGCCTACATTATGTTAGTAGTGCCTTGTAAATTTAAAGACCATTCCCATTTAAAAACATTTAATTTATTGTGAAATGTCTAGTAATTGCAGTTGTTTTGGTTGAAGCAACATGTTGCCAAAGTAACCTCTGTTGCGTAGATTTAATTCAACTGAACTTACAAAAGACGTAGTATGCAATTATTCATGCGAGTTGTCGTCGGCCCCAAGGAAGGCACAACTTGGCCGGATAATTACATGCATGTGATAGTAAATGTGTGGTGATTATAAAGTAATTTTCCATGTAAATAATATGATACCCTAAAGTGACTATTATTTGACAGGACTTATCACCCAATTTAATATATATTAAAATTATCTAGTAATTGCGGTTGAGTCGGTTGAAACAATAATGTTGTCCAAGTAACCTCTGTTGCGTAGATTCGACTCAACTGAAGTTACAAAAGATGTAGTGTGTAATTATTTATGCGAGTTGTTGTCGGCCCCAAGGAAGGCACAACTTGGCCGGATAGTTACATACCTGTGGTGGTAAATATGTAGTGGTTATAAAGTATTTTTCCATGTGGATAATAGATGCCCGAAGGTGACTATTATTTGACGGGACTTATCACCAATGTTTGATCATCGCGTTGAGAGTATCGCTTGCAGTTAATTTTTACAATCCGAAGATTGGGAATTAATGGTGCTCTTGGTATCTTGTTAAGGTCTTTTATTTACAAATAAAGATGCACGTTTCTATAATATTTTATTGACATGTGTGATAATGTTGTGTGAGTGTAAACTTATTTATACATTTAAGAGTTTACATCCACACGAATATAATGGTAAACATATGACAATTATAAGAATTTATTCTTTGTCAAAGTAAATTGTCATTGTTTGATCATTTCTGTAAAATACCACTAGCAATTGATATTATTGTTTAAAGACTTGATATTAATGGTGCACTAGGTATTTTTGTGAGTGCTTTTGCTTCTCTTGTTCTCTTTAAGCTAATACAGTTTATATATCTGTTAATTTGAGTTAAATTTTTTAACTCTTAAAAGTTTCAACTTTTAGGAATTAAAGAATAATATTAACATTGTTCTTGGATCTAGACCTTATATAAGGGTGGTGAAACTCGCATTCTCTTGCAAATTCAGTATCTAATGTGAGAATCAAGTTTGACAAGTGAGTATACACCAAATCTTATAGGTCTTATGCGATCATAAAGTTAAAAGATCAGAAATCTTATCAGTGTTATTTAAGTTGACAATTTTTGTCATATTTTCTTTGCTTAAACTAAGGTGCTTTTAAAGCAATATAGAGAAAGACAATATCTCATTGGAGACTGATATTTCATTAAGATTATTAGGCAAAGAAATTATTGAGCACATTATGTAAATATTTAATCTTGCTGAGACATTATAATTAATTTCGACTGTCAGATGACTTGTTCGAAAATTCAGTAATCTCGACTATCATATGACTTGTTCGAAAATTCAGCATTTAGTATTCTCTTTGCACAATTAAGTTTATAACTGTTAAAGTTAGAAATGATCCTTTAAAGGATCAATTCATAAAGTGTGCAAATAAAGAAAAGCTGAAGCAGGAGAAAATAAAATAGTGCTCATTCGGAAAATATCTCAAAAGATAAGGACAAATAAAGAAAGGTAATCTTGACTGACTTATACCCAATGATGTTGAAAGATATATCAATTTAGAATGGACAAAGTCGATAAAGATTGTTTTATTCATTTTAAACTAATTTTAGATTGTCGTTACTAGCTTATTTTTGTATTTAAAAGACGATTTGGTGAATCATTATTTGAATTAATTTTTGTTTTAATTTCTCTTTGACTAAATCAAGATATTTTTAGTTTTATTTTCAAATGATGATTCAATGTGTCTTTTAAGTTTAGTTATTAGAGTCAATTCAGTTATGACTTGTGACATTCTATAATTGTTTAAGGGTTTGAAAACTATAAGCTTTTCGTCCCACAACTTAAGGAAATGTTTGAGACATAAATTGTTAAGTTTTCTTGAGGATATTGAGTTTGGGGGAGAGATATGGAAATAGAATAAAATTGAATGAAGAAGAATTGGTTCTAAACTAATTCATATTGTTACTATTAGTATAGTATATTTGGAACCTCATAAGGACATTATTATTCTTTCTCTCAATCAAGTTTTGAAATTAATTCATATAGATCAAACTCAACACCCTCAAGAACTAGGGCTTCTAGTATCATAAAGAATTGACTGAAAAAAGAAATTCTATTTATTTTAATTGAAAGACTCTATTAAGACACTCATGATACTAGTAATGTGTCAATTTTATTTTATTTAGTCAACTATGATATATGTTAGTAATGTGAAACCAAGAAAATCTCTAACAAAAGTTAGTGATGAAAGATCCTGGGGACACCTCTTTTGTATTAGGCATTTCAATCCTTAGAGATTATTCTCAAGGAATTATTCGGATATCACAAAAGAGTTATATCAGTAAAGTTGAAAATAAATTGACATTAAAGATAATAAATTATGGATGACCTCAATCACCGAGAGAGACTTTTTAGTCTCAAATATTGCCCATTAGGAAATTTATGAATTCAGAAATTTAAGTATTTTCCTACACTTTTCCTATAGGATTTTTATGTATGATTTTATTATACGCATTTGGAAATAGCGTATATAATAAGATTGTTTGGCAGATATTTGAGCAATTCAAAGTTTGAATTGTTGAAAATGCGACCATAAGGATTCTTTAAAGAGAACAAGAGAGCTTATTCTCACATCTGGGATCTGACAATTTGGAGATCATTAGTGTGTTAGACTCTGACTTTTGGATGTGTGTATATAATACACATCCTAACCCAGGAAATGACTGTAAGTATTTATGTCACTTGGTTGCATAGTAAAAAGGTATTGAAAAACCATTTAAGTTATATAGTGACATAATGTAGTCATATAATGTTTTAATAACAAAGTTTATAAGGTTCATCCCCTTATAAATTATTGTTGTTAAATGATAGAACGTTAGAGACAAACTTTATGCTAGGTGACCCACTAATCAAAGACATGACACATAAAGTCTTTCATATGATTGTTGTCATTAAGGATGTCTTAGATTAGTGGGAGTCTCTTTTATTCTATGTTATATACTTCTGTTTTGATATCGATACAGACTTTATGTTATGATTTTCTGCAGAAATAAAGTTCATGAGGTTATGTTTATTATAACCATTTCTGTATCAGTTTGTGCAAATATTAAATTTGCAAATCTTCAGTTTTGATCTCACTAAAGTTTTTAGTTGGACCAGTTGGAAATAGACATGATTTAGAGATCACATTACATGAAATTTCCATGTCACTCATCCATATCGATCTATGTCATCAAGTGCATTGATATGGTGGTCGTCGGGGTTCCGTCACGTTATACGTCAGTGACGATAGCCGCGGGGGTCTCATTATTAATGTATGAGGTGGACCAGATTGTAGAGTTGAAATCTAAAGATAAATAACATTCAGACGCGCGCCTAAAGAATTCTGGTATAATTATTAAGATATGTAGCCCAAGTGAGAGATTGTTGGAATATTTTATTATTTAATTATATTCCGATATCATTATGTGGGCAAATATCGTAATAATAATTATATTAGCTATTTATCAATTGTGAGCCTTAATTGATTAGTGATCAAATTAAGTAATAAGGCTATTAGATTTCTAATTGGATAATTAATTAAATAGTTAATTAGTTGATATGGACTCAATGAGTGGATGTCTGGATGACCCATTAACGGAATAATGGGAAACCCTAATGGTCATCCAATATAAAAGAGGCTATGATCCCCAATACACCGTACACGGCAAAACTCTCTCTTCTCCCCATCTGAAGAAAACTTGAGGCATAAAGGTACCGGTTGAGGAAGAACCAAATCAGCCGCCGCTAACCCTATGTTGTGTATTTCAGATCATGATCATCTCCTTCTTTGGTTATCATTGTTGATGAGAGGGCTGTCATCAAAGCTTCATTCAGGTATTCCTAATCCCTAATTCGTATCCTTAATAAATCAAACATGTCGTAGATCCTATCATAATCATGTTCAATGTTTTTTGTTTGCTTCCACTATTGATTCATAATTATTGAACATGTTTTATGTAATCTGTTTGTTAAGACCTAAATTTCCAACAGTTGCAATCACCGATTTGATAAATTAGGACGCGATCGTCTATGCAAAGGTTTATCGTGGAAGCGAATTTCTCACCTTCATTCCTGCTGCATGCAACACCACAGTAAAGTGGATTCCGCCCAATATCCAAGGTGACAGATAACCATTCTTCTGCAACAATATTGCTATATGTTGTCGAAACAAAAAAAAGTATGGTCTTGATCGATAAGAACTTTGCAACTGGATGACTTAAACCTGATGAAATTTGCGTAACCTCCATCGACATCTTGCAAATCTTGAAAATTCGTGAGGCTTACAGAAAAGAAAATGGTGACTTAACGTGTTGGAAGGGAGAAATGTGATATAGAGAGAAGAGAATGGTGAATGGATGTGTTGGAAAAAGGGTTGAGAAAAAGAGAACGATGAATGAATGTGGTTGGTTTGAAAGGAGAATGGTATAGAGTTAGAGAAGATATAATGGTGAATGAACGTGTTGGTATAGTGAATAAGTTTGGAGCTTATTGTTTATATATAACCCTCTAGGTTAACTCTTTAGGGGTATTTGTTTCAAGTTTACAAATGACATTTCTAGTAATACATGGCTAGGAAATGAAATAACTTTTCATAACTTTTCTTATTCCCATGAATTTATTCTCATATGAGAATGTGCATTCCCGTGAAATCCTACATAGATTTATTTTTTAAAATTTGTAACTTTCAATTTTTCCATGAATATCAACTTATTTGCCAAACACTTTTTAAAAAAAAATACCAAGGAATCAATTTCTCATATTTTTATTTTCGGGTAAGTTATTCCTGGGTATAATTTGTGTATAACAAAAACAAACGCCCCCTTATAGTATGTTCGGATGGGGGAATGTTTTGAGTTAATGTAATGTTTTGAGGGAATTCAAAATTCCATTGTTTGAATAATAATATGGAGAATTTTCAAAATGATGGAAATTTATGAAGTATTTTGTTCAAGTTAAATTTAGAGAATTTCAAATGACACCTAAAAGCTAAGAATTTCAAATTTCTTCATTCTTATAATTTTTCAAATTTTGCATTTTGGTCCTCAAATTTCCCAAAATTTTCAAATTGAACCCAATAAATTTACAAAAAATTGCAATTTGACCCCTAATTTTTTTTTGAAATTACAAATTTGCCCCTCAACTTATTCAAATTATAAATTGACCCCTTAAAATTTTGAAATTTACAAATTGACCCCTAATTTCAATTTTCAAATTTGACCCAAAAAATTAAAATTTATAAAAGTTGCCCAAAAATGACTATAATGAAATTTTTTATTACTTCATCCAAACAAGAATATTTAGAAATGAAGTCAATTTAATTGAATCATTTGAATTGCCTAGAATTCTAAATTCTTCAAAATTTATCAATTACCTCATCCAAACACACTCTTAGGGGGTGTTTGTTTGAATGGTATATATAACCCTCTCGGTTAATCCTTTAGTGGTTTTCATTTCAACCGAATTGCCGCCTTCAACATCTTTAGTCTATCAGTCTCATCCGTTTACGGTTGGAACATAAGCGCTTCGCTTCAAACGTTGTGATGATGGATAAAGATTTTACCTGCAACTCATGCTATAAATCTGGAGTGTAAAGAAGACGTTGGTTTCATGGTTTATACAATACGGGCAATTGTGTAATTAGAACGTTTATTCCCAAGATTCTACATCTCAAGTCAAACATATTTTAAATATTCCTTGGAATTATTTTAAAAAAAGTTTCCAGGAATTAAACAATTAACCAAACACTTTTTTCTATATTTTTCTGGTAATAAAATTTTCACCTTCATATTCCTGGAAAAATTAATATCTGGGAATAAATTTTGTAACCCTCAAACAAACACCCTCTGAGTTTTAACTGGCTATCAAACAAAAGAGAGAACGTAGATGAAATTTGGGATTCAATAATTTTTTTCTTTAGTTCACAAACCTGGGTGGTTTTCTTCAACTCTGTCGCCATAGAGCTGTAAAATTTTTGTCGAAAATCTTATTTGTATCAGGGTTGCGTGCTAAAATGAAGCCCTTAGTTGTGTGTCGTATCACTCTTGGAATGGTAGATAATGATAAATTAGAGATCTGTTTTCTAATTTGAAATCCATGTTCTGTTGTACTCCCTCCATTTTTGTACACTAAATTAAAAAAAGTTGATTTTTGGACTTTTTTTCTTAGTATTACCCTCATTTTAATCCACCAATAATTTTTTTTTTCATTCTGTTTAATGTGATATCTTTCTCTCATAAAAAATAAATTTTAGTTATTATCTTTTTCTCCAACAAATTCCTATTTTTTTGTAAGAAGAAGAAGAAAAAGAAGTGAGTCTCTAGTTATTTGGTATTCAGTCGGGAGATAAAGAAAATCTATCAATTCTTGTTCAAATTAGATTAGATATTAAATTTGGATATTTCTAATCAATAATTTAATGTTTATATAAAATAGTGAATTTTACTTTTACTTTTGAAATATAAGGTTTACAAATATTAATTAAAAAATAATAACAAAATTAATATATCATTAAGTTATTACTTATCAAGTTTAAATTTAAAGATCAATTTTGAATATTAGATAAATAATATGCAATTTGATTCTCTTTCATTATCATGAATTAAATATGATTATGAGAGTCCAATTTTTTAATCACAAAGAATACCACTAACTACATGCACCATATCACCAATATATCTTGTATATATAACACATTTTTCTCATTTTCATGTATTCAATATGATTTTTGAAATCATGCGTGTCATGTGAGAATTAATATTATATATGTCAAAAATACAAAACTTAAAATATCATTTTTTTAGTTTGTTTAGAGGTTATGTGTTTAGTTTCTCATTTGTCTTCTTTTATTCATTTGTATTATCTTTTTTTCGTTTCTTCCTTCTTTTGTCACACATTCATACAAATTAAAGATTACTAGTGTGTACACCCGTGCGATGCACCGGAAATATTTTTTGTTTGATTTAAATTAAAAGTTAAATATTTTTCACTTTATATTTCAAACTATTTTGTAACCAGAAAATATCTCAAACTTACCTTAAAAAAAATCACAAAATATTTTATATTATACTTAAGGCTATAAAGATACAATTGAACATATAGAACATATATTATAACACCACCACTACACAATGATTGAACATTCTTTCAAAAAAGAAAAATGGAACATATTATAAATACAAATTGTTCAAAAGAAATCACGCAGGAAATTTTAAAAATTATCTATGATGTAAAAATCTCATCTAGAAATTGAATTGAATTTAAATATTATTTTTTGCTGTAAGCTTTACAAAAAATCAATTTATGTTTAACACTTAGAAAAATTAGAAAAAGCCAACATAATTCAACCCCACTTCTTGTGTTTTTCTCACTTTCATTTTCCACCTTTTATGCTTGAAAAACAAGCTACGTGAGATTTTTGTCCGCAGCCATGCGCAGGTTGCACACACAGGGGCACATGAGGCAGTGGCAACCCTGCCTCATGCGCAAGAGGCGGATGGCCATGCGCATGAGGCAACCCCTACTGCGCGAAATCTTACGTTTTCGTCCCGTTCTCGATCGATCGTTCTTCCGTCTGGAAACTCTTAGGAACTAGACATGAATTTTCTTCACTTTGTATTGTCTTCAAAAACCTTCTAAGAATCATTGACTTCAATTTTCATATCTTTGATCCTTCACGCGATGTCTTGATTTGTTGACATGATTTTTCACTACAAAACACTCAAAACACCTATGAAGTTGCATGATTTAGGATAAAAGTGAATTACAACGACTTGAGTGAAAACAATATAATATGTTCCTCAAACCATTGACAACTCCTCTAATTCTCATCTTATTTGTCTTCAAATGTAAAAAATACTAAAAACATAGCAAAAAAAATGTCATATGATGCTCCGTCATCACTCATGTTGAGTCTACCGAGCGTGAGTTAACTCATATTAGGGTTAATTTTGAAAATCCATAGTGGAAATGAGCAAATTTAAAAAAGAGAAGAGTAAATGGTCAAATGCGACAATTATTGAAGGGCGAAAATAATATTCAATTTTATTATATATGAGTCGTGGGTACAAGATCAAAACAAGACAACCAATTTATTTCTGCCATGCATACAAAAAACAACTTTAATTATATAAATAAATGTCACTCTTAATAGGATCAGATACAATAAACATATTAGAACCATCAACCTAAAATGCAAATGGATACTTTTTCTGTTTATTATTAGGATAAAATACTCCAAAATGTTTCTCCAACTCAGGATTCTTCTTATTCTCATCAAACAACCCAAATATATAAGTCTCAATAGGTCCAGACCTCATTGGTGTCCCACCTTTAACATGCCTAATCAAATTCTCAAGATAAACTCTTGCATTATCATAAGTAGCTGCAAATCCACCATCTGAAGGCCAACCACTTTCAGACACAACAACCTTAACAAAACCAATTCCAGTATTATCAATTGCAGCATGTAATGAATCCAACAAAGCATCAAATAGATTTTGGTATCCCCTTGAACCATCCCTAACTACAACATTAGGAGAAGTGAATAAAGCATATTGAAGTGAAATGTCTTTTGGGTTACCAGAATAGCTAAAATAAGAGTAAATATTTGCAAATAAAGGTGCATTTGCATATACTAAGTAGCCTATAATTGGATCCAAATATGACCTCACATCGCTTCTAAATGAACCTTTAGACGGTGGATATGAGTTTCCTATCAGTGTCATGTCAATAGCCGTTGAAACCTTGATTTGATCATGAAGATTTTTCGCTCTTATTGCTTGGTATATGTTTTGGATTGCCGGAAGGACGAATTTTGCAAATTGAGAAGAGCCGCCAACTGGATTAACTTCATTACCGACCGCGATGTATTTGATTTTGACACTAGGGTAGAAGTTTAGTACATTTTTTTGTACCCATTGAATTGCAATGTCATTGTTGGTAGCAATGTTTTGAAGATCGGGGTTAGGCACACCTAACATTAGCTCAATGCCAGAGTTTCTAAGTGCTTCAAGAGCAGCTTGGTTTGGATCATATAGCCTCATTCTTTGGATGTTGTTTGATTTGCAAAGATCTATTGCTTCACGTTCTGATGGTAGATTGTTTCCCATCATGCCATAACAAACACCTATTTGAGCACCTGCTTGTGAAAACATTATATGCATCTCTTTAATCAACTCAAGCTGTAACAATGTAATTAGTCTTAACATATATACTACTAAAAAAAACTACATTAGCAAAATTAGAGTTTAAAAAATGAAATTCTTCATTAATTTTGTCGGCAAACTATCATCAGTAGATTTATATTGGAAATTAAGAAGTGGCCGAGAGTTGTCCATGCCAATTGCCATACATAAAAACACTCCGGTGGGCCTATGGTATAGAAATATTTGTAGTTACAAACTCAAATCAAAATCATTTAATTAGACACTTACAAAATACACATGATTTAACTATCTTTTATAAATTTGCTCAAAAAAAAAAAAACTATCTTTTATAAATACATGTTATTTAATTATTTTCTCTTTCATACGACCAAACTAGCATATCTTGTAAATTTTTAAAGCATTTAGACTCAACAATGAAAACAAAAAAGGAAAGGGTATAGTTCCCCAAAGGGTTAAATATGTTTTTGATCCCTATAATATACCAACTTTTTTTTAGTCTCTTTTGTTAGTTCCCAAAAAGTTTTTCATATTCACTTTTGGTCTCTCTTTTTAAGTAAAATCATATGTAGAATTCATATTTTTGAATAAGTTTTGCAGAAAAGTTTATAATATTATAAGAATCTCTCCGGAAAAAATTTGAATTTTTTAACGAAACATGAATTAAATATGAATTTTTATATTTTTTGCAGTTAAAAATTCATATTTAATTCATGTTTTGTTAAAAAATTGTAATTTTTTTGGGAGAGATTTTTACTAACATTCTACACATTTCAGCACAATTTAATTAAAAATACAAATGTTACACATGAGTTGACTTAAAAATAGAGAATAAAAGTGGAGATTGAAAGTTTTATAGATACTAATAGTCGAAGAAAACTTTTAGAAGAAGTAAAACGAAAAATTTGTATATTTATTGGGATAAAAAAACATATGTATATAGAGTTTGAGTTTCAATCTTAGGTTCAGCCTTTTAGATAATAAACATCTAACACTTAAGAACACCAACTAGCCCACTATGTTTCAAAACTTCATTGGACTTGTGCAGTATGTCTACTTAAGAGACAAAAAATTAAATGCATGAATTTTTTTTTTTTATCTAAAAATTCAGTCACTTATTCAATATTATCTATATCTATCAAAAAAATCAACTTTATGGTTTAATAGTAAATAAGAAAAGAAAAATGTTACTGAGTGTCCCCGAGACATTCTTTAAGGCATTTAAATGGTAACTTTTTATGAAAATATATGTAATCAATGCATTGAAAATTGAAATATTTGACTTTTTTATAAAATATTGTCATTTTTTAAAATGCTTAAAGAATATCTCAGGGACCCTCGTTAACTAGACCTGTAAAAAAATGAGCTACTTTTCTACTTACTTGTCAAGCGAAGAGTTACGGTAAACAGAGCAAATAGTAGCAGTAGAGAAGCCATTACAGTACTGTTGCCTGTGATCATGCTAGGGAAAGAAAGCTATAGCACAAAGGAAGTTTAATAGATCTTGAGTATTAGGCTGAGTCCTATGCTTACTTTGGCAAGTCGCATATTTATATAGAGATTCATATGCATGCAGGGACCAATACCTCGTGGTCACGGGCCATTAGTATTTAGAAATTTCTATAGCTATCACTTTCCTCTTTAGAAACTTCTTGTCCTTTATAATTGACTCATAATTTCATTAGACTAGTCGTTTTGGGTAGATAGCTTATGCTTTTTAGGGGTGGCAAAATGGATGGATTGGATGGATATGGATTTGGATCCTAATTGATGGATCAAAAGAAATCCATTAATCCATTACAATCCACTAATTTTTTTGTTGAAAAAAATCATCTGATCCATCCATTAAGTATATTGACCATCCAATCCATCCATTACTAGATTTTAACGGATGGATTGTCCATCCGATCCATCAAATAAAATGTGTTATTTATTTAATTTGTATTTCATAAATATTTAGTTAATTAATTGGTGCCAAAAGTAAAAATATCCAACCTATTTATTCATGTCTAAGCCCAAAACAGATTTTATTATCAAGCTCAAACTTGATTTTTGTCTCAGCCCAAACAAAATTAAATATATAATAATAGGTGATGGTGCACAGCTGTTGACCGACCACCACACCCGTTGACCGGCGTTGACCCGGTGGTGCTCCGGTGAATCACGACGGCGGTTGACCGGAGCTCCGGCAAAATTACGGAGGCGGGCGGTGGTTCACGGCGAACCTCCGGCGTTGACCGGTGGTTCTCCGGTTTTTTTTTTCAATTGTTTCAGTTTTTTTATAATTTTTTTTGTAAATAAGTTATTTTTATTTTTTTAAATTAACTTGTTTTTATTATTTAAAATGATCCAATGTATTTGTTTTTTTTAAAAAAAAGATAATTCAATGGACTTTTAAAATAAGGTGGATGGATCAAATCCATCCATTGTTCTAAATGGTTGGATCCAAAACCAATCCATTAACAAAAAATTTGTTTGGTGGATGGATTGGATGGATTTTATGTTGGATGGATTGGATGGATATGGATTTGGTGGACCAAGTTGCCACCCCTAATGCTTTTTGCCCTTATATTAAAGTAAAGAGGGATAGGTCCACATGTTCTAGCTCAACTGGTAAAATGTCATTGTTACACCGAACGTTATGACCGGGGTTCGAACCTCGGCGCCTCAATTTATGTGTGTGTTTATAATGACTTTGTCATTTCGTCTATCTACCAAAAATAAAGTAAGGAGGGATAGATAGTTTGTTTGGGTATATTATTAATTTCCAAATAATAGAGATTCAACCCAAATAAGGAAGTCTTGAGAAAATCTTGAAAGGATTTCATAAGACACAATTTATGAATAATAAGAAGATATTATGTCTAATCGGCATATACTTAATAGCCTATAATTGGATCCAAATACCACCTTACATCACTTCTAAATGAACATTTAGACAGTGGGTAGAGTTTTCTATTAGTGTCATGTCAATAGCCGTTGAAACCTTGATTTGATTGTGAAGACTTTTCACTCTTATTGCTTGATATATGTTTTGGATTGCCGGAAGAACGAATTTTGTGAATTGAGAAGAGTTGGCAACTGGATTAACTTCGTTACCAACCAAGATGTATTTGATTTTAACACTAGGGTAGAAGTCTAGCACATTTTTTTTGTACCCATTGAATTGCAATGTCATTGTTGGTAGCAATGTTTTGAAGAACAGAGTTTGGCACACCTAACAAAAGCTCAACGCCAGAGTGTCTAAGTGCTTCAAGAGCAGCTTGGTTTGGATCATATAGCCTCATTCTTTTGATGTTGTTTGATTTGCAAAGAAAAAATTAGTTAAAAAATTACATTAGCAACAAAATATTAGTTAAAAAAATAAGATTCTTCATTAATTTTGTCGGCAAACTATCATCAGTAGATTTTTATTGGAAATTAAGAAGTGGCCGAGCTGTCCATGCCAATTGCCATACATAAAAACACTCCGGTGGGCCTATGCCATGAGAAATATCTCTATAGTCACAAAATCAAATCAAAATTATTTATACACACACTTCTAAAATACACATAATTTAACTATTTTATAAATACATATTCTTTAATTATTTCCTCTTTCATACCTTTTACGTTCATGTGAGTGTGTAAATAAATTTTATTTATGATTGTGATCAAGCTAGTGTATCTTAGAAAAATTGAAGGCCTTGAGACTCAATGATGAAGACAAAAACAAGAAAGGTTATAGATAGTCACTCGGTCGGCTTCTATTGAGGACAAGCCACAGAGAAAATAATAATAATAAGGCTACTATCCAAGTCACAAACAGGGAAAAAAAATAGGAGTCTCATTTGGACTTGAGATGGAGAGTAGGAAATTAAAAAATATCATGTTTATCGGAACAATCTTGTCAAGACCGATCCCAAGTACGGATAAGAGGGGAAGGTTGTGTTAGGCCTCGACAGCAAATGTAAAACTTTGTTGAATCTCTATGAAATGGACAAATTATGAAATAGTGTGAATGCTAGGTCGTTTTCTAGAAGCAACGCACTGTATTGCTCGAGTGCAGTGTCAAATGAGCAAGGGTTGTTGCATCGCCACCGGGATGTAGTGAAAAATAAGCAAGGGTTCCCACATCTTTTTGAACGGGTGCGAGTAAAGAAGTTACTTTATGAAAATAGGATTCGTTTTGGAACATGGAACGTAGGCACTGTTACAAGAAAATCTATGGAAGTAGTGGACACAATGACTATGAGGATGATTAATTTTATGTGTCTACAAGAAACTCAATCAGTGCGTGAAAAGGCAAAAGAATTAGATAGTTTAGGATTTAAGCTTTGGTACACGAGTAAATTTAGATCGAGAAATGGAGTCGGCATTATTGTGGATAAAGAGTGGAAGAAAGATACAATGGATGTTAAAAGGATAGAAGATCATATTATAGCCCTAAAATTTGTAGTGGAACAAGGCACATTTAATGTTATTAGAGCTTACGCACCTCGAGTAGGGTTAGAAAAACACCCTAAAGTCAAGTTTTGGGAGGAGTTAAAAGCCTTAATACATGATATACCGTTAGGAGAAAAGATCTTTCTAGGAGGTGGTTTAAATGGGCATGTAGGGAGTGCTTTGAGATGTTCTGAGCGCTTGAATTGGGGTATTATCTTGGGGAGATAAATGTGAAAGGGAAATCCATCCTAGATTTTTCGTCGACTTTTGACCTTGCTATAGTTAATGTTTCGGGAAAAGAGAGGAGCATCTTATCACGTACAAGAGTGGGGTGACATGGTCTCAGATATATTTCTTTCTTATTAGGAAATCAGATAGGAAGATTTATTTTGCACTGTAAGTTCATACCTGGAGAGGGCCTAACTACTCTGGATAAAGTATTGGTTATGGATGTAAGAGTTAAGAGGAGTGTGAAGAGAAGAAGCCATAGTGGGGCTCCGTGAATCAAGTGGTGACATTTGAAGGGTGAGAAACATATGATTTTTCAACACAGGATCTTAAAGGAAGGTTTTAGGCAACCACAAGTAAGCGTAAATGATATGTAGAACAAGATGGCACATGAGATTAAAAATGTAGCAAAAGAGACATTGGGAGAATCAAGAGGTTTTGGACCTAGGGGTAAAGAATCTTGGTGGTGGAATGATAGTGTTCAGAGTAAAGTTCGAATCAAAAGGGACTGTTTTAAAGATTGGTCTAGGTGCAAAAATGCCGAAACTTGGGATAAATATAAGATAGCTAAGAAAGAGACCAAGAAGGCAGTGAGCGAAGCAAGAACTCAAACTTTTGACGGATTATACCAATCTTTAGGAACTAATTGTTGGATATTTGTATGTTGGCTTCATTTTTGCTAAATAAAATATGCAAGCAAGATGTTGGACCCAATGTTCCAACATGTGGGTACGACTTCAGTGTGCCCTGATTTCGCGCCTTGGAGCTGTTTATTATCACACCTGATCGTTTGAAGATTTGATTGAAGAATTCATTCCTGTTACTTGTTCTCCAAGTTGCGTGTGTTTCCAGAAGGAAGATATTTTTGAGAGTTATATTTTTTAGATTGGATATTTTTATTTATGTAAATATATTTCTGAAAAGAATATTTGATACAAATATATGTTTAGCCTGAAGGAAGATTTAATTGTGCAAATATATTTCTAGAAGGAATCTTGGAAATATATTTCTGAAGAATTATTTGTTTCAACATATTTTTGAGAAGAATATTTTATTCAAATATATGTTGTTGCTGAAGGCTATATAAAGAAGACACCACTCTTGAAGAAAATAATCGAAGCCATCATTGAAAGAATATTTTAGGGTTTCGACTTTAGGATGTCTTTGTTGAGCCGTGTGCTCTATTCTGTATACCACTCTATTGCTACTACTGAATATCAAAAGCTTAGAGTTGGTTTGTTTTTAGTTGAGTTGTAATATTGTATACTACACCAAAGCTTTGAAGTACGGTGTTAGTTTGTGTCTGAAGGTGTCTTCATCATACTGTTTATTGGAGTGTGTCTCCTCTTTGTTATTTAACTCTAAGATCACTGGGGCAGTGATTGTTTGAGTGGATGTGAGATGGGATCTCAGGTTTAGGAGTTCCTAGGCTGAAGTCAGTACGGGTAGTAGCTAGGTGATAAGTTGTAAACTTAGAGTTTGCTGAGAACTTAGAACTAGGACTACACTGAAGGTGAGAAAAACACAAGGGGGGGTTGAATTGTGTTGGCCTTTTTTTTTCTTCTCAAAAACTTAGGTTAGTTCAGAGTCTGATATTGATTAGATTCTGAAGCTATTTTCAGAGTTGTTTTGCAGCGAATATAAAGTAAATGAGAGAGAGAGAGAGAGAGAGAGAGAGAGAGAGAGAGAGAGAGACAAGCAATTATCCTGGTTCCTTCCACAACCCGGAAGTAGTCCAGTCCCCTTGTCACTTACAAAAGATTTTTCACTATAATCACAAAGATTACAATTGCTCAAGCACAAAGCAAGAGACTTTCAATGCTCAAACACAAAGTAAGAGACTTCCTATGCTCAAACACAAAGTAAGAGACTTCCTTGCTCAAACACTAAGTAAGAGACTTCCTTGCTCAAACACAAAGTAAGAGACTTTCTATGCTCAAACACAAAGTAAGAGACTTCTGATTGCTCAAGCACACAGGCGAGAGACTTTGAATCAAACAGATTTACAAAAGAATATGTTTGAGTTGAACACTTGATATACTATCAGTGGTGTTCACAAAATACAACACAGATTCAGACTCTATACTTAAGGAATTCTAAGATAAAAAGGTTTGTAAGAATTTCTAAGTTATTTGATGACTTTCAAATTTGGCAGAGTTTATGCGCTTTCAGAAAACAGAGTCTTAGAGTCTTAGTTTTCTTCTTCAAATCTTCAATCCTTTATAGAGAAATAAAGAGCCGTTGAGAAGATCCAGATTCATCAATAGAGTCGTTGTAATTGAAGCTACATCCAGCAATTAAATCGTTCCTGATATGGTGTGCGAAACAAAAGAACAGAGGAATGCGTTTTTGAATTGTTTCCTTAAAACAGGGTGAGTGTTTCGTCCAAGGAGACAAAGGTTGCAGAGAGTGGTTCTGATTGTGTTGGATATTTGGATGTTCGCTAAATGTTTGGTAAAATCAAAATGTGCAAGCAATGCGTCTTCAGAAGCTAATTTGTGCTTCAGTAGCTGAAAATATCATTTTGTGCATCTTCAGAAGCTGGGTCAAAAGCTGATAACTTGGATCTGCGAAGCCACTGCGCTCTGCGAAGGTCTTCAGACGCTGGTACTGTTCATCAGAAGCTGAACTGGTCTTCAGACGCACTATTCAGACGTTGACTTCTGTTGACCTTCAGAAGCTGCCTTCAGACGTTGACTTTTGTTGACCTTCAGAAGCTGACTTTTGTTGACCTTCAGAAGCTGACTTTTGTTGACCTTCAGAAGCTGTATTTCAGAAGCTGAATTTCTGTGTTTGTTCTGTTAATTCTTTCAGTATCTTTTGAAGATTTTTTTGAAGATTTATTGAGGCTGCTGTTTCTAGAAGGCTGATTAATTTGCGTGAAGATCTTTGTTGAAGATTGGTTTCTTTTATTGATGAATATATTTTCAAAGGAATCTTTGCAAAATATAATTCAGAAATATATGTGCTTCTATTTGCTTCTAAAATAATTTTGGGAGTATATCTTTGAAGATTTGGTTCAGAATTATGTGCTGCTGAAGTCTATTTAAGGAGGGTGCTGCTATTGAAGACTAGACTGAAAAAACCAGAAGTTTACATTAAAAGAGTCTTAGAGTTTTTGAGTCTGTGAGCTATTGCTCTGTTTTGTACACCACTCATCTGTTAGAGTTGGTTTAGTGTGTTTTGAGTTGTAATTCACTTAAAGCTTTTAAGCACAAGTGACTTTGTTGTTTTGAAGAGTGTCTTTGTATTTGTTTGTTTAAGTGTCTGATAATCACTGGGTTGTGATTACTTGATTGGGAAGTAAGTGGGTTCTTATATCTAGGAGTTCCTAGGTAGAAGTCTATATGGGTAGTGATTAAGTGATAAGGCTGGAAAAACAGGGGGCTGTGTCTAGAGTCTTTGAATTGATACTACTTAGTGAATTTCCTTCCTGGATTGGTATCCTCCAGATGTAGGTGAAGTTTGCACTAAACTGGGTTAACAAATAAGCTGTGTTCTTTACTTTCTGCCCTTTATTTTTCTGCTTCTGAACTGCTATTTTAATACTCTGTTTTACGAGTTCAGAACCAGTACCTGCCAGAATTTCAGATTGTACAGTACTTTACTGTTGACAGTGACAATTGTTGACTTCTGAGTTTCCTTCAGACTCAGACTCCCAGTCTGTTCTTCAGATGCAGTTCCTCAGAAGCTGGTCGTCAGACACTGTTCATTAGACACATTGTTCATCAGACACACATCTTCAGAAGCTGGTCTTCAGACACATTGTTCATCAGACGCACATCTTCAGAAGCTGGTCTTCAGACGCACTGTTCATTAGACGCACATCTTCAGAAGCTGGTCTTCAGACGCAACACAAGCTTCAATATTTTCCTTCTGCTCTTAACTTTATCTTTCAGAACCACTGTTAGTTACATAACTTTCAGTATATGGTCCTGTACACTAGAACAAGCATTAGCATATCCAATTTTCTTTTTAACACTTTGTTATCATCAAAACTCAAAAGGGACTTGTTCATACATTTTGTTCCAACAATCTCCCCCTTTTTGATGATGACAAACACAAGTATTAATAGAAAATTGTTGTTAATTTAATTAACAAGTTGACTTCAAGGTATGAGGTTTATAAGCTCCCCCTGAGTCTGATAATTCACAAGGTGAGGTTTGTAAGCTCCCCCTGATTTTTATCCAGGTTAATTAAATTCAATTTAAATCAAACAGGTGAAAAATCCAAACTGTTTCTGATTGATTTTTCACATAATTATCTCACAAAGAATTAATCAGAGGCTAAGAGATGATAAGATGTTCTCCTAAGTTAATTAATTTTCAATAATTAACTTATGTTCTGATATGGTTCATAGCCTTAAATACTTGTTACTTTTACTCCCCCTTTTGTCATCAACAAAAAGAAAATTCAAGAATTTTAAGACACAAGAGAGTTAAAACGTGAGATAAAAAAATGTTCAGAGCATTTTGTTCAATACCACTGAACTCTTTCAGACAAAATTGTCCAGAGCATATGGTTCAGTACTACTGAACTCTTTCAGACAAAATTGTTCAGAGCATTTTGTTCAGTACCACTGAACTCTTTCAGACACAATTGTTCAGAACATATGGTTCAGTACTACTGAACTCTTTCATACACAATTGTTCAGAACATATGGTTCAGTACTACTGAACTCTTTCAGACAGAATTGTTCAGAGCATATGGTTCAGTACTACTGAACTCGTTTAGAAACAATTGTTCAGAACATATGGTTCAGTACTACTGAACTCTTTCAGACAGAATTGTTCAGAGCATATGGTTCAGTACTACTGAACTCTTTCAGAAACAATTGTTTGAGTGTTTTTAAATGGGTCTGAAAACTGAACGTGTAAGATGAGAAAGAGAAAGTGTGACTGTGTTTTGAGTGTTTTTGTTAAAACTTTTCAGAAACTGAAAACGGACAAAAAGCATTAAACACAACTGCATATTAATGACTTTAGGAGGGCGCAAAGTACAACTTTCAAAACTAACTCATCATTGCCCAGCAGTTATTACTTATCAGTTTCTGACCATGTGTCAGACTACTGTTCAGATTCACTCTCATTAGTGGGCCACGTGTAAAGTGTCCACTTAAAATGAGTTTTATCAGAAGTCAAAAATTCAGATTCTGAAACTCAGACTATGATGTCTTCAGAGGCTAAACTTTCTCCAGACTCTCAAAGTGAGTGTCTGATAAGTCTTAGCTTCTGATGAACTTCAGATTCTCAGTTTCTATTCAGAGTCAAGCAATCTTTAAGAGATGAAATGCATGTTCAGATTTTTTTTAATAAAATTAAATCTATCTTCTGTGAGGGGTTTTGTAAATATATCAGCCCATTAATGATCAGTATCAATGAATTGAATATCCAAAACACCCTTCTGAACATAATCTCTAATAAAATGATGTTTAATTTCAATATGCTTGGCTCTTGAATGTAGAATAGGATTTTTAGACAAACAGATTGCAGCAGTATTATCACAAAAAATAGGAATGATGTTTTCATGAATCTGATAGTCTTCCAACTGATGTTTCATCCAGAGTAGTTGTGTGCAACAACTTGCAGCTGAGATGTATTCTGCTTCTGTTGTTGACAATGCAATAGTTGATTGTCTTTTGATGGCCCAGGATATCAGATTCTCACCAAGGAATTGACAATTTCCACTGGTGGATTTTCTTTCAATCTTGTCACCAGCAAAATCATCATCACAGAATCCAACCAGCTTGTAATCTAAGGATTTCTTATACAGAAGTCCAAGATTAGTTGTTCCCTTCAGATACCTGAAGATTCTCTTGACATCAGTCATATGAGATTCTCTAGGATCTGATTGGAATCTTGCATATAAGCATACACTAAATAAAATATCTGGTCAAGAAGCTATTAAATATAATAGAGAACCAATCATACCTCGGTAGAGCTTCTGATCTACCTCTCCTTGTTCATTCAGTTTGTTTCTGAACTCCCATTTTGTTCCAATAATGATCTAGCCTTTTTGGTTTCCTCCAAATCCCACAGTTCCTCCCTCATGGTCAGGGTTTGGAACATAGACTTTTCTCCTGTCATGTGACGCAAGCAGCCACTGTCCAGGTACCATGATCTTGGCTTTTCTTTTAATCTTAAGCACATTTGCAACATAAATATTTTCAGACTTAGGTACCCATATCTTTATGGGTCCTCTTGGGTTAGTTCTGAAAGGTTTAGTCTTTTGTTGCACCTTATGTCTGGAGTTATAAGACTCAGACTTGTTCAGATACCTTGGATATGAATCCTTTAATCTTGAATAAGTCTTAGTATCAGACACTGAGTTCTTCTGAACCTGAGCTTTCAATGGTCTTGACTCAGATTTCTTCAGAACCTGAGACTTGAAGGTCTTTGGTTCTGAGCTTTTTAGAGTCTGAACCTTTGAAGACTTTGGTTCTGTTTTCTACAGAACTTTGGACTTAAGAGTCTTTGATTCTGATTTGTTAAGAACTTCAGTTTTGCCTGTTCCTGACACAAAGCAAACTTTCAGACCTTTCTTAATACAATAAGAATCAGATGACAACTTGGCTTTCTTTTGTATCCTTTGTCTGACATTCTGAGATTTAAAAGGTTTTGTGTAAACTGGTTTAGTATTCCTTGAAGGTTTTACAAATACAGTCTTTTGAAAATGTGAGTCTGAATTTTTCAGAGTCTGAGACTTGCTTGTCTTAGGTTCTGAACTCTTCAGACTTTGAACCTTTTCAGATTTAAAGTCTGTTTTCCTCATAGTCTTAGACTTAGAACCTTTTGGTTTAGACTTTGGCAAAGTTTTAGATTCTGCCTTCATCTTTCCCTTAGGTTCAGAAGTTTTGGATTCTGAGTTGTTCAGAACTTCAGAATCAGCAGTCTCTGTTTCTGGTAAATTCTGTTTCTCAGAAATCTCAGATGCAGGTACAAAACGCACCTTGGTGCCTTTCATAATATCTTCAGAACAGGATGGTATGTTTGTTTCTTTTGAATGATTGAAAGGATCATTTTTAAAACCAATACCTTCTCCCCTGTTTCTATTAATATTATAAATCATAGAAGCAACTTTACTTCTGTTGATTCCAGTTAGGATAAAATCCTGAAGAGCAATTTCATGTTCACTTAGAACTTCATCAGGTTTCTTATGAACCATTTCTCTGAGTTCTCTAACTTCTTCCTCAATCTCATTGATATGATTTTGAAGTTGGAGATTCTCATCAGTCAGCAAGTTGTATTTCTTTTTCAAAGATTTTAACTGAATTAGCTTGCTTCTGAGATGGTTCATAAGATCCTTAACTGTATTAACAAGTTCAGAACGAGTGAGTTCAGAATATACCTCATCTTCATCTTCAGAGTCTGAACCTGACTCTGCATTAGAAGATGTTGTAGCAACAAGAGCGAGATTTGCTTCTTCTCCATCTTCTTTCTCAGACTCAGATTCATTGTCAAGCTCATCCCATGTAGCCATAAGAATTTTCTTGAATCTGTCTTTGAGGTTGCCTGACTTTGAGTTGGTCCTTCTGAATTTCTCCTTTGATTTGTCCTTTTGAAGTTCTGGACAATCAGTTATGAAATGACCAGTTTTCTTGCAGTTGAAGCAACCCTTCTATTCTTCCTTCTTGGAACCAGATCCTTTGAAGTTACTGCTCCTGTTAGAAGATTTCTTTTGTCTCTTCATCAAGTACTGAAACCTTTTAGAAAGCATTTCCAGCTCCTCAGCTTCTGAATCTTCTTCAGAACTTCCCTCAGGAGATTCTTCATCAGATTCTATAGCTTTTAGAGCTTTTAATGACTTTCTTTTAGATTTAAGTGTTATAGACTTTCTAACAGGTTCATCTTCATTGAGTCCCAGTTCATGCACTTTGAGAGAGCTTATAAGATCTTCAATACTTAGAGTATTTAGATCTTTAACTTCCTCAATAGCAGTCACTTTAGGTCTCCATTTAGATGGCAGACTTCTGAGAATCTTGTTCACATGATCAGCAGTTGAGTAACTCTTTTTCAGGATTTGAAGTCCAGAAACCAAAGTCTGAAATCTTGAGAACATAGTCTCAATGTTTTCATCTTCCTTCATTCTGAACAGCTCATACTGCTGAACCAGAAGATTTGCTTTTGCTTCTCTAACCTTCTTGTTTCCTTCATAGTTAGAGCAGAGAGAGGTAAAGATGGCTTTTGCTGTTGATTTATCACTCAGCTTCAAGTATTCATTGTGGGGCAGAGAGTCCACAATGATACCTCTTACTTTGTGATGCTTTCTGTAGATCTTTCTTTCAACATCAGTAAGGTTTCTTCTATCAATAGCTGCTCCTTCTTCATCAACTGGTATAGTTATACCATCTTCAATGATGTCCCATAGACTATCATCTATTCCAATGAAATGACTATACATCTTGCTTTTCCACCATGAAAATTTCTCAGGATCACCAGTAAAGATAGGAGGTTTATGGTGTGAGTGAGATTTTCTTTCATCTGTACCATATTCGCCACCACCACTTCTGGATGTGGATTCACCAGATACACCAGAAGACATGTTTTTCTCAGGATCTTGACTGACTCACTGTTAGGTGATTGAATATCAGAACCGGAGCTCTGATACCAACTGAAGGTGAGAAAAACACAAGAAGGGGGGGTTGAATTGTGTTGGCCTTTTTCTTTCTCAAAAACTTAGGTTAGTTCAGAGTCTGATATTGATCAGATTCTGAAGCTATTTTCAGAGTTATTTTGCAGCGGATATAAAGTAAATGAGAGAGAGAGAGAGAGAGAGAGAGAGAGACAAGCAATTATCCTGGTTCCTTCCACAACTGGAAGTAGTCTAGTCCCCTTGTCACTTACAAGAGAATTTTCACTATAATCACAAAGATTACAATTGCTCAAGCACAAAGCAAGAGACTTCCCATGCTCAAACACAAAGTAGAAGACTTCTTATGCTCAAACACAAAGTAAGAGACATCCTTGCTCAAACACTAAGTAAGAGACTTCCTTGCTCAAACACTAAATAAGAGACTTCCTTGCTCAAACACAAAGTAAGAGACTTTCTATGCTCAAACACAAAGTAAGAGACTTCTGATTGCTCAAGCACACAGACGAGAGACTTTGAATCAAACAGATTTACAAAAGAATATGTTTGAGTTGAACACTTGATATACTATCAGTGGTGTTCAC
This sequence comes from Medicago ruthenica, assembly GCA_018208015.1. Taxonomy (NCBI): domain Eukaryota; kingdom Viridiplantae; phylum Streptophyta; class Magnoliopsida; order Fabales; family Fabaceae; genus Medicago; species Medicago ruthenica. Next base: position 27,884,620 of record CM031372.1, on the reverse strand, counting down.
AAAATACAACACTGATTCAGACTCTATACTTAAGAAATTCTAAGATAAAAAGGTTTGTAAGAATTTCTAAGTTATTTGATGACTTTCGAATTTGGCAGAGTTTATGCGCTTTCAGAAAACAGAGTCTTAGAGTCTTAGTTTTCTTCTTCAAATCTTCAATCCTTTATAGAGAAATAAAGAGCCGTTGAGAAGATCCAGATTCATCAATAGAGTCGTTGTAATTGAAGCTACATCCAGCATTAAATTGTTCCTGATATGGTGTGCGAAACAGAGGAACAGAGGAATACGTTTTTGAATTGTTTCCTTAAAACAGGGTGAGTGTTTCGTCCAAGGAGACAAAGGTTGCAGAGAGTGATTCTGACTGTACAGTACTTTACTGTTGACAGTGACAATTGTTGACTTCTGTGTTTCCTTCAGACTCAGACTCCCAGTCTGTTCTTCAGACGCAGTTCCTCAGAAGCTGGTCTTCAGACACGGTTCATCAGACACACTTCTTCAGAAGCTGGTCTTCAGACACACTGTTCATCAGACGCACATCTTCAGAAGTTGGTCTTCAGACGCACTGTTCATCAGACACACATCTTCATAAGCTGGTCTTCAGACACACTGTTTATCAGACGCACATCTTCAGAAGCCGGTCTTCAGACGCAACACAAGCTTCAATATTTTCCTTCTGCTCTTAACTTGATCTTTCAGAACCATTGTTAGATACATAACTTTCAGTGTATGGTCCTGCACACTAGAACAAGCATTAGCATATCCAATTTTCTTTTTAACACTTTGTTATCATCAAAACTCAAAAGGGACTTGTTCATACATTTTGTTCCAACATACACTAGTGGATTTCCTTCCTGGCTTGGTAGCCCCCAGAGTAGGTGTGTTTATCACTGAACTGGGTTAACAAATAACTTGTGCCTTTTACTTTAATGTTTTTTATTGTTTTGCATTTATACGTTTTCATCTATAACTGAACGTTGAAACATTGTACTCCACATTCCACCTGTGTCCCAGTGTTGGAACTTTACGTACAATATCAGGACACGGTTGTGCCAGAATTTCATTTGGCATCAGAGCAGGCACCCTGCCTGTTTTAGGGTGAGCTCCAGGGAAGTTATCTTCTGGCATAATGAAGGAGGATTTGTGAACAGACCACCACTGTTGGATGGTTCCAACTATGACTATTGGAAATCTCGCATGAGTGCTTTCCTTAAATCTATAGATATTAAGACCTGGAAAGCAGTTCTGAAGGGTTGGGAACATCCTGTGGTGCTTGACAAAGATGGAAAGAAGACAGCTGATCTGAAACCAGAAGAAGAATGGTCCAAGGATGAAGATGAACTAGCGCTTGGAAACTCCAAGGCATTGAACGCTTTCAATGGAGTGGACAAGAACATGTTCAGACTGATCAAGCAATGCACTGTGGCTAAGGATGCTTGGGAGATTCTCAAAACTACACACGAAGGTACATCTAAAGTGAAAATGTCAAGGCTTCAACTTCTTACTACCAAGTTCGAAAATCTCAAAATGTTGGAGGATGAGAACATACAAGATTTTTACATGAATGTCCTTGACATGGCCAACTCCTTTGACTTACTTGGGGAAAAGATGTCTGATGAAAAGCTCGTAAGAAAGATTCTCAGATCTCTACCTAAGAGATTTGATATGAAGGTGACTGCGATTGAAAAAGCACAAGACATCTCCGATATGAAGGTTGGTGAGCTAATAGGATCACTTCAGAACTTTGAAATAACTTTCAATAACAGGACTGAAAAGAAAGGCAAAAGCGTTGCTTTTGTTACAAATGCTGATGCTGAGGAGTCACAAGGAGATATTGAGGATAATGAAAGTTTGTCAGAGACTATTGTGTTACTTGGAAGACAGGTTAACAAGATTCTGAAACGAGGTGACAGGAGACCCAGGCCAAATGCTCAGAACATTAGGTTCGACATCAGTCAGCAACAAAATAATTTGAAGAAAATAAGAACTGATGAGAAGAGCAATCAATCCACGGGAGTTCAGTGTCATGAATGTGAATGATATGGTCACATTAGAACAGAATGTGCCACATACCTCAAGAGACAGAAGAAAAGCTTGGTTGTTTCTTGGTCTGATGAAGATGACTCAGAAGGAGAAGTGAAGAATGAGTCTGCTAAGCATGTCACTGCTTTAACTGGTAGATGCATATCCGATACTGAATCAAGTGACGGAGAATTAACTTATGAAGAGCTAGCTGCCTCGTACAAAGATCTCTACACTAGAAGTGAAGAAGTTTGAAAGTTACTAGAGAAACAGAAGAAGACTATCAGTCAACTGCATGCTGAAAGAAGTGACCATTTAGCAAAAATTTCTGATCTCAATGATGAGGTAACTCAACTAAACTCCCAACTTGAACACTTAAAGAAGCAGGTTAGAATGATGGAAAATGGTACTGGTTTGCTGGAAGAAATATTAGAAGGTCAAAATCATGGGAAACCAAAAGGCATAGGTTTCGATTATAGGGCATTAAACAAGAAACAACAAAATCAAGATAAGAATTTTGTCGCTGTTGTAGGAACATATGATCCCACGATGAGCAAACCATTGTTGCAACATCCAAAGGAACATCAGAGGTCTAAGAGCAAGGGGGTATCTCACCCTTGGGTATGTCATTATTGTGGTAGAAAATGGCATATAAAGTCGTTCTGTTTCAAGCTGTATGGGTATCCTAAGCGGTTCCAACAAAGAAAACCTGAACCTGTTGTAATCAGTGTCACGAAGGAGTGGAGACCCAAATGTGATAATGTTGGCCTAATAGCTCACACCTCTCTGAGAGCCTCATCTAGGGAAGACTGGTACTTTGACAGTGGATGCTCTAGACACATGACTGTAGTTAGTAAATTTCTTGAAAATGTAAGATCTTACACCAGTAGCTATGTGACTTTTGGTGATGGAGCTAAAGGAGAAATTCTAGGTATTGGTGACTTGATCAATAATGGATTGCCAAAGCTAGACAATGTGCTATTAGTAGAAGGGCTAACTGCCAATTTGATTAGCATAAGCCAGCTGTGTGATCAAGGGATGGAAGTGAACTTCAACAAGACTGAATGTCTGGTAACTGATGGGAAAAGTGAAGTGTAATGAGAGGTAATAGATCTAAGGATAATTGTTACTTGTTGGTACCTCAAGAAGAAGCTCACTTAACCACATGTCTCGTGAGTAAAGAAGAAGAGGTTAAACTGTGGCACCAGAAACTTGGTCATTTAAACCTAAGAGGAATAAAGAAAGCCATTTCGGTGGAAGCTATCAGAGGATTAACCAAAATTGAAATTGTTGAGGACAACATATGTGGGGAATGTCAGATTGGTAAACAAACTCGAATGTCGCATCCAAGGTTGGAACATCAGGTAACTTCCAAGGCTCTTGAACTTCTACACATGGACTTGATGGGACCTATGCAAGTTGAGAGTATTGGTGGAAAGAGGTATGTTTTTGTGGTTGTTGATGATTTTTCAAGGTTCACATGGGTAAGCTTTATTATAGAAAAATCAGAAACTTTTGATGTGTTCAAAGATCGTTGTCAACGCCTCCAAAGAAAAAAAGAGATTGTGATTGTGAAAATTAGAAGTGATCATGGCAAGGAATTTAAAAATGTCAAGTTCTCAGAATTTTACTCTTTTGAAGGAATATTTTTTGGTTACTCCATCAACAATAAAGCCTACAAAGTATTTAATTCCAGAACTAATACTATGATGGAATCCATAAATGTTATTGTTGATGATTCAACAGTTGAAAAAAGGACTAATGTTGAAGACGATGTTGGCACATCATTTCAGCAAGCTGATGCTTCAGATAATGTCCCAGACATTGAGTCCAACATTGAATCAGATTCAGGTGAGGCTCAAGACAGCAAAGGTCTAAATATTAGAATCCAAAAGAATCATCCTAAGGACCTGATCATAGGGAATCTGAATGAAGAAATTACCAACAGATCCAGAGATGTGAGTTCCAATTCTTGTTTTGATTCTAAATTAAAACCAAAGAACATTAAAGAAGCCTTGACTGATGAGTTCTTGATAAATTCTATGCAAGAGGAACTTGGTCAGTTCAAGAAGTATGAAGGGTGGAAATTGGTTTCTAGACCTGAAGGTGTGAATGCCATTGATACTAAATGGATCTATAAGAATAAATCTGTTGAAGGTGGTAATGTAACTAGGAACAAGTCCCTCTTAGTATCTCATGGGTACAACAAAGGTGAAATTGACAAGACCTTACTTGTGAAGAATGATCTCATGGTAGCTCAAATTTATGTTGTTAACATCTTTTCTGGAAGAATGTCGAACCAAATGTTGGAACACTTTGTCCAACATATGCAATTTGAATTTAAGATGAGTCTTCTGGGTGAATTGACATATTTTCTTCAAGCAAGTAATTGTGATGAATTGAAGCTAATGGATGATGTTGTGGTTATTTTTCAAAGCAAGTGTGCCAAGAGTATTGTGAAGAATTTTGCTCTTAGGAATTCAAGACATAAGAGAACATCTGATGCAGCACATGTGAAGATAATCAAAGATGATAATGGTGTTGATATTGATCAAGGGTATTGTGATGTAGACTGGGCAGGTAGTGCTGATAATAGAAAAAGCACTTCTGGAGGATGTTTCTTCTTGGGAAACAATCTTATCTCTTGGTTCAACAAGAAGCAAAATTGTGTATCTTTCTTTACTACAGAAGCTGTGTACATTGCTGCATGAAGTATCTGCAATCTGTTGTTATGGATGAAACAGATGTTGAAGGAGTACAATGTCAAGCAAGATGTCATGACATTATACTATGACAATTTTGAGAAGTTAACGAGCTTTTTAAGTAGTTGCTTATATGAGAATCTATAGCAATTACAGGTGTTGAAACGTGCAAACAAATTCTTTCTATTTACTATAACTAGAGTTGCACAAGAAATCAGGGAAATCATTGTCATTTTGAAGATTGCTGAAAATTTCTGAGATCCCCCAAACTGATGCTGATATGGTTGAGTTTCCTGAGAATCCTCAACCTGATGTGATTGAAGATCAACCTGATGTGGGTTGAAGTTTTGAGATTCAAATATGTTAATGCTCAGAGGTATTATGTTCAGATGGGGTTACTATTACTACGTGTGTCTGAGTGGTTTGCTATGAAGTGTTTGTTCTTCTATGAAGACTTTGTGTGTGGGTACTATGTTTGTGTGATTCTAATATGCACTACTGCGTGTTGAGGAATCTTACTTGATGGGATCTCTTGGTTGTTTAAATCCGCTGCTGCTAATTTATGATATAGTGATACTGAGAAAGATGTTGAGGATGATGTCCTGGACATCATGTCCGCTGGCAGGAAGAAAGTTAGTGAAAAGAAGATGCCTGTTAATGTCTTTGTTGTGATGTACTTGCTGTGATGTGTTGGTCTATATTGGATGCTTATAACCTAATAATAGATGTTTTATGGCTGTGTGCCAGCTTTCGGTATCCTTTGTGGGCTATGCCCTGGATTTTTGTGCCTATGGTCTATAACCTAATACTCTGCTACTGTTGTTCTTGTTCTTTCTACTCCTGGTGAATGCATGGTTGTTTTTGTCAAAATTGTGGCTAAAAAGGGGGAGTAGTTTTGGTAGTTTTATGCTTTATTAGCATTAAGGGGGAGTACTACCTGAGGGGGAGTAATACTGTGTTGTGTAATATGCATATATTCAGGGGGAGTGATATTGTGCTGTGTGATATACATATGAGTTTGTATGAGATATGTAGTATGGCATGATGTGTTACAAAATGTTGAAACATACGGTGCCAGTTGCTTGTATGTGCGGGGATTTATTTTTCTCACTTTTGTAATACATGTGTTCTATTCCACTGTTGCGTGCCTCTGATACTCTTTAGTGATACTCAACGATATTCTTATCTGATACGTTTCATTTGAGGAATTCTTTTGAAGTGGTTTTTGAAGATGTGCTACCTTTCTTCATGGTTGTGTGCTTATGATGATTGAAGAAATGTATGTGTGGTGTCACTCTAGGTTATCTGTTCGATCTCAGATTGTTTTAGCCAAAAATTTGCCAAAGGGGGAGATTGTTGGATATTTGTATGTTGGCTTCATTTTTGCTAAATCAAATATACAAGCAAGATGTTGGACCCAATGTTCCAACATGTGGGTACGACTTCAGTGTGCCCTGATTTCGCGATTTGGAGCTGTTTATTATCACACCTGATCGTTTGAAGATTTGATTGAAGAATTCATTCCTGTTACTTGTTCTCCAAGTTGTGTGTGTTTCCAGAAGGAAGATATTTTCGAGAGTTATATTTTTCAGATTGGATATTTTTACTTGTGTAAATATATTTTCAAAAGAGATCTTTGGAAAATATATTTCTGAAGAATATTTGTTTCAATATATTTCTGAAAAGAATATTTGATACAAATATATGTTTAGCCTGAAGGAAGATTTAATTGTGCAAATATATTTCTAGAAGGAATCTTGGAAATATATTTCTGAAGAATTATTTGTGTCAAGATATTTCTGAGAAGAATATTTGATTCAAATATATGTTGCTGCTGAAGGCTATATAAAGAAGACACCACTCTTGAAGAAAATAATAGAAGCCATCATTGAAAGAATATTTTAGGGTTTCGACTTTAGGTTGTCTTTGTTGAGCCGTGTGCTCTATTCTGTATACCACTCTATTGCTACTACTGAATATCAAAAGCTTAGAGTTGGTTTGTTTTTAGTTGAGTTGTAATATTGTATACTACACTAAAGCTTTGAAGTACGGTGTTAGTTTGTGTCTGAAGGTGTCTTCATCATACTGTTTATTGGAGTGTGTCTCCTCTTTGTTATTTAAGTCTAAGATCACTGGGGCAGTGATTGTTTGAGTGGATGTGAGATGGGATCTCAGGTCTATGAGTTCCTAGGCTGAAGTCAGTACGGGTAGTAGCTAGGTGATAAGTTGTAAACTTGGAGTTTGCTGAGAACATAGAACTAGGACTACACTAGTGGATTTCCTTCCTGACTTGGTAGCCCCCAGAGTAGGTGTGTTTGTCACCGAACTGGGTTAACAAATAATTTGTGCCTTTTACTTTTATGTCTTTTATTGTTTTGCGTTTATACGTTTCCATCTATAACTGAACGTTGAAACATGTACTCCACATTCCACATGTGTCCCAGTGTTGGAACTTTACGTACAACATCAGGACACGTATGTGCCAGAATTTCACTAATGAGGGAGAAAATTGTATATATAAGCTTGCTAAGGGACAAGAAAGAAAGACAAGAGACCTGAATCAGGTGAAGTGTATTTTTTTTAAAAACTTGATATCCGATCCAAGAACCAACTAATCTGAGGAGACCAGTCCCACTGCCCACTTGCGGGGGTCCCATTTAAAGCCAGAGCATAGCTCTATATGGACTTAGCCCAATGAAATTGGCACCAGGGGGAATCGAACCTGAGACCTTAAGAGGAGCACACTCCAAGATCTCAAGCCAACCACTAGGCCAACCCCAAATGGGTTTCAGGTGAAGTGTATTAAAGATGAAGAGGATGGAGTTTTGGTTCACGAATGAGATATCAAGGATAGATGGAAGAAATATTTCCACAACTTATTTAATGAAGGATATTAGATCTTACCAGACTCTAACAAGCTAGACATAGAGATGAGGATCAAAACTATAACTATTATCGTCGGATTCAAGAGCAAGAGGTAAAATAAGCGTTAAAAAGGATGAGTAATGGCAAGGCAATGGGGCCAAACAATTTACCTATTGAAGTGTGAAAAAGTATTGGAGATATAAGAATTATGTGGCTCACCAATCTTTTTAACAAGATTATGAGGACAAAGAAAATGTCGGATGAGAGGAGAAGAAGCACTTTAATTCCAATCTATAAGAACAATGGGGATATACAAAATTGCATGAGTTATAGAGGAATTAAACTAATGAGTCATACCATGAAGTTATGAGAAATGGTGATTGAATAAAAACTAAGAAAAGAGACTCGAGTTACCGATAATCAATTTGGTTTTATGTCTGGGAGGTCGACTATGGAAGCGATCTACTTACTTCGACGTGTGATGGAGCGACATCAGACGGAAAAAAACGCCTACATTTAATCTTCATTGATTTAGAGAAGGTGTATAATAGAGTGCCTATAGAGATTTTGTGGAAACCCCAAGAGAAGAAAGAAGTTAGAATTGCTTATATTAGAGTTATCCATGATATGTATGAGGAAGCTTCGACTAATATGAAGACACCGGATGGGGCTACCGACGATTTTCCCATAACAATAGGATTGCACCAAGGGTCTACCCTAAGCCATTACCTTTCTAATTTAGTTTTGGATGTACTACGGAACACATCCAAGAGTTAGCACCAAGATGTATGCTTTTTTCAGATGATGTAGTCCTGCTTCGAGAGTCGAGCGAGAAATTGAATAGGAGGTTAGAGACTTGGAGACAAGCTTTAGAAGTGTATGACTTCCGCTTGAGTAGAAGCATGATAGAGTATATGGAGTGTAACTTCAGCAAAAGGACAAGTAGCTCTACCTTGGAGGTGAAAGTTTGAGATCATATCATACCCCAAGTTACACGGTTTGAATATCTTGGGTCCATAGTACAAAATGACAGAGAAATAGAAGCAGATGTAAATCATCGTATTCAAGTTGGATGATTGAAATGAAGAAGATCCTCAGGTGTTTTATGTTATAAGAGAGTACCACTTAAGTTGAAAGGAAAATTCTACCGGACAGCAGTCAGACCGACGATGTTGTATTGTACAGAATGTTGTGTGGTTATTAAGAACCAAAACAAGAATCAAGTAAGTGTAGCAGAAATGAGGATGTTGTGTTGGCTGAGTGGTAACACTAGAAGGGATAGTATTAGAAATGACACCATTTGAGAGAGAGTTGGGGTAGCACCTATAGTAGAAAAGATGGTAGAAAATAAACTTCGGTGGTTTGGGCATGTAGAGAGACGACATGTAGATGATGTAGTTCAAAGAGTAGATCAGATGTATGAGAGTTGGATAAGGAGAGGTAGAGGAAGACCTAGGAAAACTATAAGAGAAACTATTAAGAAAGATTTAGAGGTTAATGAGTTGAATTCAAATATAGTTTATGATATAACATTATAGCGTAATTTGATTCATGTAGCCGACCCCAATTAGTAAGATAAGGCTTGATTGTTGTTGTTCACGAATATCTGAACAATGAAAATACATGTATTTATATAAGTGGTAGAGTTTAATTCATAGGTTTAGACTTTTGGACGATAAACATCTCACACTTAAGAATACCAACTAGCCCACTATGTTGCAAAACTTCATTGGACCTATGCAATATGTCTACTTAAGTGACAAAAAATTAAATACATGAATTTCATTTTTTTTTATCTAAAAATTTACATTTATAAGCAAAAAAACAACTTTTTAGATTTATTGAACAACTAACGTATTTGCCATTTATATAGACCGAATACATTATTTATTCAATTAACCTAAAAATTTGTTTTTTGCTTATAAATGTAACCGGATGGAGTATTCCTGTAAAAAAAACTACTTTATCGTTTAGTAAAAAAATTAGCTAGGAACTTTTACTTACTTTTTTATAACAGTATTGCATGTGGTCATGCTAGGAAAGAAAGCTATAGCGCAAAGGAAGTGTAATAAAACTTGAGTATTACTATTAGGCTGTGCCCTACACTTATTGTGGCAAACCACATATTTATATAGAGATTCATGTGCAGTGATCAATACCTAGTCGTCATGGGCCATTAGTATTTGGCATACTAGTATAAATGTCAAAATGTGAGACTAAGTTTATGTTTATCAATTTGATTCAATGAATTCTATGGCTATCACTTTCCTCTTTAGAAATTTCTTGTCCTTTATAATTAATTCATACTTTCATTAGACTAGTCGTGTGGTAGATATGAATCTATGTTGTTAGTCAATAGCCTATGCTTTCAACCCTTCTTATTAAAGTAAGGAGTGGATAGTTTGTCTGGATATATTTTCACATAGTAAATAGAAATTCAATCCACTGTTGGATCACGGTATCTTTTTAAGAAAAATATACTAAAAAAATATCACAACGAGAATATTTAAAAATAATGAAAAAATATACTGCCCCGTCCTAATTATAAGATCTTTTTGAAAAGAAAAAAATATTGTCCCTTTTTATAAGACTCATTTGGTATTTTCAATTACATTAATTATTTCTTTATCAATATATCCCTATTTATTTTGCATCTTTTTCTTCAATCAACAATAAATTGTATGCTGAAAACATAAACTAACTCTCTCTTAAGGATAAAGTTGTACTACCTTCATTCCTTTTTAATTGTCACTTTTGACATTTTACACAAATTAAGACAATCAATAAATATTTTTTTTAGGGGAAGACAATCAATAAATGTTATTACTTTTAATACAATAATTTATACTTTTACTATAATAGTCTTATTCGTTTAATATCTCATTTCATATATTTCTCTCTCCGGAATAAATAACTAAGGATAATATTGGTAAAACAACATTTAATGTTACATTGAACTTTAAAAGTGACAGTTAAATAGGAACAAAAAATTTATCCAAAAGAGACACTTAAAAATGAACAGAAGGAGTAAAAACAATAGTAATTATAAACAAATTTAATACTACTACCAACTTTCTTAATTCCTATGATTTTGGTAAAATGGTCCTATATTTAAGAACGAAGGTAATAATATCAATTATCATCTTTGTATATATCATATTTTTTCAATGGGTTAAATGGTCATATGCGACATTTTTTTAAAGAAAATGTGACAATTATTGCGGTGTAGATGGGAGATTTAAATGCAATGTCGACGCAGCTTTTTCGAAGCATTTTCAAAGGACAGGTATTGATATTTGCATTCGGGATGATTCAGGAACTTTTGTGTTAGCTAAAGTGCTTCAGTTTGATCACATTTATCCAGTAGCTATCGGTGAAGCTTTGGGTGTTTTTCATGCTCTCCAATGGATGCAAGATATGCAATTTGATAATATAGACTTTGAGCTTGATTCCAAACTGTCGCGGTGATTTTTGGATATCAAGCTATTAGTTAGCGTTGACTCGCAATTTTAAGTTCACCACCGATCTTTTATTTTTCCGAGGAAAAGGGAGAAAGTTCAAAAAAAAACCCTATTTTATTAGAGATCAAGGTCCGGGGGTTGGTTACGCAAAGAGAAGGTATTAGCACCCTAAACGTCTATAGTACTCTATAGGAACCTCTCGTTTTTATTTATTTTTATGCTAAATTGATTATTTGTTTGTAAATAAATGCCTAAGAGTAAAAAGATTAAAGAGATGAGTTTAAAAAAAATAAAGAAAATGTTTTTGTTATTTTGTTGATTTGGAAAGACAAAGTCTTTTGCCTACGTACCCGAGCGGGATCAAAATCACGTAGTTCGGGATAAAAAGCCGAGTGATTGGTTTTAATTGATTTTAAAGTTTGAAAATGTTCTGAGAAAGATAAGAGGCCGAAAATGCATAGAAGAACAAAATTGTGAGTTTGATTGATTTTAATTGAAGAAAAAGTTTGATTGATTAAAGATTGATTAAAAAAAGAAAGTTCAAAGTTTGACTTTTTTAGGTTTTGATTATATGAAATGTTTTTGATTTTGACTATTTGACTTTTTTAGAGAAAATTTTGATTAAGTCCTAAGATCCAGAGACTAAGTTATGCTGAGATAGTCCAAACGCGCCGGATCCCTCAAAATGACATTGGATCAAGTGAGGGTCATTTTCCTCGGATACGGTCCTTATTACATTTTTGTCCTCGACATAAAGCAGAATAAATAAATGTGGTGTCGGTGCATATTCTCATTTATATTTTTACATTGGACCTAGATACATTCTAATGGAAATAAAATAAATGACAAAAATAATAAAATAAAATTGCAAATGCATTAAAATAAATATGCTAAGAAGAAATAAAAATGCATGAAATGCAAGACAAATAAATAAATATGCTGCATAAAATAAATAGAGAAAATAAAAAAATGCATGAAATGCAAGGCATGAATAAAAAAAATGCATGAAATGCAAGACGTAAAATAAATATGGTGCATAAAATAAATAAAGAAAATAAAAATGCAAGACATAAAATAAATATGGTGCATAAAATAAATAAAGAAAATAAAAATGCAAGGCATAAAATAAATATGTTGCATAAAGTAAATAAAGAGAATAAAAAAATGTATGAAGTGCAAGACGTAAAATAAATATGGTGCATAAAATAAATAAAGAAAATAAAAATGCATGAAATGCAGGACAATAATTAGATATGTTGCATAAAGTAAATAACTCTGATATTTGATCAAGTGTTCAACCCAAACTTACTTTCTTTGTAATTCAGTTTGGTTCAAGTCTCAGTCTGCGTACTGAGCATCATAATTCTCATTACTTAGTGTTCTGAGCAATTAGAGTCTCATTCCTTTTGTGGTCTGAGCAGGAAGTCTCATTACTTTGTGTTCTGAGCATTGGAAGCCTCTTGACTTAGTGTCTTGAGCATTAGAAGTATCTTCCTTTGTGGTTGAGCAACTGGAAGTCTCTTTCTTTGTGGTTGAGCAATTGTAATCAGTCTGATTATAGTTAAAATCTCTTGTTAGTAACAAGGGGACTAGACTACTTCCAACTTCTGGAAGGAACTGGTATAAAAACATTGTGTGTGTCCCTTCCCTTCTCTCTTTACATTTGAATCCGCTGCATAATTAACTTTGATAAAAGTTCAGAACTTGATTCTGAACTTAACATATTTTTGAGAAGAAAAGAAACCTAAGTTTTTGAGTCCACACAATTCAACCCCCCCCCCCCTTCTTGTGTGTTTTTCTCACCTTCAATTGGTATCAGAGCTCCGGTTCTGATATTAACACTTAACAGTGTGTCAGTAAGATCCTGAGAAAAACATGTCATCTAGTGGTTCCCCTCCACCTCCACCTCCTCCTCCTGTTAGACATACTTCTGTATCATATGACTATGGTACAGATGATAGAAAATCCATGTCACACAATAAACCCCCAATGTTTACTGGTGAACCAGAAAAGTTCTCATGGTGGAAGAGTAAAATGTACAGTCATATAATTGGTATTGATGATTCTCTATGGTACATAATAGAAGATGGAATCACAATTCCAGTTGATGAAGAAGGTGTTGCTGTCAACAGAAGAGGTTTAAGTGATGCAGAAAGAAAGATATATAGAAAGCATCACAATGTGAGAGGAATCATTGTGGATTCCCTACCTCACACTGAGTACCAGAAGCTAAGTGACAAATCTACAGCAAAGGCCATCTTCACATCCCTCTGCTCTAACTATGAAGGTAACAAAAAAGTTAGAGAAGCTAAGGCTAATATCCTTGTTCAGCAATATGAATTGTTCAGAATGAAAGAGGATGAAAATATTGAGACAATGTTCTCAAGATTTCAGACTCTGGTTTTTGGACTTCAGATTCTGAAGAAGAGTTATACCACAGCTGATCATGTGAAGAAAATCCTAAGAAGTCTGCCATCTAAATGGAGACCCAAGGTGACTGCTATTGAGGAAGCTAAGGATCTAAATACTCTAAGTATTGAAGATCTTATAAGCTCCCTCAAGGTGCATGAACTGGGACTTAATGAGGATGAGTCTGTTAGAGAACCAAAATCAATAGCACTGAAATCTAAAAGAAAGCCTGTTAAAGCTCTGAAAGCTATTGAATCTGAAGAAGAATTTCCTGAGGAAAATTCTGAAGAAGATTCAGATGCTGATGAGCTTGCAATGCTTTCCAAAAGAATTCAGTATCTAATGAATAGAAAGAAAAAATTCTCTAACAGAAGTAGTAACTTTAGAGGATCTAGTTCAAAGAGGGAAGATCAGAAGGGCTGCTACAACTGCAAGAAGCCTGGGCATTTTATTGCTGACTGTCCTGAACTTCAGGAGGAAAAGTCAAAAGAAAAATTTAAGAAGCCCAGCTCAAAGTCTAGTAACTTCAGAAATAAACTTAAGAAGAGTCTCATGGCAACATGGGATGATCTGGACAATGAGTCTGAGTCTGATGAAGAGGAAGCAAATCTGGCTTTGATGGCAACTGTATTTTCTGATGCAGAATCTTGTTTAGACTCAGATGATGAAGATGAGGTATATTCTGAACTCACTAGATCTGAATTAATTGAAACAGTTAAAGATCTTATAAGCCATCTCAGAAGCAAGTTAGGAGAAATAAAATCTTTGAAAAATAAAACTAACTTGCTGTCTGAAGAAAATCTCAAACTTCAGAATCAAATCATTGAGTTTGATGAAGAAGTTAGAGAACTCAGAGATGAAGCTCATAAGAAACTTGAAGAAATTCCTAATGAACATGAAATTGCTCTTCAGGACTTTATTTTAACTGGAATTAATAGAAGTAAGGTTGCTTCTATGATTTATAGTATTTACAGAAACAAAGGTGAAGGTATTGGATTTAACAATGATTCATTCAATCTTTCAAATGAATCAAACACACCTTGTTCTGAAAATATTATGAAAGGCAATGGGATATGCTTTGTGCCTGCTTCTGATAATTCTGAGAAACAGAAATTAGCAGAAACTGAGACTGAGTCTGAAGTTCTGAACTGCTTAGACTCTAAAGCTTCTGAACCTAAGGGTAAGATGAAGGCAGATGTTAAAACCTTGCCTAAATCTAAGCCAAAAGGTCCTAAGCCTAAGAGTAAGAGAAAATCAGACTCTAAACCTGAAAATGTTCAGAGTCTGAAGAGTTCAGAACCTGAAACTAATAAGTCTCAGAGTCTGAATAATTCAAATTCAAATTTTACAAAGACTGGGTTTATGAAAACTTCAAAAACTACTAAACCAGTCAATACAAAACATTTTCAATCTCAGAATGTTAGGCAAAGCAAGCAGAAGAGAGCAAATCTGCCACATGTTTCTGACTGTTTTAAGAAAGGACAAACTGAAGCTTGCCTTGTGTCTGAAACTAATAAAATTAGAGTTCTGAAGAAATCAGAACCAAAGTATTCAATGGTTCAGACTCTAAACAACTCAGAACCAAAGACCTACAAGTCTCAGGTTCTGAAGAAATCTGAGTCAAAACCATTGAGAACTTAGGTTCTGAAGAACTCAGTTTCTAAAACCCAGACTTATTCAAGATTTAAGGATTCATATCCAAAGTATCTGAACAAGTCTGAGTTCTATAACTCCAGACACAAGATGAAAAAGCCAAAACCTTTCAGGACTAACCATAAAGGACCCATGAAAATCTGGGTAACTAAGACTGAGATCATTTCTATTGCAGATATGCTTGTCATCCAAAGAAAAGGAAAGGTCCTGGTACCTGGACAGTGGATGCTCGCATCATATGACAGGAGACAAGTCTATGTTCCAAACCCTGACTCTGAAAGAGGGAGGAATTGTGGGGTTTGGAGGAAGTCAGAAAGGAAAGATCATTGGTACTGGTAAGATAGGTAATTCTTCCCTGTACATTGATGATGTTTGGCTGGTAGATGGACTTAGACATAATTTACTTAGGATAAGTCAATTATGTGATAGTAACTATGAAGTCTTGTTTAATAAGAACACATGTACTATAATTAACAACAAAGATAAGTCTATAGTGTTCAAAAGAAACAGGAAAAACAATGTTTATAAAATCAATTTTTCTGAACTAATTCAGCAGAAGGCAGTTTGCCTTCTATCTGTGAGTGATGAGAAATGGGTATGGCACAAAAGGTTGGGACATGCTAACTGGAGACTCATCTCTAAGCTTAGCAAGTTCCAACTGGTCAGAGGCCTGCCTAAAATTGATTATCACTCAGATGCTCTGTGTAGTGCATGCCAAATTGGAAAATTTTCTAAAACTTCTTTTAAATCTAAAAACATTGTTTCCACCTCAAAACCATTAGAACTGCTTCACATTGATTTGTTTGGTCCTGTTGGAACAGCTTCAATCAATGGGAAGAAATATGGACTTGTAATTGTTGATGATTATAGTAGGTGGACTTGGGTTAAATTCCTTAGAACTAAAAATGAAACATATGATGTGTTTTACAAATTCTGCAAACAAGTACAAAATGAAACTGATTTGAAAATTTTAAAAGTCAGAAGTGATCATGGTGGGGAATTTGAAAATGAACCTTTTGAAAATTTTTGTGAAGATCATGGAATTCTCCATGAGTTCTCATCTCCTAGAACTCCACAACAAAATGGGGTTGTAGAAAGAAAGAACAGATCTTTGCAAGAAATGGCAAGAACCATGATCCATGAATCCAAAATTGTTAAGTACTTTTGGGCAGCAGCTGTTAACACAGCATGTTATATTCAGAACAGGATCTACATCAGACCTATCCTGAATAAAACAGCATATGAACTTTTTAAAGGAACAAAACCAAGCATTTCTTATTTTCATCAGTTTGGTTGTACTTGTTACATACTAAACAATAAGATCTACCTAAAGAAATTTGATGCTAAGGCTCAAAAGGGTACCTTTTTAGGATACTCAGAGAGATCTAAAGCATACAGGGTGTATAATTCTGAAACACATGTTGTTGAAGAAGCTATACATATTAGATTTGATGATAAGAAGCCTGGTAATGAAATACCAGAGCTGGTTGAGAGTTTTACAGATTTCAGACTCTCAGAAGAACCTTCAGAACCTGAACTGAGTTCAGAGTCTGAAGAAAGTTCAGAAGCTGGAAATGATGAAGAATCTGAGAAACTCTCTGATAATGACACTACTCCTGAAGTAAACCAAGACCAACATGGTTCTGAACAAGCCCCTAATGGTTCTTCAGAAGCTAATCCTCCCAGAACCTCATTTAAATACAAGTCTTCACATCCTGAGGAGCTGATCATTGGGAACAAGAACAGTCCAAGGAAAACAAGATCAGCATTCAGTTAGAATGAGTCTATGCTTGGCCTGCTATCCATGATTGAGCCCATAACAGCTGATGAAGCACTTGCAGATGATGGTTGGATTATAGCTATGCAAGAAGAACTGAACCAGTTTCAAAGGAATGATGTCTGGGATCTTGTTGCAAAACCTGATCATAAGAACATTATTGGAACAAAATGGGTGTTCAGAAACAAGCTCAATTAACAAGGAGAAGTGATCAGAAACAAGGCAAGACTGGTAGCTCAAGGCTACAGCCAGCAGGAAGGAATTGATTACACTGAAACTTTTGCTCCAGTTGCAAGACTGGAAGCAATCAGGTTACTTCTTTCCTATGCTGTTAATCATGATATCATCTTGTACCAAATGGATGTTAAGAGTGCTTTCTTAAATGGTGTAATTTCTGAAGAAGTGTATGTTAAACAACCTCCTGGTTTTGAAGATATTAAAAATCCAGATTTTGTTTTTAAACTTAAGAAATCTTTGTATGGTCTGAAACAAGCTCCCAGAGCTTGGTATGAAAGACTAAGCAATTTCTTACTTAAAAATGATTTTGTAAGAGGTCAAGTTGACAATACACTCTTTAGAAAAACTGTTAAGAAAGACATCTTAATTGTGCAAATATGTTGATGATATCATATTTGGTTCTACTAATGCCTCTCTTTGCAAAGAGTTTTCTAAGTTAATGCAGGATGAATTTGAAATGAGCATGATGGGAGAGTTGAAATTCTTTTTGGGAATTCAAATCAACCAATGCAAAGATGGTGTCTATGTTCATCAGTCCAAATACACAAAGGAGCTTCTGAAGAAGTTCCAGCTTGATGATTGTAAACTGATGACAACACCAATGCATCCTACCTGCACCTTAAGCAAAGAGGACAATGGCTCAAAAGTTGATCAGAAGTTGTACAGAGGTATGATAGGTTCTCTTTTATACTTAACTGCTTCTAGGCCAGATATTTTGTTTAGTGTCTGTCTGTGTGCTAGATTCTAGTCAGATCCTAGAGAATCTCATATGACTGCTGACAAGAGAATCTTTAGGTATCTGAAAGGAACAACTAATTTGGGACTTCTGTATAAGAAATCCTTGAATTATAAGCTAGTTGGATTCTATGATGCTGATTATGCTGGGGACATGATTGATAGAAAGTCCACCAGTGGAAACTGTCAGTTTCTGGGTGAAAATCTGATATCCTGGGCCAGCAAAAGACAAGCAACTATTGCTTTGTCAACAGCAGAAGCAGAATACATCTCAGCTGCAAGTTGTAGCACACAATTGCTCTGGATGAAACATCAAATAGAGGATTATCAGATTCATGCAGATAACATTCCTATTTATTGTGATAATACTGCTGCAATATGTCAGTCTAAAAATCCAATTCTGCATTCTAGAGCCAAGCATATAGAAATAAAACATCATTTTATAAGAGATTATGTTCATAAGGGTGTTTTAGATATCCAGTTCATTGATATTGATCATCAATGGGCTGACATATTCACAAAACCCCTAACAGAAGAAAGATTTAATTTTATCAAAAAGAATCTGAACATGCATTTTATCTCTTGAAAAATATGCTTGAATCTGAATGAAATCTAAGATTCTGAGTTCATCAGAAGCTAAGACTTATCAGACATTCATTTTTGAAAGTCTGAAGAAAGTTAAGCCCTGAAAACTTCAGAGTCTGAAGGTTCAGAACCTGGATTTTCTGACTTCTGAATCTGATAGCTATCTAATGTTTGGTCAGAATCTGATAAGTATAACCCTGGGCAATGATGATGTTGAGTCTTTTGGTGTTGGCTGCATGTTTTGGCAAAACCAAGGTATTGAATAGAAGCATCTCCATATGTAGAACATTTCTTCAGTTACAAGTTTTCTCATTTGAAGCCATTCAGAAGCTCAAAATCACATCAGAAGCTGAATGCCTCATCAGAAGCACTGTAGCTGTTCAGAAGCTGAATTCAGGTTCTGATGCCAGCGTTGACTTATGTTGACTTCATCAGAAGCTGGTTATTTTCATGTTATTTTTGTGCGAATCTTTGCAAGATTTAACAAGGAATTATCCACGCATATTGTTCTAGAATGCTGGATTGTTTTGGAGAAGATTTATTGAAGATTTGGTTTATTGTTATGGAAACACGTATTTTCCTGATACAATCTTTTAAAGATACAAAGTGGTTTTAATTGTTTCCTTATTGGACCAATCTTATTTCAGAAACAAATCATGTGCAGAAGATTAGTTTGTTATTTATGCTGCAAGACTGAAGGCTATATAAAGAGGAGGGCTGCTGCTATTCAAGAGATACGAATTGATAGTTTAAGATCAGAGAATTGAGTCTTAGTATTTTAAGCTTTTTGCTTTATTGTGCACCACTCTGTTAGAGTTGGTTTAGGTGTTTTGATTGAGTTGTAATTCATTCTAAGCCTTTAGGTACGAATGAAGTGTTGTCATTGAAATTGTGTTCAAAAACAGGGGATTGTTAAGGGTTGTTCAAGTAGCTGGGTTTAGTTGCTTGAATAGGAAGTTAGAGGATTCTAATACTCAGAGTTGGGTAGAAGTCTGACTAGGAGGAGTTTAATTGCTAAGGCTGGGAACTGGGAGTCAGTGTCTTGAGTCTTTGGGTTAAATCCTATAGTGGATTTCCTTCCTGGATTGGTATCCCCCAGAGTAGGAGGTGTTTACTCCGAACTGGGTTAACAAACCTTGTGTGTTTTTAGCTTTCCTGCACTTTACTTTTCTGCTGATTATCTGTGATTTATATTGTGCTAAGTTCTGTTCAGAACCTGGTGGTTCAGAACCTGCGTTTATCTCTTAAGTATTGCCTGGCCAGAATTTCAATTGGCATCAGAGCAGGCACCCTGCCTGTAAATTAGGTGAGATCCAGAGGAGTTAATATCTGGCAAGCATGGATAGAGAAGGAGGCTATGTCAATAGACCACCCCTACTAGATGGCACAAACTACGAGTATTGGAAGTCAAGGATGTGTGCTTTTCTAAAGTCTATTGACAGCAGGACTTGGAAAGCTGTGATTAAAGGCTGGGATCATCCTGTGTATACAGACAAAGATGGTAACAAGAGTGAGGTTCTGAAGCCTGAAGAGGAGTGGACCAAAGCTGAAGATGACTTGTCTCTGGGAAATTCAAAAGCTTTGAATGCAATCTTTAATGGTGTGGTTCAGAACAATGTACTGTGGCTAAGGATGCTTGGGAAATTCTGAAAACCACTCATGAAGGAACCTCTAAAGTCAAGTTGTCCAGATTGCAGCTGCTGACCACCAAATTTGAGAACCTGAAGATGAAGGAAGATGAATCCATTCAGGATTTTTACATGAATGTGCTGGATATGGCCAATTCCTTTTATTCTCTTGGGGAGAAGATGTCTGATGAGAAGCTAGTGAGAAAATCCTCAGGTCCCTGCCCAGAAGGTTTGATATGAAGGTGACAGCTATTGAGAAGGCTCATGATATTTCTGCTATGAAGGTTGAAGAGCTCATTGGTTCTTTGTTAAATTTTGAGACTGCATTCTGCAAACAGCCTGATAAGAAAGGGAAAGGTATAGCTTTTACTGTGAATACTGAAGCTGATGATCAACAAGATTCTGAGGAGGATGACTTATCAGAAGCTCTAGTGTTGCTGGGAAAACAATTCAACAAGATTCTGAAGAATGTTAACAGAAAAGCCAAAGCCAAAGGTCAGAATTTCAGATTCAATAACAAAAAGCAACAAACTGATGAGAAGAAGACCAAGTCTGAGGAGAAAAGTAACCAAGCTAAAGGTGTGCAGTGCTATGAGTGTGAGGGTTATGGACACATCAAATCTGAATGTCCTACTTTCCTTAAGAAACAGAAGAAGAGCCTAGCTGTTGCATGGTCTGATGATGGTTCTGAAGATGATGATGTTAGTGAATCTGATATGTGGGATACTGGTCTGGTTGTGAGGTCAGGAGCTATCTTGAAGAAGGAAGCTGTTTTAGAGTCCGAGACTTTTTCAGAGTCTGACTCAGAGTCTGAAGCCTCATCTGTGTCTGAAGCTGCTAAAACCTCATATGATGAACTAGCTGATAACTACAAGAAACTGTATACCAGAAGTGCTGAGGTTTGCAAACAAGTTTTGGATCAGAAGGAGACTATTCTACAACTGGAGGCTGAAAAAGGTGAACTGTTAGTGCAGAATTCAGATTTAAAAGAAGAAGTGAATCAACTGAACTCCCAACTTGATCAAATGAAGAAGCAAGTGAAGATGTTGAACTCTGCTACTGATAAGTTGGAGGACATTTTGGGGAATCAGCAACAAGGAAAAACTGGTTTAGGTTTTGTTGATCAGACTCAGATTCCTAAACAGATGAGTTTTGTTCCTGCTACTCAAACTCATGATTTTATGGCTGAAACATCAAAGAAGAGACCTCAGAAGCAAGCCCAGATGCAAGGTCAGAAGCATGTTCAGATGCTACCTCAGAAGCAACCCCAGAAATTTTCCAGAAACAGAAGGAGGAGGAATCAAACATGGATCTGTCATCATTGTGGAAAGAAAGGGCACATCAAACCATTCTGCTTCAAACTGTATGGGTATCCTGAACATTTTCAGTATAGAAGAGTTGAACTAGCTACTATCAGTCACAATGTTCAGAATGTGTGGAAGCCCAAAGTTCAGAATGTAGGCCTGATTGCTCATACCTCATTGAGAGCTACTTCAAAAGAAGACTGGTATTTTGATAGTGGGTGTTCAAGGCACATGACTGGTGTGAAGAAGCTGCTGAGCAATATCAGATCATACTCCAGAAGTTATGTGACATTTGGAGATGGTGTAAAAGGTCAGATTCTGGGTATTGGAGATTTGATCAGAGAAGGTTTGCCCAGACTTAATGATGTGCTACTGGTGGAAGGATTAACCTCTAATCTGATCAGTATTAGCCAGCTATGTGATCAGGATTTAAAAGTGAATTTCAACAAGCAGGAGTGTATTGTTACTGATCAGGATGGTAAAATTCAGATGAGGGGCTGCAGATCCAAAGACAACTGTTATTTGTGGGTTTCTGAAGAAGAAAGAAGTCTGACTTCTTGTCTTATGAGCTCAGAAGAGGAAGTCAAACTCTGGCACCAGAAATTGGGACATCTGAATCTGAAAGGCATGAAGAAAATCCTAAGTACTGAAGCTATCAGAGGTGTGCCTAATCTGAAGATCAATGAGGACAGTGTTTGTGGTGATTGTCAGATTGGTAAACAAACGAGAAAGTCTCATCCCAGATTAGTTCACCAGGTAACTACAAAAGTACTAGAACTTGTTCATATGGATTTAATGGGGCCTATGCAAGTTGAGAGTATTGGAGGAAAGAGGTATGCTTTTGTAATGGTAGATGACTACTCTAGATATACATGGGGCAGCTTTGTTAGAGAAAAGTCTGACACTTTTGAAGTTTTCAAAGAGATGTGCATTCAACTACAAAGAGAAAAGGACTGTGGCATAGTCAGAATCAGAAGTGATCATGGCAAAGAATTTGAAAACAAGAGTTTTTCAGAATTCTGTGCTTCTAAAGGTATAAAGCATGAGTTTTCTGCACCTATCACACCTCAGCAAAATGGTGTAGTTGAGAGGAAGAATAAGACTTTGGCAGAATGTGCAAGGGTTATGCTGCATGCTAAGAAGCTGCCATATATGTTTTGGGCTGAAGCAATGAACACAGCATGTTACATACACAATAGAGTCACTTTGAAAAAGGGAACAACATCTACTCTGTATGAATTGTGGAAAGGGAGGAAGCCAACGGTGAAATATTTCCATGTTTTTGGGAGCAGATGCTATATCTTGGCTGACAGAGAGAATAGAAGAAAACTGGATCCTAAGTCTGATGAGGGCATATTCCTGGGTTATTCAGTGAACAGCAGAGCTTATAGGGTGTTTAATTCCAAAAACAAGGTTGTGATGGAGTCCATAAATGTTGTGATTGATGATCTGTTTGCTGAGAATGAAAAGAATGAACCTGAAGTTGTTCCAGAGTCTGAAGTATCAGAAGAACAAACCTCAGAAGCAGAAAAGCATTCAGAGTCTGAAGAAATAGAAGATCAACCAGATCAAGTTCCTAATAGTAAAGGGCCATCAATTAGAGTTCAGAAGGATCATCCTAAGGAGCTTATCATTGGGAGTTTGGATCAAGGGGTCAGAACCAGGAGATCAGAACCAGCTGCTACTGATTCATGTTTTGTGTCAAAGGTTGAGCCTAAAAATGTGAAAGAAGCCCTAACTGATGAATTTTGGATTGAAGCAATGCAAGATGAGTTGAATCAATTCAAAAGGAGTGAAGTGTGGGATCTAGTTCCAAGACCTGAAGGGCTGAATGTGATTGGGACTAAGTGGATATTCAAGAATAAAACAGATGAAAATGGTACTGTAGTCAGAAACAAGGCAAGGTTGGTTGCTCAGGGTTATACTCAAGTTGAGGGACTTGATTTTGATGAGACCTTTGCACCTGTGGCCAGACTAGAGTCCATAAGACTACTGTTGGGTGTATCCTGCATTCTCAAGTTCAAATTATTCCAGATGGATGTGAAGAGTGCATTTCTGAATGGATATTTGCAAGAAGAGGTATATGTTGAACAGCCTAAGGGTTTTGTGGATCCTAAGTTTCCAGAACATGTGTACAAGTTAAAGAAGGCTTTATATGGATTAAAGCAAGCACCAAGGGCATGGTATGACAGGCTGACTCAGTTTCTTGTGGCTCAAGGTTACAGAAAAGGAGGTTCTGATAAGACCTTGTTTGTGAAAGATGAAAATGGGAGTATGATGATTGCTCAGATTTATGTGGATGATATAGTGTTTGGAGGGATGTCTCAGAAGATGGTCAATCTGTTTGTTCAGCAAATGCAATCAGAGTTTGAAATGAGTTTAGTTGGTGAGCTGACGTATTTTCTTGGATTACAAGTCAAGCAAATGGAAGATACAATCTTCATCTCTCAGAGTAAATATGCCAAGAACATAGTAAAGAAGTTTGGAATGGAATCAGCTGCTCATAAGAAGACACCAGCTGCTACTCATCTGAAGCTAACCAAAGATGAACAAGGAGTATCAGTTGATCAAAGTCAGTACAGAAGCATGATAGGAAGCTTATTGTATTTAACTGCAAGCAGACCTGATATCACTTATGCTGTTGGAGTATGTGCTAGATATCAAGCTGATCCTAAGATGAGTCATCTAACACAAGTGAAGAGGATTCTGAAGTATGTGAACAGCACAAGTGACTATGGAATCATGTATTCTCATAGTTCAAGTTCTGAACTGATGGGATATTGTGATGCTGACTGGGCTGGAAGTGCTGATGACAGGAAAAGCACCTCAGGAGGTTGTTTCTTTTTGGGAAATAACTTAATTTCTTGGTTCAGCAAGAAACAAAATTGTGTTTCATTGTCAACTGCTGAAGCTGAGTATATTGCTGCTGGGAGTAGTTGCTCACAACTGGTGTGGATGAAACAGATGCTAGAGGAGTATAACATGAAACAAGGTGTTATGACATTGTTTTGTGATAATTTGAGTGCAATCAACATTTCTAAGAATCCAATACAGCACAGTAGAACCAAACACATAGACATCAGACACCATTTTATCAGAAACCTTGTGGAGAACAAGATTGTTCAGCTGGAACATGTAGCTACTGAAGAACAAGTTGCTGACATTTTCACAAAAGCCTTGGATGCTAAACAGTTTGAGAATCTGAGAAGCAAGTTAGGTGTATGTTTATATGAAGAATTCTAGCAATTAAAGCAAACTGGATGTGAGGAAGATAGAGTACCTGCCAGCTTTGTTAGTGCTAACTGTGATGCTGTTTTTGATACTAAGTCTGAAGTTCAAACTGGGACAGTAGTTGAAGATGTTTGTGCAGTTTTCCTTCCCTATTTGAAGTCTGAGATTTGTCAGAATTTTGTGGCTAAAAAGGGGGAGAAAATCCTATGCAATGTGTTGACTCTGATACCAAAAATTAGAAGATGTATTGCTGCATTTCAGATGTTCAACTGTCAGTGTTATTCAGAAAGTGTGTCTTTGATTCAGAAGGTGACTAATTTTGCTCTGATACCAAGCATTATATGTCCAGATATGATCAAGGGGGAATATGTGTCTCAGGGGGAATACAAGTTTGTTATATACCTGAGTGATGGTGTGGTTCTGAAGTGTGGTCCTGAAGAGGTCCTGAAGAAAAGAAAATTGTGCTTCTGCTCTCAGTTCCTGAAGTATGCTCTGATACTTTTGTTTCTCTGTAGTTCAGTAGTGAGGGGGAGTTTATGTGAGAAGCTGAGTTGCAGGGGGAGTGTTGTGAAGCTTAGTAGTTGTTTATGTATTTGTGAAGCTTCAGGGGGAGATTGTGTGATGATCAGGAGTTGATCAGCAGCTCTGATACCATGGTTGTGATGATCAGAAGCTGAAGTTGTTGTTTAACATAGCTGAATCCGCTGCCTAAACAAATTGCTATGATGTATTATTGTGGAGTTCTTCATTGCTGAGTTGGTTATAAGGGAGATTGAAGAACTTGGATGGTTTTAGCCAAAAATTTGCCAAAGGGGGAGATTGTTGAGTCTTTTGGTGTTGGCTGCATGTTTTGGCAAAACCAAGGTATTGAATAGAAGCATCTCCATATGTAGAACATTTCTTCAGTTACAAGTTTTCTCATTTGAAGCCATTCAGAAGCTCAAAATCACATCAGAAGCTGAATGCCTCATCAGAAGCACTGTAGCTGTTCAGAAGCTGAATTCAGGTTCTGATGCCAGCGTTGACTTATGTTGACTTCATCAGAAGCTGGTTATTTTCATGTTATTTCTGTGCGAATCTTTGCAAGATTTAACAAGGAATTATCCACGCATATTGTTCTAGAATGCTGGATTGTTTTGGAGAAGATTTATTGAAGATTTGGTTTATTGTTATGGAAACACGTATTTTCCTGATACAATCTTTTAAAGATACAAAGTGGTTTTAATTGTTTCCTTATTGGACCAATCTTATTTCAGAAACAAATCATGTGCAGAAGATTAGTTTGTTATTTATGCTGCAAGACTGAAGGCTATATAAAGAGGAGGGCTGCTGCTATTCAAGAGATACGAATTGATAGTTTAAGATCAGAGAATTGAGTCTTAGTATTTTAAGCTTTTTGCTTTATTGTGCACCACTCTGTTAGAGTTGGTTTAGGTGTTTTGATTGAGTTGTAATTCATTCTAAGCCTTTAGGTACGAATGAAGTGTTGTCATTGAAGTTGTGTTCAAAAACAGGGGATTGTTAAGGGTTGTTCAAGTAGCTGAGTTTAGTTGCTTGAATAGGAAGTTAGAGGATTCTAATACTCAGAGTTGGGTAGAAGTCTGACTAGGAGGAGTTTAATTGCTAAGGCTGGGAACTGGGAGTCAGTGTCTTGAGTCTTTGGGTTAAATCCTATAGTGGATTTCCTTCCTGGATTGGTATCCCCCAGAGTAGGAGGTGTTTACTCCGAACTGGGTTAACAAACCTTGTGTGTTTTTAGCTTTCCTGCACTTTACTTTTCTGCTGATTATCTGTTTTTATATTGTGCTAAGTTCTGTTCAGAACCTGGTGGTTCAGAACCTGCGTTTATCTCTTAAGTATTGCCTGGCCAGAATTTCAGATGATTTAAAGCTTTGAAAGTTATACTTTGTCCCTCCCAAAGTCATCAATATGAAAATATGTGTTTCTGTTTTTGGTATCAAATGCTCAAATTGTTTAACAAACACAGACACAATTTTTTCAAATGCTCAAATTGTATCAGACATGTTCAGTCTTTCAGAACTTATTTAAAAAATTGATATCAGTTTTATCTGAAAAAATTCAGCAGCACTAAACCAAATGCTATATCTTGGTATCAACACTGAACCAATTTTGGTATCAGGTTCTGATATAAGTTCAATAGTGCTAAAACCTTCAGTAGGTATATGATCTGAACAATTTTGTTAAAATAGTTCAGTGATACTGAACAAGATATACTGAACTGCTATGTCTGAACAAAGAATGCTCTGATCAGAAGCTCTGAACTATCATTTTATGCTTCTGAAGATCATTCTATTTTTCCTAAAATGCAATGTCATGTACTTCATGTATGATCAAGCCTGCTCTGATTCTCATCTTTGCTGCTTAATTACTTATATGATTGCATGATTATCTCACATGTTTTTCAAACTCTCTTAATATTCTGAAAAAATTTTCTTTTCTGAAAATTTCTTTTTGTTGATGACAAAAGGGGGAGTAGAGGTAAACAAGTATTAAGGCTCCTGAGCTCAAAAACATAAGTTAAATTCTGACGGTAATTTACTTATGAAAAGGGAGTAAAAGGTATTAAGGCCTGAGGCTCTGAACATAAGTTAAGTTCTGATTGAAATTAACTTATGAGAACTGATTTTAATCTCTAGCCTCTGAATTAAATTCTGTGAGATATACATTACTCTTAGTGAGTTGAAATGAATTTAAAATAACTTGGATAAGACTCAGGGAGCT
This sequence comes from Medicago ruthenica, assembly GCA_018208015.1. Classification (NCBI taxonomy): domain Eukaryota; kingdom Viridiplantae; phylum Streptophyta; class Magnoliopsida; order Fabales; family Fabaceae; genus Medicago; species Medicago ruthenica. The sequence goes on along the minus strand of CM031372.1, from coordinate 27,857,272 downwards.
TACAAAACTCATCTTGTGGATTATCAGACTTAGGGGAAGAGCTTACAAACCTCAGAACCTGAAGTCAGCAAGTTATTTATAATTCTGAGTGATAATTTCACTTTATTGTTTTAAGTTGAGTTTAATTAACATGGATAAGAATCAGGGGGAGCTTACAAACCTAACCTTGAGGATTATCAGACCTAGGGGGAGCTTGCAAACCTCTCCTGAAGTCAGCTTGTTAATTAAACTTAACAACAATTCTGAAATTTTCACATTTGTGATTTAAACTGAATTTAATTAACTTGGATCAGACTCAGGGGGAGCTTACAAACCTCATACCCTGCAGTCAACTTGTTAATTAAATTAACAACAATTTTCTGATTAACACTTATGTTTGTCATCATCAAAAAGGGGGAGATTGTTGGAACAAAATGTATGAACAACTCTCTTTTGGATAAAGGGGGAGATTGTTGGAACAATTTGTATGAACATCTCTCTTTAAGGTTTTGATGATAACAAAGTGTTAAAAAGAAAATTGGTAATTGCTAATGCTTTGTTCTAAGTTGTGCAGAACCATGTTCTTAATGTTGATTAATTAATATTGGTTATGGAAGAACAAACTAAGAGCAAGAAGGAAAGCTTAGAAGCTATGTTGCAAAGTTGAAGGAAAACTGGGTCTGAAGGTTGAGTCTGAAGACTGAGTCTGAAGGGTGCTTCTGAAGGCAGAGTCTGAAGGCTGAGTCTGAGGGTCAATGAAAGTCAACGTTTGAAGGGAGCGTCTGATGAACAGTGCGTCTGAAGGTCAACAAAAGTCAACGTCTGAAGGGAGCGTCTGATGAACAATGCTTCTGAAGTCTGAGTCTGAAGAACCAGCTTCTGATGAACAGTTCCTGAGAAGCTTCTGAAGTCCGACGTGGAAAGTTTCCTTCAGCATTTAATGCCTGCAGTGTCAGAATAACTCCAATGGAACAATTGTCTCCCTGACTCAAACATTCCCCAGCTTTTAAGGAAAGCAAATTCAAAAATGGTTGCTGCTCTGGTTTTCTGCTGAGTTTAGCTCGCAATTTCAGCCTGGCCTAGTTCTCTACTTGCAACGGCTCTTTGCTTAAATCCTGCAATCTTCAACAGCTCTAATTCCCTCTATATAAGGATGAAGAATTGAAGAAGAAATTTGCTAAGACTCTTGAAACAAAACAACTGAACTTGTGCTTTGTTTTTCTGTCCAGAATTCGTAGTTCACTAAACTCTTAGAAATTCTTTTAATCTTTTGTATCTTAGAATTTCTTAAGGTTAGAGTCTTATACCTGAATTGTATTAAGTGAACACCTCTGATATTTGATCAAGTGTTCAACCCAAACTTACTTTCTTTGTAATTCAGTTTGGTTCAAGTCTCAGTCTGCGTACTGAGCATCATAAGTCTCATTACTTAGTGTTCTGAGCAATTAGAGTCTCATTCCTTTGTGGTCTGAGCAGGAAGTCTCATTACTTTGTGTTCTGAGCATTGGAAGCCTCTTGACTTAGTGTCTTGAGCATTAGAAATATCTTCCTTTGTGGTTGAGCAACTGGAAGTCTCTTTCTTTGTGGTTGAGCAATTGTAATCAGTCTGATTATAGTTAAAATCTCTTGTTAGTAACAAGGGACTAGACTACTTCCAACTTCTGGAAGGAACTGGTATAAAAACATTGTGTGTCTCTCTTCCCTTCTCTCTTTACATTTGAATCCGCTGCATAATTAACTTTGATAAAAGTTCAGAACTTGATTCTAAACTTAACATATTTTTGAGAAGAAAAGAAACCTAAGTTTTTGAGTCCACACAATTCAACCCCCCTCCTTGTGTGTTTTTCTCACCTTCAAACCAATGGACTCAAACAGATCAGATCTGGACCGTCTGATCAAACAGAGTGTCCAGATCTAATCACAGGGAAACAAAACCCCAGCTACTAGATTAAAATCCCAGGGTCACAGAGAGTGGAGGAACACAAAAAAAAAAACAGGAGAGACACACATTTGATAATAACAGGGGATGAACATAGGCCGTTAGATCCAAGATCTAACGGTCCAACCCTGAGGGTCCACAGGGACAAAAGGAAATGCGTGTACTATATCCATGGCCATGGCAGCAATATAAAAAGAAATAACTCACACAAAAATCATAAGTTCCCTTTCTTTCTCTCTCTAACTCTCAAAAACAGAAAAAGCTCTCTCTTCTCTCTAATGTTAGCTCGGCCGGAATCCTCTCGGGCGCGGCGGCCGCCAGCGGCGCCAGAGTAAATTTCTACTCCTTTCTTAAAAAAAACACGTTTCTGTAAATCCTTTTCTTCCCTATTCTCGAAAATCAAGTTAATCTTTTCAAAATCTTTTTTAAAACGGCTAGATCTCGGTTTGAAGTTCGAAAGAAAATCACCTTTTATTTGAGTTCAGGATTCGGTTTTGGGTTCTGTTGTTGTTGATTCGGTTCCGATTCTGGCTTTTGTTTATGGTTTTGGCTACGACTTTGGTTTTGAGATGCTCGATTTCGGATTTTGGTTGTTTTGGGTTGTGTTGTTGTTGTTGACTCGGTTCCGATTCTGGCTTTGGTGATGATGGCCGTGAGTGGTTGTGGCTTGATTTGTGGTTATTTTGGATTTTTGGTTTTGTTTTCCGGTGGCCGGATTCTGGACAGTTGGTGGTTATGGGTGGTTTGTAATTTATGATTCTGACTGAAAAGCTGACTTTTTGACTGACTTTTGGGACCCCTGTGAACAGTACACTCAGTGTACTATTTATAGTAAAAAAAGGACTGTGGATCAAATGGACAAAAATACCCCTCCTGGGGTTTGGGCCATGAATGACTGAAAAATAAAATAAAATAAAAAACAGTAAAAATAAAAAATAATAATAATAAAAATGAAAATAAAAGAGAACACTTAATAAAAAAGAATTAAAAAAAAGAAATAAAGAAAATAATAAATAATAATAATAATAATAATAAAAAATAAAATAAAAAACGGTCGTCTTCGGAACAAAAATGAGGTATTTTAAAATACCTCTCTGCCGAAATTTCGTCTGAAACGACGAAAATTTCTGGCTTAAAAGACGAGAAAAACAGATTGAAACTGGGTCAAAAATGGGGTGTGACACAAACTCACGAGAGATGCATTTCATTCCCGCACGGTAGATGTTACAGAATTTAGAAATGTTATTGAAGCATGCCGAGTGCTTTTCTCCACATCTTTTACAAACTTCAGGGTCGAGTTTATTAGGCGACAAGTGAATGTGGTTGCTCATGCCTTAGCAAGAGAAGCCACAACATTAACTAGTCCCATTATTTATTATGCAACAACCTATTCTTATTAATGAAATGCAATAAGCATCTTTTTTTTAAAAAAAAAAATCATGAGTTGTGGTTACAAGATCAAAACAAGACAACCGATTTATTTCAGATATATATAAAGAGAACAACCTTAATTATATAATTAAATGTCACTCTTTCTTAAAAAAAAAAAAAAAAAGAAGTTAAATGTCACTCTTAAAAGGAACAGACACATTAAACAAACCAGTACCATCAATTTTCCAATCCATTGTCCCCTCAAATCCAAATGGATACTTTTTCTGTCTATTAGGATAAAACACTCCAAAATGTTTCTCTAACTCAGGATTCTTCTGATTCTCATCAAACAACCCAAATATATAAGTCTCAATAGGTCCAGACCTCATTGGTGTCCCTCCTTTAACATGCCTAATCAAATTATCAAGATAAACTCTTGCATTATCATAAGTAGCTGCAAATCCACCATCTGAAGGCCAACCGCTTTCAGACACAACAACCTTAACAAAACCAATTCCAGTATTATCAATTGCAGCATGTAATGAATCCAACAAAGCATCGAATAGATTTTGGTATCCCCTTGAACCATCCCAAACCACAACATTAGGAGAAGTGAATAAAGCATATTGAAGTGAAATGTCTTTTGGGTTACCAGAATAGCTAAAATAAGAGTAAATATTTGCAAATAAAGGTGCATTTGCATATACTAAGTAGCCTATGATTGGATCCAAATATGACCTCACATCACTTCTAAATGAACCTTTAGAGGGCGGATACGAATTTCCAATCATGGTCATGTCAATAGCCGTTGAAACCTTGATTTGATCGTGAAGATTTTTCGCTCTTATTGCTTGGTATATGTTTTGGATTGCCGGAAGAACGAATTTTGCAAATTGAGAAGAGCCGCCAACTGGATTAACTTCGTTACCAACCGCGATGTATTTGATTTTAACACTAGGGTAGAAGTTTAGTACATTTTTTTGTACCCATTGAATTGCAATGTCATTGTTGGTGGCAATGTTTTGAAGATCAGAATTTGGCACACCTAACATAAGCTCAATGCCAGAGTTTCTAAGTGCTTCAAGAGCAGCTTGGTTTGGATCATATAGCCTCATTCTTTTGATGTTGTTTGATTTGCAAAGATCTATTGCTTCACGTTGTGATGGTAGATTGTTTCCCATCATGCCATAACAAACACCTATTTGAGCACCTGCTTGTGAAAAATTATGTGCATCTCCTTAGCCCAGAGTGTAAAATTGAAGTATTCGTAATATATTCTACTATAAGAAGTAAATTAGCAACAGAATATTAAAAGAAATAAAATTCTTCATAAATTTGTCACTAAACTTATCATAACTATCATAAGTGTTGGAAAACAAGAAAGTAATGCTAGCTAGACTTCTTATTTCCAAGAGTGGAAAAAAAATGAAAGTCTAGCTTACGTGACAACATAATCAAGGTTCTCCAAAAATATATTCTTGGTAAAATTAATCAAAGCGAGTTAAAAATATATATATTTATATACTAACAACTAAATAAAAATAATAATTTTGATGCCCTAAAAAGATGGTGCCTAGGAGGCCGTTGCTCCCATCTATGCTCAGGGCCACCCCTGACTGTGCAGTGTCTACTTTAGTTACAAAAAAAAAAATTAGAAAATGAATTTTTTTTATCTCAAATTCGGTCAGTAATCTAAATAAGAAAATTAGCTAGGAACTTCTACTTGCTATTTTTGACAGTAAGGAACTTCCACTTACTTGTCAAGCGAAGATTTACTGTAAACAGAGCAAACAGTAGCAGTAGAGAAGCCATTACGGTACTGTTGCCTGTGATCATGATAGGAAAGAAAGCTATAGCACAAAGGAAGTTTAATAGAGCTTGAGTATTAGGCTGAGTCCTATACTTATTTATGCAAGTCACATATCCTCTTTTAATATAAGAAGAAGATATGTTGTGGAAAAACCAAGTTTGCCCATCCTTCTCCTATTGACATGTCACTGATTTAAGGGTAAATAATGTCTAACTTCTGCTTTTTGCAACCAAATCTGATTTATTACCATAGTTTTGTTTCTTTGATTAGGAATAGACAGTTTTTAGTTCCAATTGAATTTGAAACTGACATTTCCTTCCAAAATGGACTACATCACGTGTGCTTCCGGATTGTAAAAAGAGTAATAGTGATATTATACTTCATTCCAAACATATTTTCGGTCAGCAACCTTTGCTAAGGTTTTGAAGGCTGAAGCTCTACTCCACTGTTTTTCATCATCTTTGTTTGTCATATTTCTGTTAAGGTTTTCCATTTATCTTTCCTTTCATCTCCATTTATCTTTCCTTTCATCTCCTATCCTGTGGTTTATTATTTTTTTCCATTTATTTCTGTGTTGTTTTATATATCCACAAAATGGATTTTGGATCTGCAGTTAGATAAAATAGTTTCTTTACTTTTGGATCTTTGTTTTATATATCCAGAAAACGTTTATTTACTTTTGGATACAGTTAGATAAAATGCTTTCAGCTCATTTACATGTTGTTCACTAAAACAATGTTCTGTGCATCATATAGGCTCTCAAATGGCTAGACCTTTCGAAATGATAGCTGATATTGACGACAAGAAGGACTTCTGGAAGCTGGCTGTTAAGGTGTTGGACAAATGGGTAGTGGTTAAAGACGGGAAGGAGCACTCAGAGATGATCATTGTTGATGCAAAGGTCATTTTTTCAAAACTGTACTTGAATTTATTTTAGATCTATAATAACTTAACCCGTAAATATTTTATTTCAGGGAAATGACATTCAAGTTATGATACCAACTGCATACAAAGCTGAATATGAAAAACTCATTCAAGAAAAAAACACATATACTTTAAGTAACTTTCAGGTTCAGACCAACGATTTGCTGTTCAAGGCTTCTGATCACAAGTACAAACTGAAATGGACTGGTGGAACTATTGCTGATCAAGTCAATGTTCATGAAATACCTGATGTTGGTTTGAAGTTCAAGCCCTTTGCTGAAATTGTTGCTGGCAGATGGCGGTCTGATCTTTTAGTTCGTCAGTCTTTGAACTCAAATATATAATTTCTTTGTTTCTTACAACCTGTTAACAGTTTATCACATTGTTTGGTTAACACACACTTTCATGTATAGATGTCATTGGATTTGTTCATGAGATGGGATATTGTCAAATGACTGATGGAACTTCAAAGAAACTTCAAGTTAACTTCATATTGAAAGACTTAAGGTGTCTAACATAGAAAGATATATATGGGCTAATTTGTATGACTCTGATGTATTACTTTGTACTTAATAAGTATTATATTTGAATGTTGCAGTGACATTCCTTTGAACTGTACTCTTTGGGAGGATTATGCTGCAAAATTTATCAAGTTCAGCAATGAACGGAAGGAGGTTGGTCCAATCATTGTGATGTTGAAGTATGCCAAAATTAAGGAAGAAGGTTAGATTATTTTGAAACCAAATTTAAATGGAAATACTCACATATATGACAACTTTTGTCTTATAATAACTTTGTCCAATTGTAGGTCGTTACCCACTTAGTGTTACAAACACATATAGTGTTACAAAGCTGTTCATCAATGACGATATTCCTGAGATAAAACAATTCAAGGAAAGGTCAGTTAACTCTAACCTGTAGTGTGTTTTATACTGAATCAACACATGATTTACCGTACCATCATTTTGATATCAATTAATTTTCCATTTAGCTTGCCTAAAGAGGAACTACTTGAATCACAAAGTCAGATAGTCTGTACACAAGCATATTCTGGATCTCAGTTTAATACTGAAGATGAAATTACTGCTAATAATCTTATCATGCCTCTATCTGAGATTATTCACCTTGATCAGGTTTGTTGTTTTGCATTTAAGTTCGGTGTTTCTTTAATTTAAAAGAGGATACTTGGCTCAAATTCCTGATATCTATTTCAACTTATGTAGATGTCTTATTGTGTTACTGTTGTTAAAGTTGAAAAAGTCAAGTCAACTAAATATGGGTGGTTTTATTTGGCTTGCTGCAAGTGTCCAAAGATAGCCAAAGGTGAAAAACCACCATATATGTGTGATTCTGGCCATAACACTGAGACAGAAATTGTAAGGTATACATGTTAAATTGACCTATGCTTTTACTAATCCATACATTAATTAGTGAGTAGTCACGATTTTGTAAGCCTTTTTTTTTTTCATCTATCACTTTAATTATAATTCAGGTACAAGCTTGAGCTTGAGGTATCGTATCAAGATACCAAGGGTACATTTGTTGTTTGGGACCGTGAGGTCACTCAGATGTTGGGTATTTCTGCTGCTCAGCTCCGGAAGAACATGATTGAGGTTATATCATGTTTAAAAATTACATGTTTACTGTCTTAATATTCTAACATTGATAGGTTACCTCAACTTAATATATGCTAACATTATTTTATCCCTATGATATGCTGGGTATTTCTGCTGCTCAGCTCCGGATGAACATTATTTTATCCCTATGATATGCTAATATTGATAGGTTTCCTTAAATGTTACAGGCTGGTATAACTAATCGCTTAGAGTATCCTCTCTTGATTGATAGCCTTAATGGAAAGACAATGGTATTTAAGGTTAAATGGCAGCCAAAATGGAAGTCAAGCTCTGTGATTTGTTGCAAAGAAGGAACTGATCTTGCTGATCTCATTGTATCAAAGTTTCCAAATGCTGAGGTACACGTTTCTAGCACTATACGATATTCTTAAGTTTTTTTCCCACTTTGAACTATGTTTTGTTTGGGACATAATAACTATTAAACTTTCTATATATATAATTTTACACAGGTTCTTGCCCTCCCATCTCAATCCACTGAAGTTGTTGACAATCCTTCTGATAATCTTTCCATCACAGAAGATGTTAATATTAGCATGTCTTTGGTAGGAAGATCCTTAATAGTTATTAATCCAATATATATCCTCAGTTGATGTTATAGCAGAATTATGTAATCTAACCTCTGTTTATTTTTTATAGCCTGATCTGTCTGGGACTGCGGAGAATGAGCTTGAAAGTCTTAGCCAAATGACCCCTATTAGCCACAAGACAGCAACTCCAATAAGCAAAGATACTTTGGAACATGAAACTACTCCTGATAAGCTTCTCCATACTCCTGTCTTACCTCTACCTGGTTCCCATGATGAAATCACACCTGCAAAACGTTCGACATCCAAGAGGGTCAAACTCATTAAAACTGAAAAGAAGTGATTCTTTTCAAAATTAGGGGAAATATACCTCTGAGATTTGTGCTGCAAATGAAATATTTGAGAAATAAGTCTCAATTTTTTGGTTGGCAATATTATAAGTGTATGACTCTAGAACTCGGTGGTCTGTAATATAATTATCGTTGTGTGTTTACTTGGATCACATACTAAGTCCAGCTAAACCAGACATCTTATTCTAGACATTGTTCTGTAACACTAACCTTATTGTATGCATCTGTTATTTACAGCTTTTGTTGCTACTACATTTTCGGGTTACAATATGTTATACAAATAATTAACTATTTCTTCTTAATCAAGTAAGCTCAATGTCATGGTATCTTTGCCAGAATTATAACTCATCACCTATCTTAAATATTGTTGCTACTCATCAGCTATCATATCAATAAAAATAAGTCCATAATTTCACTACAATGTTTTATTAAACAGGAAGTCCATTCCTGAGTTGTTAAATAATTCAATCTGACTTTCATGGTTTACAACAACTTTTCTTTCTCAATGTTTCTTCCAACAATCCAACTTTTCTATCCACACAAATTATTTAATACACTGTTTATTATTGTTTTTACTAATATTTACCAATTTAATTCCTTACACTACCTTTGTTTTTTTTTTCCAAAAGTGTCACTTATACAACTTAGTAGCATACGCTTTCCTGCAATTGCTTATAAATCCAGATATGTTGTGGTTAAATAAGTAGGGAGCAAATAAACATAATAAATTAAATTATGTCCATTTTTTGGATTCCAACACAATACCTCTTCCCAACACAGCCCATTCAAATGTCAAAAGGCTATTATATAAGTTATCATTGTCCTAATTGCTTTTACAGCTATACAATTACTTGATAAGACCTATCCACGTTTTCTTTGTATTCTGCCTGACATGCATTTAATGCATTAAGTCCTTCCTACTATTGGAACAGTCTTTTATGGGGGCTTGGCATGAGACTACACCCATAACCTCTGTGTCACAACTAAGTTACACCATGTTTTTATGTCTAACTTTGCTTTCTCTCCAATCCAACTAAAAACATACTATCACATTGTAATTTAATATACTACTATAAAAAACAATATTATCCATTATAATTTTTCATGATTTATTTTAATTTCAAATAGTTTATTTCCAATTTCTTATTTCAACTTTAAACACTATCACTAAAATATCCACCTACATCAAGAAGAGATCTAAATATTTCTTCTTACTTCATATATTTCCAGGTAATAGTCAACTTTTTATATTTCCAACTAATCATCTAATAAGGTTGATTGTGGTTCTTTTTACTATCAATAACATTTTATATTCTTTTCTTTCATTTCAAATTCAATTCATTGGAAGTAACTTATTTTTTTATATGAATACATTTCCCTGCTTCAGGTTCTCATATTCGTAATGGATAAACCAAATGATGATTTGGTGAGTAACGCTGCAAAGGCAAGACGGAGAAGGAGATTGATGCTACAGAGTAAAAAACCAAACTCTTCCATTTCTCATGTCTCTGTTAGCCAACATAATCACAGAAATCAGAGAATAACCAACAATACTCTTTCGACAAAACAAAAGGAGACATTAACATCTCAATATATTGATGAAAATCTATGTCCAAACAGACACATGACTCAAAAATTCATTAATCATAAACAAACCAAATCTGCATATTTACCTCCATTCGTTGATGTAAAAACAAAGAATGCTGCCTCACAATTCGATCCAGCAACTTGCTCAATTCCAAATATTGCAGTGTCCCAAATAACAACAACCACCAATGTTGACTCCAATCCTGGTGCCACAAGTTGCATTATAACCAAGACAACAACTCCATCATGCAGGCATCTTACTGATATAACACAATCAACCTTGAACCAGATCAATGTTAACAAAAATTTTGAAGAAAACACTCCTCAGACAAGTGTGCAATCTTCTCTTCAAAATACCTGCAATACAACACCATTCATCAGTAATATCCTACCTTCTTTTCAACTTCCAAGGACAAATGTGAGAGGAACAAATCTCTTTGATCGCTTTTCTGCAACTATACAACATGAGGCAACCACTTCATCAATTCCTCAACAAGGAACCAAAAGAAAAGCAGTTACCACAGATGCTGAATATTTTGCTTCCAAACCAATGCCTCGGATTGAAAATATACAAACATATAATCATTTTCAGGCTTCTTCCTCTGATTCAGATTCTGATGATTCTGGTCAAACCACTTCAGAAACCGATATTGACGAGGACATAACAGAAGAAGTTGATTCTATGTTGCAAGGTATATATAACTGTATTATTAATCTGAATATTAACTTTGTAGCATCAACTTATTTTTTATATCAATGTACGTGGGATGAATACATTTTTATAGTAATGTTTCAATTATATATAAACAGCAATGTTGTCTGAATAAGTCTAATGTATAATGCATCGAAACAGTTTATTATGATATAGGTGATCCTAATTGGGAGTGTGAAAGGTGTGGAGCTCTTATGTGGTATCAAGAGAGGAAGGATAAATGTAGAAACAGTTCGGTGCCAAAATTTATGTTGTGTTGTGGGAATGGGAAAGTGCAGCTCCCACTATTGGAGCAGCCTCCACAGCTGCTTCGAAATTTATTGTTTGGAAATCAAAGTGCTCAAAGTAAGAATTACCAATCCAATATTAGGACATACAATGCAATGTTTTCATTTACCTCTCCTGGTATGAAAATGGACACAAACATTGACAAAGGCCGAGGACCACCAATTTTAAGAATTCAAGGTCAAACCTGTCACAGAATTGGAAGCATGTTGCCATTACCTGGTCAGCGACCAAAGTATGCTCAACTTTATATTTTTGACACTGAAAATGAAATTTCAAACAGAATGAGTTCCTTCAGGTCAGCAACTTAATCCACACAACTGCTTTTATTCTGTTTACATTCCATCTTATGTCATAGTATATTTCAATTTGTTTCCTTTTATCCGTTGCAACAGTTCAAACAAAGAAATTGATCAGGACATTGTCAAACAGTTAAAATCAATGGTTGATGAGAACAATGTGCATGCACAAGCTTTTAGAATGGCAAGAGATATGTTGGAAGATGGTCAGTTTCAAGATGTTAAATTGAAGCTAATTTCAGAGAGAAACACCGATGGAAGAATATACAACAAACCCACTGTATCAGAAGTGGCTGCACTAATTGATGGAGATATAGACTCAGCCTCTCATAGGGATATTATTCTACAAGGGCAATCTGGAGATCTTCAGAGAATTGATGAATTCCATGCAAGTTATTTGGGTTTCCAATATCCACTTATTTTTCCATATGGTGAAGATGGATATCGTCCTGGTATCTTATTAAGATACAAAGATGAAACCATTATTACAAATCACAATCGTTTGACTATAAAGGCTTGGCTTTCATTTAGAATCCAATGCAGATGTTGCGAGGCTAAGACTTTGATTTGTTCTAGAAAACTATTCCAACAGTTCTTGGTTGATGGCTACACTATGATGGAATCTGAGAGACTCAATTGGCTAAGGAAAAATCAATCTAAATTAAGAGTTGGCAAATACCGACAACTTAATGAATCAACTCAGAGCACTATGCCAAATCAAAGAACTACAAAAGGCAAAAGAGTTGTTTTGCCTTCAACATTTGTAGGGAGCAAAAGATACATGGATCAGCTTTATTTTGATGGAATGGCAATTTCAAGTGTTGTTGGATTTCCAGATATTTTTATCACGTTCACCTGTAATCCAAATTGGCCTGAAATCAAGAGAGAATTGGCAAAATACAATTTGAACCCTCAGGACCGTCCTGATTTGATAACAAGGGTCTTCAAGATTAAATTTGATGAGCTTATCAAGGATTTGACCAAAAGACATGTGCTGGGCAAAGTTTTAGCATGTGAGTTTTCCTTTTTACTTAATGATCACATTTTCCAACATTGACTTAATAGTATGTTATAAGTTTGTTTTAATGTATTTATTTTTATTTTACAGACATGTACACTATTGAGTTTCAGAAAAGAGGATTACCACATGCCCACATTTTAATCTTTTTACATCCAAGTAGCAAGTATCCAACAACAGATGACATTGACCGCATCATTTCTGCAGAAATTCCTGATCCGGCAAATCACTTGGAACTATACAATTTGGTCAAAAGTCATATGATACATGGTCCTTGTGGTAATGCTCGATTGTCTTCACCTTGCATGAAAAACAGAAAATGCTCAAAGTTCTTTCCAAAAAATTTCAATGAAACAACTATTGTTGATCAAAATGGTTACCCATTATATCGTAGAAGTTCTAAAACTCACACGATTGTTAAAAATGGGATTACATTGGACAATAGACATGTTGTGCCTTACAATAGAAGATTATTGTTGAAGTATCAGGCTCATATAAACATGGAGTGGTGTAACCAAAGCACATCAATTAAGTATTTATTCAAATATATACACAAGGGGTATGACCGTATTTGTGCAACTATTGTGCCATCTCAACAACAACAAAGAGTTGAACCACAACCAGTTGATGAAATAAAACAGTATCTTGATTGTAGATATATCTCACCAAGTGAGGCATGTTGGAGAATATTTTCTTTCTCAATTCATGGACGGAACCCGGCAGTTGAGCGTATGTTTTTTCATTTGGTAGGTGAGAAATCTATTTACTTTACTGACCATGCCCGAATGGAGAATGTACTAGAAAAGGCAAGTGTCACTGAGTCGATGTTCACAGCATGGATGGTAGCCAATGAAAAGTATGAGGCTGCCAAGCAACTAACTTATGCTCAATTTGTTACAAAATTTGTATATAACAAAAAAAAAAGAACTTGGACACCAAGAAAGAGGGGTTTTACCATTGGTAGACTAATCTGGGTCCCACCAACCACTGGAGAGTTGTTCTACTTAAGATTGATGTTGACTGTGGTTAAAGGACCAACAACTTATGAGGATATACGCAAAGTAGGAGACACACAGTATTTCAGCTTTAGAGATGCTTGCTTTGCAATGGGATTCCTAGATGATGATAAGGAATACATTGGAGCAATCAGAGAAGCATATCAGTGGGGATCTGGATATTTTCTTCGAAGACTATTTGTGATTATGCTACTATCTGGATCAATGAACAGGCCTAATCATGTATGGAATAAAACCGTTCATTGGTTGTCAGATGGAATACTGCATTCTCAGCAGATTCTTGCACAAAATCCAGGTAACAATTCAAATATCGTGCTTTTTCATCACTCCGACTAACATGTACAATAGTTTTATCTTACATTCAAACATATATATATATCTTATATCTTTCCACCAATTTATTCACAAAATACACAGTTATATTAAATTCCAAAAATATTAGTTATATTGTTCTCTTTAATCATAACAGATTTAGAACTTACCGTTGAAGAATTGCACAATTTCACTTTGATCGAGATTGAGAAGTGCTTACAATCCAGTAGACGTACTTTAAAGGAATTCTCTTCTTTGCCTTATCCAAAAGGATATGTCCTACAACAGTTAGGGAATAGACTTATATACGACGAACGCAATTATGATGTCGGTACCCTAAAAGCAGAATTTCAACAATTACATGCCTTGCTTACAGGTACTTTACCTGCTTCATTATTACAATATATAAATCAATCTGAAATGTATTCCACATGATAAAACTGTTTTGACAATTACAATTGTTGTTTTTTAATAGATGAACAACGAAAGATCTATGATCAGATTATGTTATCTGTTACAAATCAAAAAGGAGGTGTGTTTTTCTTGCATGGTTATGGGGGCACAGGAAAGACCTTTATGTGGCGTACACTTGCAAGTGCGTTGAGGTCGAGACATCAAATTGTATTGACAGTTGCAACAAGTGGTATTGCATCTCTACTTTTACCGGGAGGGAGAACAGCTCATTCCAAATTTAAGATGCCAGTTCCCACGTTAGATAATTCTACCTGCAATATTGAACATGATGATGATTTGGCAAACCTTCTTAGACAGACAAGTTTGATCATTTGGGATGAGGCACCGATGGCACATAGATATACATTTGAGTGTCTTGATAGAACACTTAAAGATATCATGAGCACCGCTGAAACCAAGTGTCAGACTATCTTTGGAGGAAAAGTTGTTGTATTTGGAGGAGATTTTAGACAAATTTTGCCAGTCATTCCACGAGGTAGTCGATCTGATATTGTACATGCTTCGATTAACGCTTCTTATATCTGGGATCATTGTCAAGTACTCACCCTAACACAGAACATGAGATTGAAACAAGGTGCTAATACTGCAGAGAATGAGGAAATTTCAGAATTCTCAAAGTGGTTATTAAGTGTTGGAGAGGGAAAGGTTGCTGAACCTAATGATGGCTATGCAGAAATACAAATCCCAAAGGAAATGCTAATAGCTGAATTTGACGATCCTATCTTATCTATTGTTCAAAGTACATATCCAAACTTTTTGGAGAATTACACGTCTTATGAGTACTTGAAATCTAGGGCAATATTGGCATCTACTATAGAAGTTGTAGATCAAATTAATGATTACGTTCTAAATCTTATGTCAGGTATACCAGAGGGATTGAATCATAACTTAATTATGAACTAGACATTCGATTATTGAACAATATCTATTTAATAGTTATCTTTTTTGCAGGTGAACAGAAAGTGTACTACAGTTCCAACTCTGTCGATAGATCTGAAATTCATGATAACAACATTGTTGATGTACTGACACCAGAATTTTTAAGTACACTACGTACATCTGGGCTTCCAAATCATGAAATAAAATTAAAAGTTGGTGCTCCGATTATGTTACTAAGGAATTTAGACCAGGCTGAGGGTTTGTGCAATGGAACTAGATTGATTGTAACCAAGTTGGCCAGTCATGTCCTAGAGGCTAAGATTATGGGTGGCAAACATCATGGTAATGTAATATATATTCCACGCATGGATATGTCCCCATCACAATCTCCATGGCCATTCAAGTTAAGTCGGAGACAGTTTCCAATTATTGTGTCATATTCTATGACAATAAACAAATCACAAGGACAATCACTTGATTTTGTTGGACTATATCTACCAAGAGATGTTTTTAGCCATGGGCAAATATATGTCGCACTCTCCAGGGTTACAAGCAAAAAGGGAATCAAGATCTTAATACATGATGAAAACAAACTACCTAAAGACACCACCACAAATGTTGTGTACAAAGAAATCTTTCAAAACATTTAGAAGGTAAGTCAGGTTCAATACTTATTATTCTGTTTTTTTTATACTATAACTATTAACATGAAGCAAATATTTCAAATTATTAACATTAAGATTTACAATTATGTACCTGCTATACAGGAGAACAAATCTGCGGTAGCCAGGTTTTGGTGTCATGTCATCTATCAAAAATTCTCCCGTTAACTAAGTTGTACCTGACAATATTCAAGAATGAAGGTGTAAATTTTCAACATCATTGAATTGTAATGTCTTATTCATTATTAACTAATACTCACTTGAATTGTTAGTGTTTGTTTGATGGATATGCATATATTATAGTATACCATGTCTAAAGATAAGCAAATATTTATAGCCAGGACTCAAGATTACAAAGAAATATGACACAGCAGGAACTTCACAACATATACGCAAGATTGCAAATACCCAAACCAAACTTATATTTAGTTTAATCCTTTTTTTTACATAGATATATTTTCCAGGATTGTTAACAACAAATTCCAAAATCTCTCCAATCTCCAGCTTCTTTTGCCCAACATACTATTGAAGGAATAAATTTACATAAGATATATTGCAGTTAAATTTAAATATGTATGTAACTTAAGGTTAGTACCCATATATATCTGATAATACATATATCTGATAATAGGAAATATATGACCACAATTTTATCAGCTTACAAATAATTTGAATTCATTATTTACCTACAGCAAGAAGACATGTTAACTGATGTATGTAATACGCCTGGCTGTAAAATTCACTGACTTCAAAACTGGAACTACTCCTTTATGATGACAATTACATACAAATGGACATGAATAGATATTCAAATTCGAACAGAGAAGATGGATCTGCAATCAAGATTTAAATTTGGATAATGCTTCATGTGGTATATAATGAAGGGAAAGTACACAATGGAATGGGTCAGTATGTATAGGCAAAACAATCACACATGTTAACATGTGCATGCATTCATTGTGAAATTGAAATTCATTTTTTCTTTTACCAAATCAATGAAGCATTATTCAACTTTTATAAAAATAAAAAGAACAAAATATGACAGTGCATAGTCCTAAATGTTTATATCAAACTAAAACACTATTAATTATTATGTTATACTCCATCTGATCCTTATTACACCAACAAAAAAAAAATCAAGATCAAAACAACCATTAATTGTTATAATTCTATCAAATTCTTTACAAATATACCCACATAAACAAAAATAAATTATTAAATATGTTCACTAACATTAAAAAAAAACCTTTAAATTACTCTTTCGAATAAGTCCTTCTTTACAGAATGAAAACCTTTAAATTATTAAATATGTATAACTGTTTTTTCTTATAATTTGGGACAGAGGGATTATATATCTACTGACTAAATTATATAACACAATATTCGTTAATTAAGGTGAAGAGTCATACTTCTTTACACTTACAAATGCCAAGAAATATTTTTATTGCATACACCTTCAAAACAAATTATATTCTATTTAAGAATATTATAGTCTATTTAAGAAAATTAATTCCAACTACCCTAACCAACCAATTATGCATGTACAATAATTTAAACCCAAACCACCAACTCAAGACAATTGTTATTACTCTTGCACACGTTACAGCTAATCTATGTACTTGCATTCCACTACATTCAATAATATGTCTGCCAATTTTTGTCCCTATACCATAAAGCCTTCTTTTTTCACATGCATGTCAAGTAATTTGTTTATTGCAATGCACACTGCCAAATGTTTCAATTGACCATTGAATTGTTTCTATCCCATTAATATTGCTACAACCAAATTTTTTCAAAGCATTAAGTACTTTTATTCATTGCCGTATAAGTCATACACTTCTTCACAACAAACATTATCAATTATATTCAATATGTCTGCCTTCCAAAATATAATCTCAATTATTATATTTTTTATAAATTTTATCATAGATTATTTACATATCATATCAAATTTATGTCTTTTCAAATCTTACCAAATAAATTTGCCCAGTTTCTCAAAAAGTTTCACAACGAGAACATATCATGCAGCTGCGATAAAGGTTACTACAGAACCTTTGAAGTCCTTCTCAAGAACGATGCAAATTTTACGGTTGAAATAGGACTTGATTGGAACCATTTCTGTAAACATAATCATTTTCAGACTGCAATTCTTCGGTTCAAATTAAGAAAATTTAGTTCTTACACCATGTCCCATGTATTCCAACTATCAACAGCAAGTTCTTCTTCGAATTGTGTTATCGAAGATTAATATATTTAAATATGTGTTAAGACTTCAATAGTATTTACCATCATGTAACTTTTATGTTTTTAAATTTAGCTGTAATATATCTATGTATTGTACCCAAATTATTAGGTTACTATTATTTTAAAAAATTTATCTTCATTTATTTCATGTTAATCTAATTCCTTAGTTGTTGCCCATTCATTCCTATTTATCTTTTTTATAATTATTATAAATTAAAATCAAATGGTTATTCACAGATTTGTATCAAACATTGGTGGTGGCCAATTTATTCCATAAGTTTTTCAGTAATTATAATTAAAACTATAACAAACATTGTTCAAATTTTATCCAATTACATTCTTACAACTTATGTTTTAATACCTTTGTTACATCACAGTACCATTTCTATATAGTAATGGATAAGCCCAATACAAAAGCCCAAATCACCACCATCCAAAGCCAATACGGGTCGGCTACCTATTGATACTACCCAATCCAAAACTCTTAGATACATGTTGCAGATTAGGGTTTGGCTTCCAAAACAATCACTGTCAGCAAACGGCAAACAAGGATCAATAATGGAATCAATGGTCCCTACAGGAACACATCCCATGTGAGTTTGTCTGCTTTTATACGAATTTCTTTTTGTCATCTGTTCAATTACCAACATGCCAGCTAATGCGTGAATGTTTGCTGTTCCAGTTTTTCCTGTTTTCAACAATCCTTAGAACATGAAATTGAAAATACATTGATAGTACATTACTGATAGGAGGTTTAACATATTTTCACGGTTAATTATAATTTTCATGTTAAAGTCAATTTTAAATTTCCTCGCAAAATTTGCGATCATTTATTTGTATAGATCTCGAAACAAATTTTGATTGTATTAGATATAATCAATTTATTCATATTCTAATATTAATATGATACATGGTCCTTGATTTTTTTTTTTTCCTTTTTAGGAAACCGATTAATTACATTTACATTTCATGATAATACATTTTATAATTGAAAATATAGTCGTTTTCAATATTTTTATTAATTCCTTTAACTACTATTACGATTATTTTATTACAAAGGGAAACAAATGCTGGTGAAGGAAGTTCAAATGGTGGAGGAACATCCTTTGAAACAATTATCTACCCAAATCAGGTAATGTAATTGTTTTAAAACTAATACTCTATTTGTCTATTAAAACTTCTAATAATACTGTAAACGGATCTTACAATGTGTAATCTAATAAAACTTCTGTTCACATTTTTAAAAGGACCAATTTGACATTCCAGCTGATTTTGTTTCAAAGTGGAAACATCTGATTGCTAAGGAAAACACTGGATCAATCAAAGACCCTGCTAATAACTTTTTTGAGATTGATACTTCACCTATCTTAACAGAGTTTAAAATTCATGCTGGGATTTTGATTTCAGTCCATTGTGGTTTTGTACAACCACAAAGGGTTATTCTGGATTACCAGCCTGATTTTAACCAATTTGATATGAGAATCATTGATAATGATGGTAAAGATGTGCCATACTATGGATTCCATTCACCAATTAACCATCATGCCTTGAAGATAGCCGATCCAAACTACCACGTGAACCCTACATTTATTTCAACAATTAGGCCAGATGGTACAATGAACATTCCAATAGGTTTTGCAATGATGCACATGGAATTAGGAAATCAAGTTCATCAGGAAGAGGATTTTTCTTATCCCTATGAGTGGGTTACAAATGTCTCTGATGCTACTGCTAAGGGTAGGAGTGTTATGGTGAGTCCTATATCACTAACTTTTCATAATCTTCTTTTTTTCTACAATTCTACGTTTAATATATACCATACTTACCTAATATTTAGATTAACATTTCATTATAATATTTCATTTGCTAATATTTTACATCATTAATTTATAGCATTTCCCTCAATGGGTGGGCAGATCTGCCAATTTAACTGCTGGTGCTGAGATCACTTTGATTAATGATGAAACTGAAGAAATTAAAGATTGCACAATTAAGAAATCTAAAAGGATACCAGCTGAATTCTCAATTGGAAATGGTTGGTATGAGTTTGCTGCCAATATGAAATTAAAATTGGGTGACCGCCTTGTGTTTGGAATGGATGATCCTCCTGCACATCTTCATGTTGTAGCCTTAAGGAATGAACAATCAACTGAACAAGAGTGATATGTGACAGTCTTGATGTCAAGTACTATATATTTCTCATGGTTTAGGTTTTTTAATTAATCAACAACTTATTTATGTTTTTAAATTTCAGTTCTTCTTAACTATGTAATGTCAGTACAATTTTATTTGTTTTGTTTAATTACTGGGTTTCTATGATATGTAATTATTCGGTACAATTAACTTATGCTATGTTGGGTATTTCTATTATTAACTCAATGTGCCACGCCATATAATGACAATTTACAATTAACTGGCATATCTGTGTCTATTTCTACTTCATGCCTGTCTAAACAATTCTTCACGCATGCATCTTTTCAATAGCTACAGACAAATCAATATATCCAGACTATACACTGCAATTAATATTCCGTCATTTGAATTACTTTATCTTCTGTCCAAAGCTTACCACGATAACTCAACGATACACAATTTCTACTTCCTCAACAGTTCATATTCTTTACAATGGGTTGTCAACTCATCCTTTTTTAAGCATGCTACTGTATTGTTAAGTACCATCAATATTATAAACAAATTATTAACCCTTGGAAAAATCTAAAATGGTCAGCCATACTACTTCAGTAAATTATTACATGCACATTTACAACATTTATTTATTATTTTATCATTTCTTTCTTGCAGATTGTACCATCTGATATGGGAATTTATTTAAACTACAATGTATGCGACAACCTAATTTTGTGTGATGATAATGGAGATAACCAAACTTTTAATAACATATACAACAAAAATGCGTCAAACTAACCAAACTTTGAATATAGTATTGTAGCCTTTAATTTTCGTGCAGCTTTAATAATAGAGATTCACTACTTATAATAACATACAAAATCAGTTGTACTCCATCATCAACAGTTGAGATTCCAATTTTTGGGGACTGCCTATATTCATAATGATATCAACTATTGCCTAAAGTCTATATATATCTATTCATATATAGAACTTTGTTATGATTTTTTTTTAAACAGATGTAACTAACAAATTCTTAACTTTCTCTCCCACAACAAGACAATACAAATGAACTCAAGTAGACCTCATTTCATTGTTGTTTGCAAAAAAAACCAGGTAATCTTTTTTTCGCATTTCAAATTGATTATCAATTCATAACTATTCTGAAGTCTAATTTAGTTTTTATTATTAATTTTACATTTTTATTTTTCTAAACAACTCTATTATTATATTCAACAATTGTTACAGATCATTACAGAATTAGACCCAATATTTATAGCTGAATATTTTGAAGAACTTCAGGAACAGTGGGTGTTAATAGACGAACATCAAAATCAACACACAGTGGACTTTAACCAATGCCTTACAATACCTTATCTCACAAGTGGTTGGATACATTTGATAAATTTCTATCAAATCAATGAACAAGGGCTAATCTCATTCTCATATTTAGGCCATAGTATGTTTCAAATACATTTATTCCTTGGCCCAGTTCAAACCAACGAATTTCCGCGTTATCATACACTTACAACATCTATAACAAAGAATCCATCTTTCATCGTTGTTATACCGGATATTGATTCTTTTCAAAAAACATTGGTTAGTAATTTTCATTCCATAATATTTACATTTTTTTTAATTATTGTTCGTTCATTAATTTCTACTAATTCTTATAACAGATTCTGCAACCAGATTTTGGGAATTTCTTACTTGGAAAAAACTATACCGAATTAAGGTTATGCGGAGCTTCAAATACTGTAACAATTTGTAAGTTGGTGTTCATACTAAATGAAGAGACAAACGAAACAACTGTTCAATTTGGAAAGGGCTGGTGTAGATTTATGCTGAGAAATAATATCTATCCTACCAATGTATTGCAATTCAAATGTGACTCAATCATGGCAACTAATATTGTAATTGTTATATAAAAAGTCGTTTTAATTTACTAAGTTATCTATATTTTATAACTGTGACATACATTTTGTGACCAACTATTATAACAATTAAACAACTCTAAACGTTTATATAACAAGATAATACTTTACTTAGAATCAATTTTAACATAACTTATATTACATTCATAACATAATACTTGATACTTCATCACAGAACAAAGAAATTGAAAGGTACAATACATGCTACTTAACATAAACAAAAATTAAACCATCAAACCAAAACAACACCTAATCACTATCGATGAACTGAACAAATATATGATTAGGAGCGTTTGCAACCGTGAACAACACCCTCTGACCAACTTTGATCTCCCTGTCCTTTAAAAAATGCTCCCAACCACTTACTATGTATCTCTTATGTTCATCTCCAATTTCACCTTCAACATCACAGTAATAAGAATCAACTGCATCTAACTCATAAGTCAAGCTCAGTAAGTGTTATATTCTTTTCAACAGAAAGAACACCTTCATCAAATATATGACGAGGGAGTCGCTACAAACATTAAAATATCATCATTAATTTATTTCATTCTAAGTTCATCCGGATAGAATATAAATATAATTCCAAAAATAACAGCACTATGAAATTATTATCCTTACAAGACGATGCGTTGATTTCAGATGTGAATCGGTTAAGATCACCTCCCAAGATTTTTTCTTAATGTTCAGAAATGGAGGTACTTCTACGGGTTCTTTAAAATCGTATTGCATGTCAAATTGGGGAGCAGGATCCTTCCCAGGACAGTAATACCCTTCTTTGATAACAGATCTGTATATTACTTTGAATTCGGTGTCTATGGAAGCAGAGCTGTATAATAAAACATTCAAAGATATCAAAATATCAACATAATTACAGCAAATTCGACTTTCAAAGTTCTGATTAAAACTCTTTCATCTATTTTTCAATAATTAACAGAATATCTATATGGCAGATGAGAATAATTGAATAAGATTATATTAAAACAGTTTTTACCTTTGGGAATCTGACATCTTCAACACAGACCAAATTAAAACAACAAGAAGATGAAAGTTGGATCAGCGGATGATTCCTGCTTAATAAGTTCCAGATCGGCGGCTGTTATCAACTGTCATAAGCATAATCACTGGTGACTTCATAATCCTCTTTATAGCACAAGTTTGTTAATGTTTGACATATTAACTCATTATTTAAGTTCAGCAATTTCTATATCCTTTCTTTTTTCGCTATTTTTTCTCCAACAGGTAGACAATTTTATTATTCATTAATTCTTTTTTATATACTTTTCAATTTTAATATAAACTAACAAATATGTCGGCAAAATGTTAATATGAAAATATTTTAATATGAAAATTAACACCTATATATAGCTTGAAATACAAATTAGAACACTACTCCGTCCCAAAATATAAGCAAAAATGAGTCAACATAAGTTAATGTATTTGGTACAAATTTTGAACCAAATATATTAACTTTTGTTGACTAATTTTTGCTTATATTTTTGTACGAAAAGAGAATATTGAATTGAGGTAATGAAAATAATATTAATTATAGTTATAAAAAATTATTAATATTATATTAAAAATAAAATGAGTCTTTCAGGACAAATTTATTTATTTTTAATATAAGAAGATAGTATGTTGTAGAAAATCCAAAAATGCCCTTTTGCACACATCTCGCATTCTGAGCATGCTACAAGTTTTCATATTTATTTTATTTTATTGTTTTGTTTTTTGGCTCTCAATTGCTTAATTTGGCTATCAAAAGTCTTGCCTGTCAAACTCTCAAATTTGTAATTCAAAATAAAGCCGTAACAAACCCAATTATATGCCATTTGTCTAGACTTTTCAATTTCTCTCTCTTATTCACTGGAGAGACTCTTCTTTCTTTCTTCTCTTTCTTCTACTACCCTTCTTTCAGTTTCATCTTCTTAATCAAATTTATTATACCCACTAAGAAACCAATACACCATTTCCTTGAAACTATTATGAAGAAGATGGTAAACTTCAATATCATTCTTACCTGTTGATTTTGGATTTATTGAACGGTGGCGCAAAGATTTGTATGGTGGCCTCAAATATAAAATTTTTCCATCTAAAGGTATGAACTAAAACTTTTCATTCTTTATTGTGGATTTTGGATTTCATAGATTTAGTAATTTTTGGATGGTTTTTATTGAGACTATATACTTTATTACATTATATTTATTCATTCTCACATGTAAAAATACTTCATCAAAACCTATGAACTCAATATGTCATTCATTATTGTTGATTTTAGATTTTGAATTTCATGGATTTTCTAATTATTTTGGATTGTTTTTGTTTAGATTATGTACTTTCATTTTAATTTTAAATTCCTTTTTTTTATTTTAGAAAGATATTTTGTTTACATTGTATAATTATCAAAAAAATTTTGTTTTTTTTGTTATAACAGATGATGCATGTCAAGTGTTTTTCTTGATTTTATTCCTAAATAAAACAAACAAAAGTACAACAAAATGACTCTAAGATGTTTTGCACGTTTGATTTATAGAAAGGAAAATTATATGTACCAAATTGGGATACACAGCTCTACTGACCAAGGTAGTATAATTTTGTTCACTTATTTCATGTTCATCCTCCAATGTTATTAATAGATTTTAATTTTAATTTTGTTTTTTCACTTGCAGAAGATTATTAATGAATTTCCTTTCTTTTGACAGGTTATGTTATCTACAAATAGTCAACACATGGTTCTATTATCTATGAATGTCAGCTTACATATCTATATTGGAGTGATTTAGATATAATCATTTTAAAAAAATTAAATTTACATAAGTTGACATCCAAATATGTAAATTAATATAGTGCAAAATAAAAATTAACATAGATAAAATTACACAAGTGGAAAATTAAAATTAAAATTAAAAATTAAATAGACAAAATTACACAAGTAGAAAATTAAAAACAACATACATAATTTTACATAAGTGCAAAATTTAAAATTACATAAGTTCAAATTAAAATAAAAAAATAATCAGATAAACATGGTGCAAAATTAAAAACAATGGTCTAGATAGCATATATTAAACAAGATATTGGGTTTAAGACTTTGTCTATGCGCGGCCCATTACCCATATCTGTCTAAACCGGATCCACAAACCCTCTTATCCATTACAGCGTTTCCCAACCACTCATTTCATCTACCATTGTCTTCCTACCATCCGATCTCAAACCCAGCAATCGCTTTCCTGTTTTCACCACAAATGCAACGCTGTAACAAGACAAAGATGGTGAAACGAGATCGGTCAAAGAGCTTAATGAGGTAAGTTAAGCAATCGTTTTCCTGTTAAGTCTGTAACAAGCTTAAGATGGTGAAAGGTTAAGGCTTAATCGCTTTCATGTTTTCCACTAAATTTTAGGTTAAACTTTGTTGGTTAATTTTTGGTTAATCTTGATTTGAATGTACTTTGTCAATTGTTTTTAATTTATAGATTCTACAATTTTAATTGTTTCATGTTTTCTCTTTCTTTTTCGCATTTAGTCTGTGATTATTTGACTTAATTCGTTTTCATGCAGTACTTTTAGTTTAAATGTGTATTGTTGCCTGTTAATATATAACCTATTTATTTCACACTAAATCTATGATAATGTTTTGCATCTACACATCTCTGTTTCGCTTCTGTAGTGCATTAAGATTGTGCACAAATTCAATGATCCCAAGTTCAAATTGGATAATTAGGAAGGTATTCAAAATACATTGTGTAATGTAGTAAGTTCTAAAGTAGCTATTTTGTCCATCATGTTATTCATGCAGCCTGAAGGGATTCAGAAACCCTTTTGTAAGATGGTTAGTGGCAATTAAGAATTTATTAGGAGCATCAGTTTACAATTAAGCAGCAGTGAGAGTCAATTGAATTGGAAATACATATACATAAAACTTGGAAATTATAATAGGTCAAACTAAATACACTCATGATAAGAAAATTAAAATAATCTATACAATGTTTTTTTTCTTTTGGGCCACATCAGACACTGTGTGTTTGCATTGATTGGGTATTAAACCTATCACAAATTCACAAATTTTAATGTTTTTTTATAATTCAATATTTTACTCTGATATTCACATGAAAATTCGATTTATGGGAAGTTAGCAGTATCTTGAGAATTTATTCCAATACCCACTATCTAATATATTAGGTTTAATACATGTAATATTGTTTGTCCAACTCTGCTCATACAATTGTGTTGGAGTTGATATTTTTAATTTTTTTGGTAGGAACTGTTTTTTTTATATTGTCAATCACAAGTATCTACTAATCTATTTGCATATTGTACAGAACTAAAAAAGATATAACATCAGCAAGGCCTACTGATTTTTTTGAAACAATTCTGTCACCTCATGAGGTAAACATGACCTACTAATCTTTTTAAAGAAATTACATCACCTTATAGTATAGTTTTATCAACAAGTTTCTCATTGCTTTTATAGGGTAAGATACGTGTTTCTAAGGATTTCATGAAACGTAACTACCACCAACTTCACCTCCGTGCCTCAACTATGCTCATCAGTCCTAATGGCAAACAAACTGTTGTGTACTTTGGTAGCGATTGCTCGGACTTCTATATGACAGATGGAGCAAGGGTTGCTAGGATCTTTGGCTTGAAACATGACACTAAGGTCAGGCTTGAATTCATGGGAACACTGATTAAGTTTAGGGTGGTGTACTTGGGTAAAGTACACAATGAACCATTACTTGGTGAAATTAAGGACGAGGTCATTGAAATTAGTTCTGATGAAGAACTTGAGGTCAATCAAGATGACGAGGATGAGGATGAGGAACTTGGGATAGAATATGATGAAGACAATTACCATCAAACTAATCACTTCTTTGTTAGGAATGTCACCAAGTCCATGGCCAGAAGGAAAAAAAAGCAAGTTTTGGTATGTGCTAATCCAATTTATTTTAATTATCTTGAAACTGTCACTTTTAGTTTAGTTTGGTTTTTTAGTATTGGATAAAATTTGAAGTAAACAATTGTTTTTTTGTTTCGTAGCACTTTCCCAACCGTACTTCTATCAATGTGATTAAAGAAAATCAAGAAAGCATAACTTTGAAGGATGTTGAAACAAACCGACGCTATCAATGTCGTGTTATCACATCTAACAGATATTTTTACGAAAAGTATTTAGGGAATGATTGGTTCAAGTTTCTGAAAGACCGTAGAGTCCGTAAGGGAGATAAGTTGTTGTTTCATGTTCAGGATCCTCCTACGGTCATGTTGGTCGAGCACATCAGCTGTGTCCATCTTCCTTGAGGCGAATTTAACTTTCTATAGATTGGCTATCAGTTTTTTGTTGTGCAGTCCACTGTTTGGTGACTATATGGTTTATATTAACTACTGACTGCTTTTTCTATTTTTGTTGTTAATGTATTCTGTTTTTTTCTATTTTCATATGTAATTTTAATGACACTGTTGCTACTTAAATCCAAGGGAAATGTTATAAGATGTAACAATTACCGTTGGTTACTTTCTATGAATGTAAAGTTCTATAACAATCGTATTTATGCTATGTGGACATGGTGGGACTATAATCATGTTGACTTAACCCTAGGGGTATAATCATTTGACCATGTATTCTAAAATATATATTATTAATTGTATTCGGTTACTCAATGAAATCGGTGAAAAAAACTAAGTTTTCCTACGATAGTATTTTAATTATTAGAAGTATATTCCTGAAACCCGTGCAGATTCATCTTTGGTCCAATTCTTATTTTAATATGTATTATATAATCAAGTTTTTACTATTTAAATCATTCCGAACAAAATATTTATACATTATTCATTATTAATTATTATTTTTTCTTTCAAACTTTAAATTAACATATATAACAAATTCTATCAACAATTTATTCTTTTTTTTAATTCAAAATTTCTTGCTATACCCGTGCGACCGCACGGGTTTGTTACTAGTTTTACATAAAAAAAAATAAACTCTTAACATGGAGAATGAGTCTCTTACTTTTAGAATAGTGAAGTAACTAATTTATGTTTTGCATTAATGATGCATGTCTTCTTAACTACCTATAAACTTCTTCTACAAGTTTCTTGATCTTCGAATTATGATATCTGATAATTTTAAGAAGTAACTGCATCCATTGTAACAATCTTTAAATACTTCTCTTGTTCTCTTCTAATCTGATAGTTTTTTGAAATTTGGATGCTTAAAAATCATCAAATATTATCAGAATTGTCTCTTTTTGAACACTTCCATGATCTTTGAAAAAACCTTTTGAGCACTTATGTTGAACTAGGACAACCTTATTTCGAGTGTGGTATTTCGAAGAAAATCCAAATATTCTTTATTTGTCGTGTCAGCTAACTCAAAGACGGTACTTTAAATTTTACATATCATAGGCCCATACCACTACGTTATATAGAAAGAAAAAAAACTACCTCTTTTTTTATTTTTAGGTGGTTTGATAATTATCAATGTAACTTTGTAGTGTGTAATAATCTGTTGATATTTTATAAAATCAAAAATATGTTTCTTTTTTCACGCATATCATTTGTTAATGTGACATATATAATTATAAGACGGAGAGAGTAATTTGTCTAAAACATTAAGTCAACCCTTAGATTGATGACCTCCCTTCAAAATGGGTAAACCTTACTAGTGTTACGATATTGTTGCCTTTTTTATGACAGAATGATATCATCGTCCTATATAGTATAATACATGCAACAAATGCACATCGTATTTTATCAACACAAATAAACGCCTGCAAGTTATTTTAAAAACACATGCACATTGTATTTAAATATTTTCGTGATCATATACTATTCGATATTTGATGTCATGCAAACAAAAACTAGCATTTGTCAAAATGTTGGGCCAATTGCTTAATTTTGATATTTTCATCACGGACCCCATGTGTGCCTATAAATACCCTTAATATTTGGAAGGAAAAATGCAAGCCTTCAAACTGTGTTCTTTTTTCTTCTTAAGTACTAATCATTAGTACACTGCACACTATATGTATAATGACTCCTTTCCTTTTATTTGTATTTGTTTTTGCTAGTCAGGTGATTGGTGGTTTCAATACAAAGCTACCATCTCCTGCCTATGGAAATACAATAAGCATTCTCAGCATTGATGGAGGTGGTATTAAAGGAATTATTCCTTCAGTTGTTCTTCAAAACTTAGAAAAGGCTCTTCAGGTCAATGCCCTACTTATTAACATATTATAATTAAACTTTTTTTTTTTATATAACACTGCCTTAATTAATGTTTTTTTTAGTAATTTGATACATTAGTTAATTGCGATCAGTACTTTTATTTTTTTTATA
Source organism: Medicago ruthenica (assembly GCA_018208015.1). Lineage (NCBI taxonomy): Eukaryota > Viridiplantae > Streptophyta > Magnoliopsida > Fabales > Fabaceae > Medicago > Medicago ruthenica. The sequence continues at coordinate 27,827,854 of CM031372.1, read as the reverse complement.
AGCCACTGAGGTCCATGATATATACATCGTAAATTAATGTATAAGAGTCATGCATAATTACATCGTAAATTAAATAAAGAAAGTAAAACACATTTTATACATATGAAGGTTCGAAATTTTCAACTACGTTTCACAGAAAGAAAACCACGTCTTATACTCTTATCCATCTCTCAACTAGGTTCAAAAGTTGTCAACAGAATTATGCGTTAAACACTAAAAATTTTCAACTTCGTTAAACACTGAAAATTTTCAACTATAAGTTTAAAAGAAATACTTGAAATGGATTTTCTTTCGAGGCCTAAAGGGTTTTCGAAAATTATTTTTTAGCCTAAAATAAAAATTTGACCTGTTTTATACTTGAGCCGGCCGGTTCAATTAAGTATAACAACTTACAACATGAGAATTGAACTCAGAACTCGTGCCACTTGGCATGCAAGTGAATTAAGTCTAACATTGTCTATATGCTTGGATTGTTGGATAAACACATGTGTTTCGACAATCTCATTATTAGTTAGCTTTTGAGATTCAAATCCAATCTCATTTAAAAAATTTAAGTTGCATGTATACTTTATTATTCAACATTGCTCTATTTTTTAGAAGCTATTAGTATCTTAGAAGAAAGAGCTTCCTAAATTATACTAACACGTTTTATTTGGTTGATCAGATTGTGTCAAAAGATGAGAAAGCAGCACTAGCAGATTATTTTGATGTGATAGCTGGGACTAGTACAGGAGGACTTATTGCTGCCATGCTCGCTGCTCCTGACTTAAGAGATACTTCTCGTCCTGCATTTACTGCTAAACAAATCTTACAATTCTACTTGGATTTTGGTCCATCTATATTCAACGAAACTGCTGCTAGGTATTTCATAGAAACAATATAATTCTATTTATATTATATCATCATTAGAGCAATTAAATGGGCTATCTCGGTCCGACCCACTTTGGCTCGACGAGCCTAACTACATAAATAGATCGGATTGGATTGTCTTGCTTGTTATTAAACTCCACATTATTAAGCCAGATACATCCATTTGGGCTATGTGGGTTGATGGAAGAGTCTAACCCCCTTTTTTTTTTGTTTATTCACTCATTTTATTTTTTTATTTTTATTGCATTTTGATAGATTAGTTTTCACAATTATCTAATTGGTGAGATATGGTTGGATGCAAGCATACTTTTTCTTACACTAATATTAAATATCAATTAAACTAAAGTTTTATTCATTCAGATGAACCAAATTTATAATTTATAAACTTTAAAGTTTTTATCTAAATGTATATCTTTTTACTAAGTTTGAATAATATATATTTTATTAATAACCATAAAATTAGTTATAATTTCAAAAGTTTTTACTAATATTAATTTTCAATAAATCACATGAAAATGTTAATAGTGGGATCTAAACTTGCCAGTGTGACCTAACTCAGTTTTATTTGATATTCTAATTGAATTGGGTTTAAAAAACTCAATTGTTTTTAGACAAACCTTTTTAGGGTCTAGCTTACTATAATTAAGAGTCTGTTTGGCAAGGCCATGAAACGAGCTTAAAGCATATAGCTTATAGCGAATAAGCTCGTATGACTAAAAAATTTCTGTTTGGTAAACATCACTTCATCACGAGCTTATAACTTATTTCACGAGCTTATAGCTTATTTTTCAGACGCTATTTTAAGTAGCGTTTGAGCTTATAGCTTCTCATCTTTTCTTTCAATTATACCATTATCATTTTATCTAAAATTAGTTTTTATCCTTTATCATTTATTTTAATTTAAATAAAATAGATTTAATGTTCTACTTATATATATTGTTCCGGTCCAAAAAAAAATTGCTACGTTACTATAAAGAAAAATGTTATGTTTAATGTGTGTGTGTGTCTATATATATATATCTTTTTTGAGGGGGTTACGTTATATTTTTTTTAAGGACAGGGGGTTGCGTTTATATATACGTATATTGATACATTCATAATATTTTTTTTAAGGATTCATAACTTTTGTTGTTAGTTTATACTTTTATTGTTAGGTTTATAATTTAAAATGAATGCATAGAAAAAGTAATAATGGATCGAGACATATTTTAGTGTTGCATTTTTTTTCCTGTAAAGTATAGTACTATTTAATGAAAATAAATTTAAAATAATTATATAAAAGATACATTAAATTAATAAATTATAAGTATTTTAAATATTTTGTAAAAAAAAGTATTGTATAAAAGATACATTAAATTAATGAATTAAGATTGTCCTTTTATGTCATTTTACATTTATCAGCTACTTGAACCGCTAATTTTACCAAACACTTTAATTAGCTTATAAGTCATCGGTCATCAACTATCCATTATAAGCTATCAGTCATCAGCCATCAACTATAAGCTATTAGCTATCCGCTATTTTTACCAAACAGAGCCTAAAACACTAATTGACCGACCTACTTTAACAACTCGAATTATCATGCACTAATTGTAAAATTTATTTGATTGATTTAGACTATTACTACAAAAAACTTTATATTACTTTCAAAATGAAAAATTGTACAATATGCCTAAATTCTTTGACATAATAAAACTCAATTTGTATGCTAAAATAATGTCATGTTCTCTAAGAGTATGTTTGGAAGATGGTTTTTGGAGGGGAGGGTTTAATTTAGAGAGTCTTCCGTCACAAAACCCTTCAAAATCCAACTCAGAAACACACCCTTAGTAAAGATTTAGTAGTTGTTTGGTTCTCATGTTGTATTTAGCTTGTTTAAGTTCCTTATATACTCTTTTTAACATATTCTCTTATGCTATATACTAAAAAAAAAATGCAGCAATTGGACTCATACAACCCCGGGTCCGAAGTTTGATGGCAAGTTCTTACATGATAAAGCACGTGAGATATTGCAAGAAACACGTTTGCATGATACATTGACCAATGTTGTAATCCCAACCTTCGACATCAAGAAAGTTCACCCAGTTATTTTCTCAAGCTTTAAGGTAAGCATAAACATATAGTACTTAAATAACTTTTTATGGGTAACACCACTTAATTTATAATTAACGAGAATCAGTATATATAACGGGCATTAGGTTCCATATTAGTCCTGGATTCTCTGCATTCACGCAGTTGAAATATAAGCGATCGTTCGATTAAGATCAAATAGATTATATTTAAACTCAGTATTTTAAATTATAAAATAAAAATAATCAAATGCTAACAAGTGTTCTTATGACACTTGTTAAGAAGCCTAAAAAAGAAATTTTGTCTTGGAATTGATGCGTTCAACACATTGAAACTTGAAAAAGTAATTTTTTCTACATAAAACTTACCAATTATTTCTATTTTAGAATCCTTTGGCAAGACCCAGTATGTTGGTTTTATATTTATTTACCATTGTTTGTGAAACTTTGTACATGCAGCTGGAGGAAATTCCCGACCTAGATGCAAAATTGTCGGATATAGCCATTGGGACTTCAGCTGCACCAACTCTACTACCACCCGTATACTTTAGTAATGGTAATACTAAATTCAATTTAGTTGATGGTGCTGTGGCTGCAGGCAGTCCGGTAAGCAAATTTTGTGTGTTTGTATTTTTCTTTAGGAAATTAACTAATGGTTAGAACTTAGAAATACAGTATAAAAAAAACCACTCGTATGTCTTTACCTAATTTTGTTAGGGTCTATCTAACTCTTATTGTGATCTATGTGAACTCTAAAATAAGATCTTGTCAAAGAATAGAGATTTTTTAATGTTAATAATAATATTTTATTTTATTTTTCGTACTTGTTAAGATGCAAAATATTTTAATTAAATATGTCAGTTAGTTTTTTTTTTCAAGTACGAGATTTTTTACTTGTACTTAATTGTTTTTTAGGCCAAGTATACATGATAAACCAATTTTTTTTGGACTCCAAAACCATTGCTTTACCATCATGGACTTTAGAACGTCCTACTACTATTTTTCTTTTCAAAGGAAGGCCGGCCTACTAATTGGCTGAAGCCCTTGTTAAGTAGCAAATTTGAGAGAGACTAATTTAGGTTTTGATTTTTTTTCCAAATAATTTTTTTCATTCAACCTAAAAAAAAAATCTTGCACGAGTAACGTGTTAGAATTTACATAAAACTAGTAGGAACCTCAAATAGAAGGTTCATGTTGCCATTTTTTTCAATAAACTATAGTAGTTTTGTAAAAATAAATATGAGAAAAGTAAAATGATATTTTACTAAAAATGGTGACTGTCCAACTTTAGATTTTTTTAGATCCATATTAGAATCACCCACGGGAATGGATTTCCTGTCGTGGAAATCTCTACAGTTTTCTGTGGTCTCAACATTAATACCACTAAACACTTTATCTCCCCTGATTTCTGCATTTAATTCACTATCCATCACCCACAACTAGTTATGTATTTAATATCTCATTAGTCATGTTACATATGGATGCACATTAATGTTCTATGAAGTTTCACGTCATAAAAATGTATGTAATTCAGGCATTGGTTGCAGTAAGTGAAGTGATACAACAATTGAATGAGAAGAATCCTGATTTCATCCGTGTGAAGGCAAACGAGCCTACTAAAATCGTGCTGCTATCATTAGGATGTGGAAGAACAGAAACTCAAGGGATTGGTGCTATTATTGCACGGTTCTTTTCATATGATCAATGGATACCCATTACAGTGTTAGGTCTTGCTAGTGCTGCTGCAGACATACATGAATATCACCTTGCATCAGTGTTCCCAGACCTCCCTTCTTCAGACAACTACTACCTTCGAGTTGAGGTACATCAATGGTTGCATCTAGAGTTTTTTTTTATTTAAAAAATTTTACTTTTAAAAAAAATGTTAGAATTGTTATTTTTTAATTTTTAATTGTTTCATGTAACTTTTTGAGCAATTTGTTCTTCAAAGAAGTAATAATCATCTTACAAAGTAAATAGTGTTTTTCACAATTTCTCTTAAAAAATTGAGGAAGAGAAATATCATTATTAATTAAAGTAGAACTAACGACCATTTCAAAATTGTCCTTTTTGAGAGATTTAAAATATTTTTCTTGATGTTAGAAGAGCAAATCCCTAAAAAATAAAATAAAATAAGCTCCATTAACATCAAGAAAATATTCTAAAAGTCATTTTCATTTAATTTAAATGATACTTTTAAATATATAGTACTTTTCTTTTAAAAAAAATATAGTACTTTTTATAATTCTAAAATCACTTTTTAGTGATGTGATTTTAATGATTATAAGCTGCATTGATTTTGAGAATAAAGAGGATACCAAAACAACATAATCTAAAAACCAAGATTATTGTTAGTTATAATAAATGATTTTTTTTTAATGAAATTTGTTTTATTTTATCATTTCATAGAATGAAACATGTAACGTCCGGGTATAATGTGCAGGAGTATAACTTGGATCCAGCTACTGTCAATGTTACCCAAGAAGGCATGCAAAAACTTGTAGAGGTAGGAGAAGACTTGTTGAAACAACCTGTTAAGATACAAAATGTTACTTCTTTTGTCCCATACGAAAAACCAAGTGAGGGTACAAACGATGAGGCTCTTAAAAGGTTTGTGCACTTTAATCAACATTATTAATGTCATACACCGTGGTAATTAAGGATTAAATTAACCATATAGTAATTAAATTGGTTTATTTCATATCTTGTAACCATGTGAAAATGATATCTCATTGATGTCCCCTATACATTCATGGTGTATATCGTTGCAAAATGTTAATATTGTTGAGGTGATGAAGCTTTCTTTTGTGATGTCAGATATGTACTTCCTTCAAGTATATTTTTTCTTCAAAAAATGTAAACATATTTCACACAAGTTAAACTAGGTTAGGCGTAAGCACGTATACGTGTGCATATATGTTTATGATTTAATCATTAAATTAATAATGCTAATCATGTAACGATTATAGTATTTTATATGAAGGTTGGCTGAAATTCTATATAAGGAGAAGCAGCTGCGTTTGAAAATGAAATCAATGGAAAAAATGGGACGACCATTTATTGCGGATATTACATCCCCTCTGCATATGTCTGGAATGGCTTAAATGACATGAAGTACTATATGTTGCAAGATCTCTATATGCATGATGTGAAATAAATAAAACAATGGATATGTGTCTTTAATGAGTGTTTCTAGTTTGTTGGTTTCCTTTCAAATGCATTCGGTCTTGTTAAGTGTGTGGGTGTGCCTTTGTTTTTGTTTTACTAGAATAAGAGTTAAGGATTTGACTGTACTTTGTATTCCTTGTAATGCTTTTGCTTATTAAACAGAATCTGGTCATTCCTTTATCTTGTCTTGTTTTCCTTTATTAATTGAATTGTTCCCTTATTAATTTTTTTTTTGTAATTTATATAAAAAGAATGATCTAAACACTCTTTCTTAATTTTGATGATGTGTTGTTATTTGTCATATAAAAAGGCTGAAGGTATTATAATTCAATGAAAATTTTACCATAATTTTGGAAAGATATCTTAAAAATATTTTAAAAATGAATTGAATCAATCCAACCACTACTAGGCTCGTTCGATCCATATTGTATATTGTAACACTACTATCCGTCAAATACTGTAACCCCGTACGTCACTTACAGACCCTCGACCACCCATACCTTCGCACACAACTCACCGGCACCGTCGCGTGCAATCACCTTCCCTTGGTTGATTTTCTATTTCTTTTTGCTTTTACCATTTAGTTTATTTTAATTTATTGTACTGTGTTAATTGGGCTCAGCCCAAACTTAATATTTTTGCAGTCTTTGCTAGGGTATAGATGTCTCTAGTTCATTAATTTGTTTATATGTGAATTAAAAAAATTAATATTCAAAAGAGTTGTTTCTGGGTTTCTCACTCTATCAAATATTTGTGAATTTATATTTAAGTTTGTAGGTAGGGAATTTGAAAAATACTAACAACACTCTCTCTTAGGTATATTTTTCAAAATACATTTCTATTAGTTGAAATTCATATTAGGTCACACCCAATTTATGTTGGGCTGATTTAAGTTTCAACCAATTAAAAATATTGTGTTGAAAAAACGTGTTGTTAGATAATTTTCTTTTTTTGTCAAATTGTCTAATGACTAAATTTGCAAACCTTAAGTGAGGAGAAGTGAGAAATTTTGAATTCAAATCCAAACTTCTGCAAATCAACGTTATTGCAGCTACCAATTGAGCAATATTTACGAGATTAAATTGGTTTTAGTGAGATTATAATCATTTTATAAAGTAAAGAATATTTTTTTTAAAGACCAAAGATATATTAAAACAAAACAGTCAAAGCACAAGGAGTGATATGATATATAAGTTACAGAGTTAACATAACATAAAAGGAAAACACCACCTAATTTTTTGGGATTATATTTCTTTTTATACTTTTACGGTCTATATAAACATATACGACACATTACTAACGGACCATACCAATGGATCTTTGACAAAGCATTTACACATGATATACTTATGAAATCTGTGTTTGAGAGACACGAAGATGTTGATATTATTCAAATGGCCACGGAAGTTTACCAAACATGTTAAAGGAACGTTCTTAATTTATTTTATTGAAATCCGATAGTGTTTTGTTTAATAGAGTAAAAATTAATCCATATTTAATTTATTGAGAATACCGGATTTCCCTTATATTTATATGTTTTTAATTTATTGTTATTTTTTAAATTTTTAGGGTGAGCGAATTAACGCAACTGTTAGGAGTACTCTCATATACAAGTATGAGAAATAACTAAGTGAAAATCAGGTATACTCTATTGAAAATTTCAGTGTTGCTGCTAATGTGGGGTCTTATAAGACAACAAGACACTCAAAGATTAACTTTCAATATGGTACCAAAATCAAACAATGTGATGAAAAGTTGGTGCCTGCTGACATGTATGTCATAAGTGATCCTAGAGAGATTTTTCAATCCGAGTATGACACCGATTATTTGATCGGTAAGTTGGTTTTTACATTTGTTTGAAATATTATTTTATAAGGTTTATAGAAATTGTTTTTTTTCTTTCTCTAACAAAAAACCAAACAGTACTAATATTAAATGTATACCTGCATAGTAGTAGTCTTAGTGCTGTTTGGTATTCACCAACACATTATTTAAAGAAATTGATGGCACATTAGTACTGTTTGGTTTTTTATTTCTAACATGCAGGTATACATTGTTAGAAAAGATACCATATTGTTTTTTGTTAGTGAAATGTCGTGCTGGTGTTGTCAATCATACTATTGTGGTGATTGTTTTGATAGGCATGTACACTGTTGAATTCCAAAAAAGAGGTCTTCCACATGCTCACATTTTGGTGTGGTTGAGTTCGGATAACAAACTGAAGACTGATACCGACATTGATAAATTCATATCGGCCGAGCTTCCTGACAGTACACTATATCCAAGACTATCTGATGATGTATCTTCGTATATGATGCACGGACCCTGTGGTGATGCCCGTCTTTACTCGCGTTGCATGAAAAAGGGTAGATGTTCAAAATATTATCCTAAGGATTTTAAAGGAACTACCCCAATAGATGACGAGGGTTACCCGAGATACAAACATCGCGATATTGGAATAAAAGTTGACAAACAGGGTATCAAATTGGATAGTCGCTATGTCGTCCCATACAATCCACATCTTCTCATTGGGTACAGAGGTCATGTTAACGTGGAATATTGTAACAAATCCAACTCCATCAAGTACCTTTTCATGTGAACAAAGGCCCTGATAGGGCATTGATGCAGGTGTCAGTTGACGGTGAAACGTGTGATATGTCAAAGCTGGTAGATGAAATCAAGCAGTAATATGATTGTCTTTATGTCTCACCTTGTGAGTCTGTTTGGAGGATACTTGCTTTTGACATACACCATAAATGGCCTCCTGTTCTTAAACTGATGTATCACATGCATAACGAACAGTCGATTTTATATGATGGTGATCGTGACATCGTGTCGGTTGTGAGGTATAATGAAGAAGTGTCAACCATGTTTCTTGCATGGTTTGAGGAAAATCGTCAATATGAAGGCGGTCGCGATCTGACATATGCTGAATTTCTAAAAAGATTTATTTATGTCCAGACAGATAAACGGTGACAGCCGCGTCAAGCAGGATATCAAATTGGAAGACATCATTACACGCCGTCTGGTGTAGGGGAACTGTACTACATGAGGATACTGTTAACCGTTCAGAAAGGTTGCATGGGATATAGTTGCATAAAAACGGTTGATGGACATACCGATAACACATTGCAGGAAGCATGCTCTGCTTTGGGATTGCTTGATAACGACAAAGAGTTTATAGATGGAATCACAGAATCAAGTGAGTTGGGTTTGGGTCGACAATTGCGTTGGTTGTTTGTGCATCTCTTAACCAATGGCACAATGACAAGTCCTAATTTAGTATGGGATGCAATGTGGAACTTATTGTCCGATGGTATCTTATATGAACGCAGGAGGCATCTAAATATTCCAGGTATTTTTTGTCTGTACAAATTATGAAATTTATATGCGATTTTTTGTAAGCATTTTTTTCCCGTTAATTAAAAGCTATGTACGTAATTATAATCAGCTTTTTTATTGTAAGCTACGTTAATATTAATATTTCATATGTTTTTACATTCAATATGCAGATCTGGGTATCGGTGCCAATGATCTAAAGCATCTGTGTTTGGTTGATATTGAAATTATGCTTCAGGAAAACAGAAGGTCGCTTACTGATTTCAAATCTATGCCCAGACCAAACGCTGCAGACATGCCAACATTCACAAACAAGCTTATCATTAATGAGCTAAATTACGACAAGAATGAATTGGAAAAGACGCACATTGATTTATTACTGATGCTTACTGACGAACAAAGGTGTGTGCATGACAAGATTATGGACTCCGTTAATTCTAACAAGGTGGTTTCTTTTTCTTATATGGTTATGGTGGTATTGGAAAAACTTTTATATGGAAAACATTGTCTGCGACCGTTAGATCCAAGGGCTTAATTGTTTTGAATGTCGCATCCAGTGGAATTGCAGCTCTTTTGTTACCGGGTGGAAGAATTGCACACTCTATGCTTACAATCCCCATTGAGATTAATGAGACGTCCACATTAAAAATGAATAAAGATGATCCTAGGGCAGACCTACTTCGTCATGCAAAGCTGTTAATTTGGGATGAGGCCCCTATGATGCACCGTTTTTGTTTTGAAGCAGTTGACCGATCAATGTGTGACATCATGACGAAGAATGATCCTCTCAACGAGTTTAGACCTTTTGGGGGGATGATAGTAGTTTTGGGTGGTGATTTTAGGCAGATATTGACGGTGGTTCGGAAAGCATCAAGGCAGGATATTGTTGATTAATCGAAATTATAGGCTTATTGTACTGTGTTGAGGCTCACTGTTAATATGAGATTGGGTGCGTCTTCCGTTCCTGCAGAAAATGAAGAAATTGCTGATTTTGCCAAATGGATACTTTCTATTGGAGACGGCAGCGACGATTCAGACGAAAATGGTGAAATAAAGATAGACGTTCCTGAAGATTTGCTCATATCCGACACTATAAATCCATTGATGTCACTAATAAATTTTACATATCCCAATTTCACTGATAACATTAAAAACCCGCCGTTTTTTCAAGAAAGGGGATTCTTGCACCAACACTTGAATATGTTGTGCATGTTAACGATTATATGATGTCTTTGATTCCAGGTGAAGAGAAAGAGTATTTAAGCTCTGATTCTGTTTGATGTCCAGAGCCATGGTTCACGACTGAATTTCTTAACGATAATAAGAGCTATGGAATTCCAAATCACCGATTGAAACTAAAAGTAGGATGTCCCGTTATGCTCATGAGAAACATTGATCATGTCAATGGATTGTGTAACGGTACAAGGCTGACGGTGACTAGTCTGGGGAAGTGCATAATGGCCGCTACTGTCATTACAGGAAAGAGGGCAAGTAACAAAGTGTTCATTCCCAAGATGAATCTTATTCCAAGTGATCCTGGACCACCTTTAAAATTCAAGCGCAGGTAGTTTCCGTTGACGCTTTGTTTTGCAATGACAATAAATAAAAGTCAGGGTCAGTCTTTATCTCACGTAGATATTTACCTTCCTAAGCATGTGTTCACACATGGACAACTTTACGTTGTTGTCTCTCAAGTTACTTCTAGAAAAGGATTGAAGCTCCTAATATTGGACGAAGATAATAATATTTGCAAGGTGTTTGCCAATTTCTGAAATAATTTTCTTGTTAAATTCAACTTGGGCTAAACCTCCATGAATTCTATATAACTCAGCTTGTTCTTCTGGAGTTAGGCTTGTGATTCTGGGAATAATCAAAGGTTTCTCACCAGGTAGGATAGTTTGTATAGGTTATGTGTCTAGTATTTCCTCATAATCTGGTAAAGTTTGAGATTTGGGAGAAGGTGTTTTATTTTCCTTGAGGCTAGAGTAGTGTTGGCTCAGGGGTTGGTCATCTGTAGGTGATTGGGTGTGGTCTGGTGAATCTAGGTTAATAGGTTTAGAAGGTAAAGAGTGTGCAAGATTACCTTGAGTCATCTGAGAACCTTAAGCTTCAGACACTGCAGCTCCAAACACACCTGCTTCCTGTTTGACTTTCAGATGAGAAGCCAGGACCTTCTGAGATTATATTGCGAGGTGTTCTTCAAACTCTCAGCTAGTTGAACTACCTTTTCCATAGCCTTTCTCTTATGACGATGAACAATTTGTTCAACTTCTTCCTCTTTAACTTCTTGAAGAACTAGCTTTCTTTAGTATAACCATTTTTTCTATTTCTGAGGCTTTTTGCTCTGTTAGGCTCTTGATCCTTTTTCAGAGACTACCTTTTTGGTCCTGGTAAGGAGAACTGTAGTAGGATCAAGGTCAGATACTTCTGATAGAACTTCAGAAGCAGCAGGCTTAGAAGCAACTGTCTTTTGCTTCTTGGTTGGCTTCTGAGGCTCTGACACAACAGCTTCTGGGTTGATTTTCCTCTTCTTTGGAGCTCTCCATTGTTTCTCAGGGTGATTTGGATCATATCCCATTGAATTGCCACTCCAAATTCCTTGAAGTGATTAGAAACAAAGTGAGCGAGCACTTCTGGAGGATCTTCCTTAGAGATAGGAGGGAAATCATCCATAATCATTGTCTGGTTTAGGCTTGACAGTAGATCATGCTAAGAAGTGGTCACCTCTTCCTTGGGGATTATCTTTATGTTTCCCAGAGTCATCCCTGATATAACTTTGCCCTTGTAGGTTCCTAGGTCTTCATTAGAACCTACTAAAACATGCTTTAGGTTCTGAACCAATTTTCCTTGATGGAAAATCTCAAACACCAGTCTTAAATATGGTATATTCTTCTGACCTCTGATTCCTTCCTTGATAGATGCGCACATATAGTTGAATATGTATGCAGGAAGATTGATTGGATATTTTTTTTATCAGAAAGGTCATGAAATGCTTGTGATCCCAAGACATCTAGTTTGTTCCTCCTGCTCTTGGCATGAAGCAGGCAAATATCATTTTGTATAGCACCCTGTATTCATTCTTCATCTCAGAAGTGTTCCTATATGCCTTTCAATCATACAAAGTGGCTTTAATCCTTGCTACCCAGTCATTCTTGTTGTCACTACCAGTCATGGACATGCCATTGCGTCTGGCTCCAATTACTTTAGCAATGACAGACTCAGTGATGGTGATTCCAATACCCATCATTGCAGTCCTAATTTTAGTTTCCTTTAAATCCTTCAATACCATCTCAGCCCTAGATTTCCCTTTCAGTTTCTTGTCCTCGGTTACTTTCTAACATTCTTCCCTTGCAGCAGCTTCTTCATCATATACTTTGCTTCTGACCTAGAAGTCCTTTACTAGTTCAGTATAGGATGGTCCGTTTAGCATTTCCAAGAACGGTGTCTAATTCTGATGTTCAATAAAATGCTTCACGTCGCATCCATTCAGACTTAAGGAGTTGAAATCCACAGAAGACTCTATAATCAGACGGAAGTCTTCCGTGCACACGTCTTGGGCTTGATAAACGTAGTAGCTTCTGACTCAATAGCAATCGCATTATGAGAAGATGATGATGTACCAGCCGTTTTTCTGAGGTTTTAGTCTTTATGGTTCTTTGGAGTTTTTGAAAATTTGGGGATTTTGAGTGGGTATGAAAAACTAAATGTGTTCGTAGTGAAGTGAGAGAAGTGTGATTGTGTAAATGTGTTATGTTAAAAATCAAACTGTTGAGATTCAAGCAAAAAGAACAATATTAAACACAAAAGCACAATATTAATGACATTGGGGGCGCGAGACACATTTTGAAAAGCATTAATCGTCATTGCCCAATAGTTATTACTCACCAGTTACTAACCACGTTAGAAGCTTTTTCAGAGGAACTGTTTTATTAGTGGGACAGCTGTCAATAAAACCGTTACAAACCATTCCACTTATAAAACCTATCAGAGGCAAATGGTTCAGATTATGGTCTTCAGAGTCTCATATCTTCAGAAGCTGAGCTTTCTTTAGATTCTTAGTTATGAGAGTCTAGAAGATTTTTAGCTTCTTAATATCATCAAAATTTGTATTCCTATTCAGAGGCAAGCATCATTCCGAAAAAAAAATGCATGCTCAGAATTTTTTTTATAAAATCAAATCTTTCTTCTGTTAAAGGTTTTGTAAAAATGACAGCCCATTGATGAGCAGTATCAATGAATTGAATATCCAAAATACCTTTCTAAACAAAATCTCTTATAAAATGATGTTTAATTTCAATATGCTTGGCTCTTGAATGTAGAATTGGATTCTTTGACAAACAGATAGCAGCAGTATTATCACAAAAGATAGGAATGTTGTTTTCATGGATCTGATAGTCTTTTAACTGATGTTTCATCCAAAGTAGTTGTGTGCAACAACTTGCAGCTGAGATGTATTCTGCTTCTGCTGTAGACAACGCAATAGTAGATTGTCTTTTACTGGCCCATGATATCAGATTCTCACTAAGAAATTGACAATTTCCACTGGTTGCTTTTCTTTTAATCCTGTCACCAGCATAATCAGCATCATATAATCCAACCAACTTATAATCTAGGGATTTCTTATAAAAAAGTCCAAAATTAGTTGTTCCTTTCGGATACCTGAAGATTCTCTAAACATCATTTAAACGAGATTATCTAGGATCTGACTGAAACCTTGCACATAAGCATACACTGTATAAAATATCTGGTTTAGAAGCTGTTAAGTATAACAGAGAACCTATCATACCTCTATAAAGCTTCTGATCTACTTTTGTACCAGTATCTTCTTTGCTTAAATTGCAGGTTGGATGCATTGGAGTAGTCATCAGTTTACACTCTTCAAGCTTAAACTTCTTCAAAAGCTCCTTGGTGTATTTTGATTGATGAATATATACTCAATCATGCTCATTTAAAATTCATCTTGCATTAACTTAGAAAATTCTTTGCAAAAAGTGGCATTAAGATATCATTCTTGAGTGTCTTTCTGAATAATGTAGTGTCAACTTGTCGTCTTTTAAAATTATTTTCCAGTAAGAAGTTACTCAGTCTCTCATACTAGGCTTTGGGAGCTTGCTTAAGTCCATAGAGTGATTTCTTAAGTTTATAACCATGATTTGGATATTTTAAATCTTCAAAACCAGGAGGTTGTTTGACATATACTTCTTCAGAAATAACACCATTTAGAAAGGCACTCTTAACACCCATTTCATATAAAGCGATGTTATGATTAACTGCATATGATAGAAGTAACCTAATTGCTTCCAGTCTTGCAATTGGAGAAAATGTCTCAGTGTAGTCAATTCCTTCTTGTTGACTGTAACCTTGTGCAACAAGTCTTGCTTTGTTTCTGACTACTTTTCCCAGCTCATCCAGCTTGTTTCTGAACACCCATTTTGTTCCAATAATGTTCTTATGATTTGGTTAGGCAACCAGATCCCAGACATCATTTCTTTGAAACTGATTGAGTTCCTCTTGCATTGCAACTATCCAACCATCATCAGAAAGTGTTTCATCAACAGAGGTTGGTTCAATCATTGACAGTAATCCAAGCATTGAATGATTTTGTCTGAAGGAAGATTACGTTTTTCACATGGATGATTACGCTTTTCACAAAAAACTTCAAATGGCTCACTTTCAAATTCTCTACCATGATCACTTCTGACCTTTAAAATTTTTATTTCCTTTTCAGATTGTACTTATGTGCAGAAGGTACTAAACACATAATATGATTCATCCTTGGTTCTAAGGAATTTAACCCAAGTCCATCTGTTGTAATCATCAACAATGACTAATCCATATTTCTTCCCATTGATTGATGATCTACCAACAGGTCCAAACAAATCAATGTGAAGCAGTTCTATAGGTCTTGAAGTAGAAACAATGTCTTTGGATTTAAAAGAAGTTTTTACAATTTTTCCTTTTTGGCAAGCTCCACAAAGTGCATCTGAGTGATAATTAATGTATGGTAAGCCTTTAACCAGTTGTAACTTGCTAAGCTTAGATATTAATCTCCTGTTAGCATGTCCCAACCTTCTGTGCCACAGCCATTTCTCATCACTCACTGATAAAAGGCAAACTACGTTCTGATTAGCCAAATAAAAAAAGTTTGTCTTATAGACTTTGTTCTTTCTTTTTCATTTGAACACAATGGATTTGTCAGAAGTGCTGATTACTGTGCAGTGACTCTTATTGAACATCACTTTATAACCACTATCACAAAATTGACTTGTGCTAAGTAGGTTATGTCGTAGTTCATTTACTATCCAAACATTATTGATAGAGATAGAACAGTTACCAGTAGTCCCCATACCAATAATCTTTCCTTTCTTGTTTCCTCTTTCATGGTCAGGGTTTGGACATAGACATTTCTCCTATCATATGTCGCGAGCAGCCACTGTCCAGGTACCATGAACTATGTTTTTCCCTTCCTTTTAAGCACATTTGTAACAGAAACAATTTCAGACTTAGGTACCCATATCGTTATGGGTCCTTTTGGGATAGTTCTGAAAGGTTTAGGCATCATTTGTGTTGTAAGATTGAATTCATAGGACTTAGATTCATTAAAGATTCTTGGATTGAAAATTTTTGATCTTGAAATCATATTAGTTTTAGTTGCTGAACACTTAAGAATCTGAGCCTTCAAAAGTTTTGATACTGATCCCTTCAGAACCTGAGACTTAGAATTCTTTGGTTCTGATCTTTTCAAGATATGAACTCCTGAAGTCATAGATTCTGATTTCTTCACAACCTTGGACTTAGGAACCTTTTATTTCGATTTATTCAGAATCTTAAATTCAAAAGCTTTAGGTTCTGACTTGTTTAGAACTTCTGTTTTGTTGGCTTCTGACACAAAATTCACTTTACAATCTTTCTTAATGTAATCAGAACCAGATGACATGTTTGGATTCTTAGGTTTGCTCAACAAATCTTTTGAGAAGCCAATACCTTCACCATTGTTATAAATCGTAGAAGCTACTTGCTTCTGTCAATATTGGTCATAATAAACTCTCAAAGTGCCATATCTTCCTCACTAAAGGGTTTATCAGCCTTCTTATCAGTCAGTTCTTTCATAAGTTCAAAGTTCTTATCTTCCAGTTCTTATCAGCCTTCTTTCCAACATTTTTCTTTCAAAATTTTTAGTTCTCTTGACTTCTTGTGATAATGACTGATAAGTTCCTTGACAGTATCAACAATTTCAGTTCTACTGAGTTTAGAGTATACCTCATCCTAATCCTCAGAGTCTAACTTAGATTCTCCATCAGAAGATGTTGTAGCTACCAAGGCCAGGTTTGCTTCTTCTTCATCTTCTTTGTCAGAATCTGACTCTTTATCAAGATCACCCCATGTTGCCATGAGACTTTTATTGAGGTTGTCTCTTAAACTGCATGATTTGGATTTTGTCTTCTTAGACTTCTCCTTTGCCTTATCCTTCTGCAAATCTGGAAAATCAGAAATAAAATGACCAGGCTTCTTGCAGTTGAAGCAACCCTTCTGATCTTCTTTCCTTGAACTAGATCCTTTGAAGCCACTGCTTCTGTTTGAGAACCTCTTGCTCTACTTAGCCAGATACTGAAGTCTCTTGGAAAGCATGGCGATTTCTTCAGCTTCTGGATCTTCTTCAGAACCTCCATTAGGAGACTCTTCAGTAGACTCATCAGCATTGAGAGCCTTTGATTTCTTGGCAGATTCATCTTCATTGAGCCCTAACTCATGACACTTTAGAGAGCTCACAAGATCTTCAATACTAAGTGTATTTAAATATCTTACTTCCTCTATAGCTGTCACCTTAGGTCTCCGCTTAGTAGGCAGGCTTCTTAGAATCTTGTTGACATGATCAATAGTAAAATAGATTTTCTTCAGAATCTTAAGTCTAGACACCAAAGTCTGAAACCTTGAGAACATTGTCTCAATGTTTTCATCCTCTTACATCTTGAACAACTTATATTTTTGAACAAGAAGATTAGCCTTAGCTTCTCTACCCTTCTTATCTTCATAGTTAGAACACAGTGAAGCGAAGATTGGTTTAGTTGTTGACTTGTCACTTTACTTTAGGTATTCATTGTGAGGTAGAGCCTCAACAATAATGTCTCTCACTTTGTGATGCTTTCTATAAATATTGCTTTCAGCATTAGTGAGACTCTTTCTATCAACTGCTACACCTTCTTCATCAACAGGAATAGAAATTCCATCTTTAATAATGTCCCATAGACTATCATCTACACCAATGATATGACTGTACATCTTACTCTTCCACCAGGAAAACTTTTCAGCATCTCAAACAAACATAGGAGGTTTATTGTGGGAATGAGTTAATTTATCATCAGTGACATAATCATATGATACAGTTCTATGGCAATTTCCAGTATCAGAAGTACTAGCTCAACAACCAGAGTTTCCACCTCCACCACCAGTAGACATGTTTCTCTCAAGATCTTTTATGTTACTGAAATTCTGGCTAGTAACTGGTTCTGAACTAAAACAGAGTATAAAAACTAACAGTTCAGAAGCAGAAAATAAAGTGCAGAAAGATAAAGAACACATTGAATTTGTTAACCCAGTTCGGTGCAAAATTCACCTACTCTGGGGGATACCAATCCAGGAAGGAAATCTACTAAGTAGAATTAATTCTAAGACCCAGACACAACCCCAGTTCCAGTCTTGTCACTTAATCTCTACCAGTCTAGACTTCTACCCAGGAGACCACCAAGGTATAAGAAACCACTTACTTCCTAACCAAGCAATCACAGAGCAGTGATTGTAAACTTAACAAAAACACACAAATTGAAGTCACACTTCAAGAAAACAAAAACATCATTCGTGCTTAAAAGCTTTGAATGAATTACAACTCAAAGCAATCTAAACCAACTCAGATGAGTGGTGTACAAATAAAGCAACAGCTTACACAGACAAAAACACAAAGACTCTTATGATCTAATTTCTGGTTTTTGACTCAATTAATTCAATAAGCAGCAGCACGTCTTCCTTTATATAATCTTCAGCATGGACTCATAAAACTGAACCATATCTTCTTTGAAATACAATTCTGAAATTCAGCAAGGCTCAAAAAGGAAACATATATTTTTGAATTCTATCTTGCAAAGATTCTTCACAAATATATTCAAACATAAAACACGAAGCCAATCTTCATAAGATCTTCAACAAATTAATCAGCCTTCTAGAAACTAAATGCCTGAATAAATCCTTGATAAATCTTCCAAAGATACGCACAGAAAGAATCAGATTTAATGCAAAAAATCCAGCTTCTGAAAATAGCTTCTGAAGTCCAGCTTCTGAAGGTCAACACTGGTCAACGTCTGAACAGTGCGTCTGAAGTACTGTTCAGCGTCTGAAGGCACTTTCAGCGTCTGAGGCACTGTTCAACATCTGAAGGTCCAATCTGCTTCTGAAGGCTATTTCAGCTTCTGAACGCCCTCAAATCCACTTTCTTGCTTCTGAAGACTTCTTTACACATGGAGATGCTTTGCTTGAGCACTTTGATTTTACCAAAACATGCAGCCAACATCTGAATCCTCAACAATCTCCCCCTTTGGCAAATTTTTGGCTAAAATCAAATGCTTCATAAACACAAGTCCTTCATTCATCACAAGTAATTAACCATGAAGAACTCCACATAATGTAGCAGAGTCAACAGCAGATTAAAAACACAAACAACTAAAAATTACTCCCCCTGCAACACATAATATCAGTTTCTGAGGAACAGCTCTTCTCCCCGTGAAACACAGCACTCAGGAACTTCCCCTGAACATAAACAGCTTCTGACAGGAAGCACACAAACTCAGGAACACTCCCCCTGAACAGCTCAGCTCAGCAATCATACAAATTTCTCCCCCTTTTTAGCCAAACAAGTTTGACAAAGCACTAGCAAACACCAGGACCAGCAAAACAGCAGGAGCAGAGAAACAAAACTCAGAACAACAACACAACTATCGGCACAGATCCAGATAACACCGGCAAGGATCAGAACCACAAAAGCACTCAGAAGAACAACCAAAACTATAGAGAACAGCACAACTTGCACAAGCAGAAATTCAGACATCAGTCACCACTAACCAGTCTTCAGACTCAGCATCAGAAAATGTTTAGTCTTCATTAGACACAAACCACAGATGCTGCTCAATTAACATGTGCCTCAGGCACATTCATAACCACCTTCTTAGCAATCTTCTTCTCAAAATCAGCAACTCTTTTCTGAACACAGGACATAACATCTTCAGACTGACAAGAAACAAGTGCCTTTTGAACAAGAATAGGAACTAACACTTTGCTCCTGATTTTAGAAGAACCGACACCAGAACTCATCTGTGATACAGGAATGGGCTTACTGTCATCAGCAACAGCCTTTCCTTTTTCTTTATTCAGCCTCTAAGCAACACCTTCACACTTTAGTCTCCAAAATTTCTTGATTTTGCTTTTATTCACAGCTGGTTCAGCTTTTCTGTGTTGAAAATATTTGGGATAACCATGCAACTTGTAACAAAAAGGTTTAATGTGACCCTTTTTACCACAATGATGACAAAACCAAGGATGAGTTCTCTTCTTATCTTCAGATCCTTGAGATTGGTTCTTAGGTTTGCTCTTCAGTGGAACATGAGTAGCAACAGGTATGAACCTCTTAGTAGGTTTTTGTTGTTTTGTTGAGTCTTTTGTGTTGGCTGCATGTTTTGGCAAAACCAAAGTATTGAATAGAAGCATCTCCATATTTGAAACATTTCTTCAGTTGCAAGTTTTGTGTTTTGAAGCCATTCAGAAGCAGAAAATATCATCAGAAGCTGAATGCACTGTAGCAGTTCAGAAGCTGATTTCAGGTTCTGAAGCCAGCGTTGACTTTTGTTGACCACATCAGAAGCTGGGTTTTCAGATTAATTTTTGCGCGTATCTTGGGAGATTTAGCAA
The DNA here is from genome assembly GCA_018208015.1 of Medicago ruthenica. Lineage (NCBI taxonomy): Eukaryota > Viridiplantae > Streptophyta > Magnoliopsida > Fabales > Fabaceae > Medicago > Medicago ruthenica. The sequence goes on along the minus strand of CM031372.1, from coordinate 27,807,455 downwards.
GGAATTATCTTTGTATAAGTGCTTCTAGAATGCTGGATTATTTGGAGAAGATTTTATTGAAGATTTGGTTCAAAGATATGAAATTCGTATTTTCTGTTTTAAATCTTTCAAAGATACAAAACAGTTTTATTTGTTACTTGATTGGACCAATCTTATTTCAGTAACAAATCAAATCAGAAGATTAGTTTTATTTTGCAAGACTGAAGGCTATATAAGGAGGAGGGCTGCTGCTATTCAAGATACGGATTTAGAGTTTAAGATCAGAGAATTGAGTCTTAGTGGTTTTTAAGCTTTTGCTTTATTTTTGTACGCCACTCATATGTTTTGAGTTGGTTTAGGTTTGTTATTGAGTTGTAATTCATTCTAAGCCTCTAGGTATGAATGAAGTTGTGTTTTTGAAGTTTTCTGAAAAACAGAGTGTTTTTGATTAAGGGTTTCAGTAACAGGTTTGTTACTTGAATAGGAAGTTAGTGGTCTCTAATACTCAACGTGTTGGGTAGAATTCAAGACTAGGAGGAAGTTAATTGCTTAGGCTGGGAACTGGGAGTCAGTGTCTTGAGTCATAAGGATTAATTCCTATAGTGGAATTCCTTCCTGGATTGGTATCCCCCAGAGTAGGAGGTGTTTACTCCGAACTGGGTTAACAAACCTTGTGTGTTTTTTAGCTTTCCTGCACTTTATATTCCTGCTGATTATTTGCTTTTATGATTGTGCTAAGTTCTGATCAGAACCTGCTAAGTTTTTAATCAGAACCAGAACCAGTTAAGTATCTTTGCCTGGCCAGAATTTCAATTGGCATCAGAGCAGGCACCCTGCCTGTAACTTGGGTGAGATCCAGAGGAATTTGTTTCTGGCAAGCATGGATAGAGAAGGAGGCTATGTCAATAGACCACCCCTACTAGATGGCACAAACTATGAGTATTGGAAGTCAAGGATGTGTGCCTTTCTAAAGTCTATTGACAGCAGGACTTGGAAAGCTGTGATAAAAGGCTGGGAACATCCTGAGGTTTTGGACAAAGATGGTATCAAAACTGGAATTTTGAAGCCTGAAGAGGAGTGGACCAGAGCTGAAGATGACTTGTCTCTGGGAAATTCAAAAGCTTTGAATGCAATCTTTAATGGTGTGGACCAGAACATGTTCAGACTTATCAAACAGTGTACTGTTGCTAAGGAGGCCTGGGAAATTTTGAAGACAACTCATGAAGGAACCTCTAAAGTGAAGATGTCCAGATTACAGCTGCTGACCACCAAATTTGAGAACCTGAAGATGAAGGAGGATGAATCCATTCAGGATTTCTACATGAATGTGCTGGACATGGCAAATTCTTTTGATTCACTTGGGGAGAAGATGTCTGATGAGAAGTTGGTGAGAAAAATCCTCAGGTCCCTACCCAGAAGATTTGACATGAAGGTCACTGCAATTGAGGAGGCTCATGATATTTCTGCCATGAAGCTTGAAGAATTGATTGGGTCATTGCTCAACTTTGAGACTGCCTTCTGCAAACAGCCTGATAAGAAAGGGAAAGGTATAGCTTTTACTGTGAATACTGAAGCTGATGATCAACAAGAGTCTGAGGAGGATGACTTATCAGAAGCTCTAGTGTTGCTGGGAAAACAATTCAACAAGATTCTGAAGAATGTTAACAGAAAAGCCAAAGCCAAAGGTCAGAATTTCAGATTCAATAACAAAAAGCAACAAACTGATGAGAAGAAGACCAAGTCTGAGGAGAAAAGTAACCAAGCTAAAGGTGTGCAGTGCTATGAGTGTGAAGGGTATGGACACATCAAGTCTGAATGTCCCACTTTTCTCAAGAAGCAGAAAAAGAGCCTAGCTATTTCATGGTCTGATGATGGTTCTGAAGAAGATGATGATAGTGAATCTGGTATATGTGATACTGGTCTAGTAGTGAGGTCAGGAGGTATCTTGAAGAAGGAACCTACTTTAGAGTCTGAGACCTTTTCAGAGTCTGACTCAGAGTCTGAAGCCTCATCTGTGTCTGAAGCTGCTAAAACCTCATATGATGAACTAGCTGATAACTACAAGAAGCTGTATACCAGAAGTGCTGAGGTGTGCAAACAAGTTTTGGATCAGAAGGAGACTATTCTTCAACTGGAGGCTGAAAAAGGTGAGCTGTTAGTGCAAAATTCAGATTTAAAAGAAGAAGTGAACCAACTGAACTCCCAACTTGATCAAATGAAGAAGCAAGTGAAGATGTTGAACTCTGCTACTGATAAGTTGGAGGACATTTTGGGGAATCAGCAACAAGGAAAAACTGGCTTAGGTTTTGTTGATCAGACTCAAATTCCTAAACAGATGAGTTTTGTTCCTGCTACTCAAACTCATGATTCTATGGCTGGAACATCAAAGAAGAGACCTCAGAAGCAAGCCCAGATGCAAGGTCAGAAGCATATTCAGATGAGACCTCAAAAACTAGCTCAGAAGAGTCCTCAGATGCAAGGTCAGAAGCATGTTCAGATGTTACCTCAGAAGCAACCTCAGAAGTACAACAGAAGAAGGAGGAATCATACATGGACCTGTCATCATTGTGGTAAGAAGGGACATATCAAACCTTTTTGCTTTAAACTGTATGGCTATCCTGAACACTTTCAATATAGAAGAGTGCAACCAGCTGCACCCAGACACAGTGTTCAGAAGGTGTGGAAACCTAAGGTTCAGAATGTTGGCCTGATTGCTCATACCTCTTTGAGAGCCACCTCAAAAGAAGACTGGTACTTTGATAGTGGATGTTCAAGGCACATGACTGGTGTGAAGAAGCTGCTGAGCAATATCAGATCATACTCCAGAAGCTATGTAACATTTGGAGATGGTGTAAAAGGTCAGATTCTGAGTATTGGTGATTTGATCAGAGAAGGTTTGCCCAGACTTAATGATGTGCTACTGGTGGAAGGTTTAACTTCTAATCTGATCAGTATTAGCCAGCTATGTGATCAGGATTTGAAAGTGAATTTCAACAAACAGGAGTGTATTGTTACTGGTCAGGATGGTAAAATTCAGATGAGGGGCTGCAGATCCAAAGACAATTGTTACTTGTGGGTTTCTGAAGAAGAAAGAAGTCTGACTTCTTGTCTTATGAGCTCAGAAGAGGAAGTCAAACTCTGGCACCAGAAACTGGGACATTTGCACTTGAAAGGCATGAAGAAAATCCTAAGTACGGAAGCTATCAGAGGTGTGCCTAATCTGAAGATCAATGAGGACAATGTTTGTGGTGATTGTCAAATTGGGAAACAAACAAGAAAGTCTCATCCCAGATTAGTTCATCAGGTAACTACTAAAGTACTAGAACTTGTTCATATGGATTTAATGGGGCCTATGCAAGTTGAGAGTATTGGAGGAAAAAGATATGCATTTGTAATGGTAGATGACTACTCTAGATATACCTGGGTCAGCTTTGTTAGAGAAAAGTCTGACACTTTTGAAGTTTTCAAAGAGATGTGCATCCAACTACAAAGAGAGAAGGATAGTGGTATTGTCAGAATCAGAAGTGATCATGGCAAGGAATTTGAAAACAAGAGTTTTTCAGAATTCTGTGCTTCTGAAGGAATAAAACATGAGTTCTCTGCACCTATCACACCTCAGCAGAATGGTGTAGTGGAGAGGAAGAATAGGACATTAGCAGAATGTGCAAGAGTTATGCTGCATGCTAAGAAGTTGCCATATATGTTTTGGGCTGAAGCCATGAACACTGCATGTTATATCCATAATAGAGTCACTCTGAAGAAGGGAACAACTTGTACCTTATATGAACTATGGAAAGGAAGGAAGCCTACAGTCAAATACTTCCATGTTTTTGGGAGCAGATGCTACATTTTGGCTGATAGAGAAAATAGGAGAAAGCTGGATCCTAAGTCTGATGAAGGCATATTCCTGGGTTATTCAGTAAACAGCAGAGCTTATAGGGTGTTTAATTCCAGAACTAAAGTTGTGATGGAGTCCATTAATGTGGTAATTGATGATCTGACTGCTGAGAAAGATAGAAGTGAGTCTGAAGTTGTTCCAGAGTCTGAACCATCAGAAGAACAAACTTCAGAAGCAGAAATTCATCCAGAGTCTGAAGAAGCAGATGTACATCCAGAACATGATCCTACCAATAAAGGGCCATCTATTAGAATTCAGAAGGATCATCCTAAGGAGCTTATCATTGGGAGTTTGGATCAAGGGGTCAGAACCAGAAGATCAGATGCTGCTGCTACTGATTCATGTTTTGTGTCAAAGCTTGAACCTAAAAATGTGAAAGAAGCCCTAACTGATGAATTTTGGATTGAAGCAATGCAAGATGAGTTGAATCAATTCAAAAGGAGTGAAGTGTGGGATCTAGTTCCAAGACCAGAAGGGCTGAATGTAATTGGCACTAAGTGGATATTCAAGAATAAAACAGATGAAAATGGTACTGTAGTCAGAAACAAGGCAAGGCTGGTTGCTCAAGGTTATACTCAAGTAGAGGGATTGGATTTTGATGAGACCTTTGCACCTGTAGCCAGACTAGAGTCCATAAGACTGCTGTTGGGTGTTTCCTGCATTCTCAAGTTCAAGCTATTTCAGATGGATGTGAAGAGTGCATTTCTGAATGGATATTTGCAAGAAGAGGTTTATGTTGAACAGCCTAAGGGTTTTGTGGATCCTAAGTTTCCAGAACATGTGTACAAGTTAAAGAAGGCTTTATATGGATTGAAACAAGCACCAAGAGCATGGTATGACAGACTGACTCAGTTTCTTGTGGGTCAAGGATACAGAAAAGGTGGTTCTGATAAGACTTTGTTTGTGAAAGATGAAAATGGGAGTCTGATGATTGCTCAGATTTATGTGGATGATATTGTGTTTGGAGGAATGTCTCAGAAGATGGTCAAACTGTTTGTTCAGCAAATGCAATCAGAATTTGAAATGAGTCTAGTTGGTGAGCTGACATACTTTCTTGGGTTACAAGTCAAGCAAATGGAAGATACAATCTTCATTTCTCAAAGTAAGTATGCCAAGAACATAGTGAAGAAATTTGGATTGGAGTCTGCTACTCACAAGAGGACACCAGCTGCTACTCACTTGAAGTTAACTAAGGATGAGCATGGAGTTTCAGTAGACCAAAGTCAGTACAGAAGCATGATTGGGAGCCTATTGTACTTAACTGCAAGCAGGCCTGATATCACATTTGCTGTAGGAGTTTGTGCAAGATATCAAGCTGATCCTAAGATGAGTCATCTGACACAAGTTAAAAGGATCCTGAAGTATGTGAACAGGACAAGTGACTATGGAATCATGTACTCACATAGTTCAACTTCTGAACTGATGGGATATTGTGATGCTGACTGGGCTGGAAGTGCTGATGACAGGAAGAGCACCTCAGGAGGTTGTTTCTTTTTGGGAAATAACTTAATTTCATGGTTTAGCAAGAAGCAAAACTGTGTGTCTTTGTCAACTGCTGAGGCTGAGTATATTGCTGCTGGAAGTAGTTGCTCACAATTGGTGTGGATGAAGCAGATGCTGGAGGAGTACAACATTGAACAAGGAACTATGACATTGTGTTGTGACAATTTGAGTGCCATCAACATCTCTAAGAATCCAATTCAGCACAGCAGAACCAAACACATAGACATCAGACATCATTTTATCAGAAACCTTGTGGAGGACAAGATTGTTCAGCTGGAACATGTAGCTACTGAAGAACAAGTTGCTGACATTTTCACAAAGGCCTTGGATGCTAAGCAGTTTGAAAACTTAAGGAGCAAGTTAGGTGTGTGTTTGCATGAAGAGTTATAGCAATTACTGCAACCTGGATGTGAGGAAGATAGAGTACCTGCCAGTTGTGCCTATACTAAGTCTGAATCTGATAGCTTTTCCAGGATCTGTGTTACTTGTTTTGATATGAAGACTATGTTTTGTCAGAATTTTGTGGCTAAAAAGGGGGAGAAAATCTTATGTAATGTGTTATGTAATGTGTTATGTGTTATTGAGGGGGAGTATGTGTCTCAGGGGGAGTACAAGGTTGTTTTGATCCTGAGTGTTTCTGTGATCCTGAGGTATGGTCCTGAAGAACAATTGTGTGCAGGTCCTGAAGTGTTGGCTCTGATATGCTCTGATACCATAAATTCAGAAGTAAGGGGGAGTTTGATGTATGCTGAGTGTATGTTGAGTTGCAGGGGGAGTGTGTGTGATGATCAGGAGTTGATCAGTAGCTCTGATACCTTGAAGTAGCTCTGATACCATGATTCAGGAGTCAGAAGCTGAAGCTGTTGTTTAACATAGCTGAATCCGCTGCCTAAACTAATTGCTATGATGTATTATTGTGGAGTTCTTCATTGTTGAGCTGATTATAATGAAGATTGAAGGACTTGGTTGGTTTTAGCCAAAAATTTGCCAAAGGGGGAGATTGTTGAGTCTTTTGTGTTGGCTGCATGTTTTGGCAAAACCAAAGTATTGAATAGAAGCATCTCCATATTTGAAACATTTCTTCAGTTGCAAGTTTTGTGTTTTGAAGCCATTCAGAAGCAGAAAATATCATCAGAAGCTGAATGCACTGTAGCAGTTCAGAAGCTGATTTCAGGTTCTGAAGCCAGCGTTGACTTTTGTTGACCACATCAGAAGCTGGGTTTTCAGATTAATTTTTGCGCGTATCTTGGGAGATTTAGCAAGGAATTATCTTTGTATAAGTGCTTCTAGAATGCTGGATTATTTGGAGAAGATTTTATTGAAGATTTGGTTCAAAGATATGAAATTCGTATTTTCTGTTTTAAATCTTTCAAAGATACAAAACAGTTTTATTTGTTACTTGATTGGACCAATCTTATTCCAGTAACAAATCAAATCAGAAGATTAGTTTTATTTTGCAAGACTGAAGGCTATATAAGGAGGAGGGCTGCTGCTATTCAAGATACGGATTTAGAGTTTAAGATCAGAGAATTGAGTCTTAGTGGTTTTTAAGCTTTTGCTTTATTTTTGTACGCCACTCATATGTTTTGAGTTGGTTTAGGTTTGTTATTGAGTTGTAATTCATTCTAAGCCTCTAGGTATGAATGAAGTTGTGTTTTTGAAGTTTTCTGAAAAACAGAGTGTTTTTGATTAAGGGTTTCAGTAACAGGTTTGTTACTTGAATAGGAAGTTAGTGGTCTCTAATACTCAACGTGTTGGGTAGAATTCAAGACTAGGAGGAAGTTAATTGCTTAGGCTGGGAACTGGGAGTCAGTGTCTTGAGTCATAAGGATTAATTCCTATAGTGGAATTCCTTCCTGGATTGGTATCCCCCAGAGTAGGAGGTGTTTACTCCGAACTGGGTTAACAAACCTTGTGTGTTTTTTAGCTTTCCTGCACTTTATATTCCTGCTGATTATTTGCTTTTATGATTGTGCTAAGTTCTGATCAGAACCTGCTAAGTTTTTAATCAGAACCAGAACCAGTTAAGTATCTTTGCCTGGCCAGAATTTCATGTTTGATGGTCAGATTCTGATCAACAAACCCAATTCCATTTGACTTTCCCTGATTTTGATTCTCCAGAATCTCTTCCAGCACATCAATAGCAGAATTCAGCATTCTAACTTGCTTTTTCATCTGGTCAAGTTGTGAATTGAGTTGGATTACCTCATTACTGAGAACATAAATCTTCTCTAAGTGTTCACCCCTTTCAATCTGAAGTTGAGTATTAATTTCCTTCTGTTCTTCCATCTGCTTTCACACTACATCAAATTAATATTGCATCTTCATGCAAAAAGCAACAGGATCTTTGTAATAGGAAGCCAGATCTTCACAGGATGATTCTCCATCACTTGACTCAGACTCTGAAGAAATTTCTGAACCCATAACTTTATCATCAGACCAGAATTTATCAGTTAAAGCAGTGACAGGCTCCTCTTCACCTTCTGAGTCATCAGACCAGGTCACAGTCAGACTCTTCTTCTGTTTCTTGAGAAAATTAGGACATTCTGACTTGACATGTCCATAGCCTTCACACTCAAAGCACTAAACTCTTCTGGACTGATTGCTCTTGTCATCAGTTCTTGTTTTCTGCTTCAGAAACTTCTTGAATTGTTTACTCAGCAGCACAAGAGCTTCTGATGAGCTATCATCATCCACACATTCAGTATCAGCAACAAAAGCACCACCTTTACCCTTCTGAACAGTTCTGCTGATTTCAAAGTTTTGAAGGGATCCTATTAATTCTTCAACCTTCATGCTGGATATGTCATGTGCTTCTTCAATTGCTGTCACCTTCATATCAAACCTCTTGGTTAGGAATCTGAGAATTTTTCAAACAAGTTTCTCATCTGAAACTTTTTCTCCAAGGGATTCAAAAGAGTTAGCCATGTCCAGAATGTTCATGTAAAAGCTCTGTATATTTTCATCCTCCATCCGGTGGCTCCCAATGGGTTGGCCTCCCTATCTTTCAAGGGCCGAGATGTACTCATGGTCTTCTCCACCCCCCAAGTGGAGTTTCATGCCTTCCGTTGGAATCGAACCGTGTACCTTGGAGGCTATAAGTACACGCTCAATGCATTCCCACTACCAATTGAGCTAGTAGCTCAATTGGTAGTGGGAATGCATTGACTGTGGGCTGTGGACTTTGGGTGTTTGGATACCGAGTAAGGTCGGGCTTTTATTGTGATTGTGCCGAGCAAGGTCGGGCTTTTATTGTGATTGTACTGTGATCAATTTCTCAATAACAAAATAACACTCAAGCAAAAGCAACATCAATAATAATATTAACCAAAACTTCACCTATTAAACTTCATGGAATTAATTAAAATAGAAAATTGGGGTGTTACATTTTGCATTCAAGAAATTAACTTCTATTTGAGGTACCATTTACATGCTTATTATTCATTTGACACAAAGTTGGTCGTTAATTAGAAATGAACTTTTGATGCCATGGAGTGACTTTGGCCAGATAACTATGGTAGTTATCTTGGTGTGTTATTGTACTTTGAATTTGGTGTTTCTTCTTTTAGGCAAAGTTAATTACTACATAAAGCTTGGCGCACATTTGATAAGCTTAATCTATTGTAGAATGATTGCATGTACCTACTCTAAGAATGCGGAGTTGATTCCATATGTGTTCACATATTATTTTGTTTTGTGTTACGAAAAATATACTTGTTGTTGTCTATTAATTTTGATGCAACTTGGAGTGATATGGTGACGGTGGTTATTCATTAATCTTTGGTGTTAAGGATTTAAAGTGTTGCTAACCCTATTGATTCCTGCTGTAATTTTCCTGCATAAAGTGTCTTTTGCAGTAGTCATGTGATGCAACTCTGTTGTTTTTTGTATTAGTTCAGACCTATGTAGGAATTTTGAATTGACTTGGCTGTGAGCAAAAGTAAGTGTCTGTGATTGAATGGAGTTGTATCTTGGGGTTGTACTACTTAAGCATCATGAATAAGAAAGGCAAGAAGCTTGGAGTTCATGGAACAAAAAATTATTCAACTCTAGCAAGCTAGTATTTATCTCATCACTGATGTAGATGCTTGATATCCTAAAGAGATTGATGGTGTGATTTTGGTGTCCTGATGCTTTTATTTTAGTATAGGAAAGCTCTTGCCAAAATAGGTTTTTAGCCTCTCTAGAGTGTATGTGTCATGTATTATAATGTGATGTCAATGTGACTGATGGATCTAAGTATACAAGTTTAGCTCCATTAGAGTTGTTTCTATGTACTAAATACTTTGTATGTAATCTTCGAGGAAGTACTCGTGTTTTTTAATAGACCCGTATGGCATGTTTAATGGTCATTTTTGTGGATATTTCTAATGGTCTTTATCTAATTCATATCATCATTATTTTATTTTTTAGGTTACACTCTTTTGCTTATGAATAATAATATTTTCAAGAGATTCATGAAATGCCTCTAATTGATTCTAATCACTTTATTAATGTATATTATCGTTTTGTTTCTATTTAATTTTGCTCCCCATATGTTTGCAATATGAAATAGATCACATCATATTTGTTAGTTATCATCCAAGTTTTTAGCTGTATACGTGAGAGATAGATAATAATATTACATTTATATACTATTTTTTAATGTATATGACCTGTGTGATAGCACGGGTAGACGATCTAGTGAAATACAATGCCATGATAAAAAGTATTACAGTTAATGTATTAAATAAACAACCATAACTTATGTTTGATATACAAACTATATAACATTACTGATATTATTAACTTTTTGTTCTCTACATAAAGAAACTTAATTACTCTTCTTAACTTTGATATAAAATCTATCAAGGAAACAACTTATGAATGGAGATTGGTTATATTATTTTTCAGACAAGCACACACACGACAATACAAAACCTTATACTTTGTAACAATTGATATTTTCTCACCAAATAAAAAGAAGTCCAAGCTTTTGTTGGGCATATACTCATAGATCAACATTCTCTTCTGTTCATGAATGCAATGACCGATTAGCCGAACAAGATTTGTATGCTGAAGCTTACAAATGAGTGTTAATTCATTTCTAAACTCAGTAACTCCTGGTCCAAAACTTTTGGAAAGTTCCTTCAGTAACTCCTAAGGCAGAACTCTCTAAGGCCATGATGAAAAAAATAGAATCAATCTCTAAAAAGAAACAGTAAATGCATAATATAAGCATAATATAACTTTCTACCTTAACTTGTTAATGATAAAATGCTAATCCTTCTGTGTTTTCTAAAATTACTTCTATGACAACATAAAAGTTATTTTTCAACTAGTTAAATTTTGGCAAAGTGGATAAAATGTTATTTTGAGTAATGCATAACTATGAATCAAAAACAGAAAGCTCACTACAACGGAAAAGTTAAAAAAAATTCCGTCTATAGAAGTTATACATACCTTTGTGATGAATTTTCTTTACTAGAATGTATAATTCATTGCCACCATTTGCAATATAAAGATCTTCCATTGATTGAATCCGAAGCAGATGCAATTTCTCAAACAAATAGTTTGACAATCACTTATGATATAGTTAGCATTTCCTATATTATTTACCATTATATTATTGGCATAACACGATTTAAAAAAATAGTTTAGACAAAAAAATTCACTTGCCCCGTTCAAAACCAATTTAAGAAGAGGTTATTATACCATGTGAGTAGATCAAATTGAGAGAGAAAGAGCGAAGAAAATCCCATACATTTAATGAATGATCTAATAGAAAGTTAGTTACAAGATTCCTATATATACAAGTGATGGAAAGCTAGATAACTTGGAGAACAAGTTACCGGTTATAACTAACTTCTAACGAGCTTATTTAGGTATAACTAACTCAAATCTATGAGCTAAGACCTATTGATGACTGGTAATAACCGGTTGTGGACTAAATGAAGTAGTATCCTCTAATACCCACTGAAATTAGCATCGAAAAAAATCGAATCTAAACATTAAAAGAAAAAACACACTCCAAACTCTCAAGCCAACACGTACCACCAAATCAACCCAAGTGGATTTTATCTTTTATAAATTGAAATTTATCTTGTTATTAAAATTGAAATTAATCAAGTATTATCTTACATTTATCTTACATATTGATCAACTCTATGAAAAGGTAAAACTAAAATACCTCTCTGAAGCAAGGGTAAAACAAATAGGGGAGGCTCATCCTACCATTGAGAAGCATTTTTAGCAAAGCTCGGCATGAGCTACCATGTTGCCTTCCCTGTGGATGTGAGTAAAAATGAAAGACATGTTTCTCACTAAAGTGGTAACTAATATGCTGCCTCTAAGAGGAATTTGAAAAAGTGGAGCAATTTTAAAGTATGTAATAGAGGATTTGCTATCACCAGAAGTCAAAGAATAGTTGAACTTCACTTCACCAATGACACTATTAATCATGATGGGGATATAATCAATCTTATCCTGAAAGTTTCTCTTATCCCTTTAAATCCAGATTCACCAAATGATCGTGCACGATTGCATAAATCATTACTTGATGCGCAAGCTTACTCTACCTACCAGTGCATCCCTTTAATAAACTATGCTAGCTTGATGATTCCAAATGTTGATCTATGCATGTACTGAGCCAATGGAAAATTTTAGAGACCTCAGGACAAGTAAAGAACAAGTGCTACAAAGTTTCTACTTGAGAGATTTGCATGAGCAGCAGATAGATACAATGCAACAAATCCTATTTCTTAAGCTTTCATCAGTTGGGAGCCTGTTGTGTTCCGGTCTCCAAGTAATGAAAGCTTTTGTGGGAGGAGCAAATTTGTTCCAAATTAAATTGCACCAAGGAAGCTTGGTTCCTGACACAACAAGAAAAGCATAAGCCAACTTAGTATAGAGATCACCATCCATAGAGCCAGTCTTGTTCAATCTATACAGCCACTTGTAGTTGAATAGGCATTACGGGCACATCCGCAATACCAAATAAGTTAGTTCATGGTAATGTTACTAACTTAAATCAGACCGATACTCCATTTATTTTGAGCCGATTCAAGAAAGTGATATAAGTGAAACGACCCATAAAACCAATGCATTATGATTTTGATGAAAATGTGGTGTTCAACTAACTTACATGGTTTTGTACAAAAAAAAAAACTAACTTGTATGGTTTTTCTGAACTCCTGATCCAAATTAACTTGAAATTTTAAAAATTTCACAATTATATGTTTCCACCGGTTTTAAATACAAGCTAGATGTAAAAACTAATTGAATCAAATTTAAAACAAAATATTCAATATCGGAGGAAGTATCTACATACTATCTAACATACAAAAATCATTTATAGAAGGCTGATAATTTAGCATATTATATTCGGTAAGAGAATTGATGTCTTATTCCATATAAAATTTATCATTGGACTCAAAGTTGTTGTTAATGCCTTCCTTCAAACAAAAAATTGTTGAAGAAAATCTAAGTTTAATTTTTTGAGAATAATTATTAGTCAGACTTTACTTATCTTTCGATCGAACTCAGGATTTCGAGAACGCCTTCCATTGGAAATTGGGAATTGGAGGGTTAACACAAATTTTTTTCGTCAAGTAGTCTAGTGGTTAGAAATATGAGATTTTATGGGTTTGAACTTCAACCTTTATATATATATATATAATGCAATGTTCCAACCAATTAAGTTATCCTCACCATTTTTTTCTTTTCATCAGTTTAGTAACGGGAAAAAAAATTATCACTTTTTTCACAGCCTAATAATTTCTTATCTCTTAAGATATACTTCTTTCCGTTTTTTTTTTTTGGTCAAAATTCTTTCTGTTCGTTTTACTCTTTGTTTTTTCAAGGAAAAAGATGATATATTTTTTGAGAGAAAAAAAAAGATGACTTTTTTTTGTTGAGGGCTGATATATACCGACTTGTTGTTTTCAAACTTATATGAAACACTAATAATTTTTTTTCTTTCAATAACGCCTTAGAGATTTATCGTTGAAAGAAATAGGCAGAATGAGATAATACCTAAAGAAAAAGGTAGAATGAGATTATAAATATTATCCAATAATAGCAAATAATATCATCAAAAGTAATCCAATTTATTAATTTTTTTGTATGAATAAATAACTCTAAAACGCTTGACCAAAAAAAGAACTTTGAAACGACTTCTTCTTCTGTCCAAAAAACTTTAAAACATCATATAAAAAGGAACAGAATATTTTTTTTATATTCTTTTGTATTCTCGAGATCAAAACCAAAACCATATACTCAGCCAATATCACTCAAAGCACGTTATAGATCTATAATAAAACATATGAGTGACACACCTAGTTCGTATTTCATAAAAAAAAAAACTGGAGAGTGATGATTTCAATTAAAATAAGAGAAACCTTAAAAAACATTAAAATAAATGAGAATTTCATAATCATAACAATTATAATATCTACCCATAAAAGTTCATATATTTTTATTTCCCTGCAATTTTTTGAAACTCAATACAACAGACTTTATTCATGTTGCTCTAACAAAGAGAAAAAGAGGCAACAAGGCTTTAGGACAAGAGAAATTAAAATAAACATAGTTTGCATGATATATTTATATAAAAATTCTAAAGCATTGGTTGTTTTCCTTTCTTTCTTGCAACTTCGTTTTTTGTTCCAACCACCGGTTTCTCTGCAAGAAGCAACATAGTTTCAGTTGTATCAAAATCAATAAGACGTGATCTCACCATATCCTTAAATTTCCCATATGAATCTTTCAATTCCTTAAGTTGAGTGAGTTCAGTCGATTTGTATTCTTTTAGGATCTCATCATGTGCCCTAGCTTCATTTTCAGCCTCCTTGAGTTCGGCTAGCACATCTTCAAGTTGTTGATTCAGATTCTCTCTGTTTGGAACTTCAGAAGATGAGCTTCCTATGCCATCATCTAGGTTGGGCTCTTCTTCAAAAATTTTGGATGCAACATCATCAACACTTGGGTGCCCGAAAGAGTAAGGCTTATTCCCAGGGGAGAACACAACAATAGCAATTTCTGCCCCGCACAAGATGGCAAGTTCATTTGCTTTCTTGAATAATCCTGTTCGGCGCTTAGAGAATGTAACCTGCCTTGTGACAGGGTCTCTCACCCTCACCATCGCAATTTTGCGACGACCCATCACCCCTTCACCCACTTCACACTATTCGCTACTAAAAAAGAGAGATCTGAATTGATGGGTTATTGTAATGGTTGTGGATATAGTCTATCCCTATACATCTATTTATATCCGTTTCTAATAAAAAGGTTCATTGTTCCAAATATTGTATTAATTATTTTTTAATTTATGAACAATTTTTTAATAATATTAAAATTTATTTCTATTTTTCTTACTTGCAAAGTTTCTCCTAATATTTAATATTTTTGTCTTTTAATTTTTTATTATTTTATGTAATTATGATAATAATAAATGTAGAAGTTTTATTATTAAATGTAGGAGTTTTATTTTCCTAGGAAATAAATGTAGGAATATTGAATATAATGGAAAATAAGTAATCTTATCTTATTGTAATACAAATGCATTATTATATGGATTTAATTTATATTCAATATCGATGTAAAAACTGTTCACAATATATCATAAAATCATTCTTTTTAAAAGAAGTCAATGTTAGAAGAGTTGTTTTACGAGTGAATAGGCAATGACCCCCTGAAATTGTAATTTTCGTCAAAAACCTCCTTTGACTTTAACAAAACTTAAATTACCCCCCCCCCCCCCCCCCGCGGAAATTGCATAACGTTAATTAACCAATTTGCCCCTCCGTCAAATCCTTCTGTAGTCAACATGACGTGACATTTGATTGTCTATGTGGCACAGCCACGTCACAAATGGTAATTCTTTTCCAAATATTTTTTCTGAAAAAAAAAATCTTGATTTTTTTAACAGTTATTAGCAAATAACCCCCTTGAAATTTTGCACTTATGTGCAAAATGCCCCCTGAACTTGAAAATTTATTTATTTTTTCTTACCATTGACTCAAAAGATATTAAAGGCAAACAATTAACAGTTAGCTTTAATATTTTAACCTCTACAAGCATTCATGTTTCTACATTTATGTGAATTCCACTTGTTTTGTTTTTTTTTTCTTATGAAATTGGAATAATCTATTGGAATGATTTTATCAGCTTTCTTTTGTATTATATTTGAACATTGATAGTCTATTAGCCACCATTTATAACACCAAAATACTAACCTCCAAAATCACCCTCCCAAACAAACACTGACCCCCATCAAGTAAAGTATCCAATTGCACAGGCAAGTCCCCCCGCGAGGCCCAATTTGAAGAAAGTAAAGGAAAAGGCGAGACCCCCCGGCCTCGATTCTTTTGCATAGTCCGGGTGTCGGCCGCAGCAGAGTTGTGGGGCATAGCGGCACCCTCACCTGGCGCCATTCAATCTTGTAAACTCATAGGAAAAAAAACCAAGTGAAATTCATATAAAGGTAGAAACATGAATGCTTGTAGAGCTTAAAGTATTAAAGCTAACTGTTAATTGTTTGCCTTTAATATCTTTTAAGTCAAAGATAAGAAAAAAATATATAAATTTTCAAGTTCAGGGGGCATTTTGCACATAAGTGCAAAATTTCAAGAGAGGGAGGGGGGGGGGGGGGGGGGGGGGGGCGTATTTGCTCATAACCGTAAAAAAAAAAATCCAGTTTTTTTTTCAAAAAAAAATTGAAAAAAAATTACCACATGTGACGTGGCATGACACGTCAGACAAGTGGCACTGTCACATAGATAGTCAAATGTCACGTCATGTTGACTAACATAGGAATTTGACAGAGGCGGCAAATTGATTAGCGTTATGCAATTTCGAGGGGGTAATTGAAGTTTTGTTAAAGTTAGGGGTGTTTTTCACAAAAGTTACAATTTCAGGGGGGTAATTGCCTATTCACTCGTTTTTTACCCAAAAATATAAAATCTTAGATGTGTTTGGTAACTTACTCTATTTGTTCACTATTGTTGGAATTGAAGTGTGAGTGGTTGGTTAGTCTTACATCGAAAAAAGTTTGAGAGGATAGTCTTATATCAAAATCAAGAGTGAGCTAAATAAATACTCCTTCCATCTCTAATTATGTCATTTCACACATATTAAAAAAGTTAATTCATTTTCTGTAGAAAAGATATAGATGAGTTGTTTTGCAAAATTGTCCTTAATAAATGAAAGAATTAAAAAAAAGAGTAATAAATGGTATAATAGAAAAAATAACATTAATGTCTCATCGATATTGTAAAGACTTATAACTAGTGACAATTTTTTGCTCAACAAGATTTATAATTTTAGACTGATGGAGCAATATATCAGAGAGGTCATATACTCCATACCCTAAGATTTTAGATGTAGATGTGGTGTTGAGATCTCTTGTTTGTTTGTCTTATTAGGTCGTTCTTGCTTTTGAGGTTGTTTCTAATCCTTGACAAAAATTATTTTTGTTTTATCAAATAAAAAAAAATCCTAAAATGACATTGTTTTACATTTCTAATGTAATATTAACTATTTTTTAGTTGTATCTGACATATGTTTGCATCACTTCTAATTTATTATACTCCTAGAGTGGGTGGTAGAATGATAAGGGTTTTTGGGGTCCTAACTGAGTTGGGATAATTAAGTCTCTCTTTGATGTTTTAACTCACTCTTAACTTATAAAAAAGTTAGAGTTAAAGATATTTTTTGTCCCTATAAATATATTTTTTTTTCGTTTTAGTCCCTCAACAATTTTTGTTAGACTTGTAGTCCTTTAAAAGTTTTTCATCTTCACTTTTGGTCTATACTTTTTAGTCAACTCATGTTTAGCCTTCATGTTTTTTAAGGAAATATGGGTAGAATATTAAGAAAATATCTCCCAAAAAATAGAACTTTTTATTAAATCATGAATTAAATATGAATTTTTAGTTTTTGTTGCTTAAAAATTAATATATATATTTTTTAATTTATGTTTTGTTAAAAAAAATCTATTTTTTCGACGAGTTTGTCAAAATATTCTACACAATTCTGAAAAATTTCAATAAAAAGTATGAAAGCTATGAAGTAGATAATATAGTCACAAGAAAGGGGGGTTTGAATTGTGACCCTTTTTAAAATTTAATCCTGTACTTAAAAATTACTTCTCAAGTTGATTCTTGGAAGGACAAAATTAAACAGACTTCAGAACGTTCTGAAGGGTCAGTTACAGAATAAGATTTTTAAGTTAAGTGTTGTGTGTGTAATGTGTATGCAGTAGTAAAAAGAGTATAGGGAGAGAAGAAGGACACACAGAATTTTATAGTGGTTCACCCAATGTGGGCTAGTCCACTCCTCACAATCTTGTGAGAGTTTTCCACTATGATGCTTGAGATACCCTCTCAAATCCTGCACCTTACAATCTTGTCCACTTGGAACGGTTACAACCTGTATTCTCTAAGCCTCAGCAGGCTCCCAACTTTCTGTACTAAGTCACACCAGACTTTGTACTATGTTACTCAACCTAGACTTTAATACCCTTAAAACTAGATGAGATTTGCTCTTTACAATTGATTGAAGAATTGAAGAAGTGAGATTAAGATGAAGACTTTCAGAAGAGAAGGGGGAGAGTTTATCTTTGACAAGATAAAGAGAATTGATTTACACTTTGAGTGATGATCAATTTGAGATGCTAAAGCTTCAAACACTTTTCAAATGTTTTCTTGTATGCTTTGCAATTGTGTGTATAATGTTGAGCCTTTCACTTCTATTTATAGAGTTATTGGTCTCTTGTAACCGTTGGAGGGTGACCAATGGTCTTGTGCCATGTGTCCTGGGCCCCACTGACTTTTACTTGAAAATCTGGGTGAACATTCTGACTTTCAGAATGTTGTTGTGTTCTTGAGAATACTTCAGAATGTTGTTGCATTCTTGATGATATTTATCTGGGTTCATCATGTATGAATGAACATATTAATTTCTGGATTGCTGATGAATTTTTTATGCGTGCAGTACATCAGAATGTTTCTGTGCCAAGAGCTTTGCAAATCTGTCTTGGATTATGTGCAGGAGAGAGAAAAGTGGAACCATCACTTCATGCCCATGCTTTAGGGGATTTTGCTGATCTGTAACAGTACCAACCCCTTAGGTGTCAAGATCTCATGGATTCTGACTTTGAGATTGTAATTTGGCTTTTGCTTTACTTTTCCAACTACTTTACTGTTGCTGTCAGAATTAAAGCATGTGCTGTATTGAACATTCTGAACTTCAGAATATCCTTTTTGTTTCACTTAGGATGACTTGTAAGACTTCCATTTGATGTAATCAAATCCTAATAGTGAAACATAAATGAAGTGAGGTAATTTGATCATCTAGGATGATATTCCCTTTTGGAATATTCCTATTAATTCAATGTTCATAGTCTTAAATGAACATTGAATGTCCTTTTTGACATTCATCTTGTAAATGCCTTTATTGCTTGATTGATCCATGCAAGTATATTTTCCTGGGCATTTATTTATGTCACGTGTGGCATGCATGTTCTTGAATTTCTGGGCTGGTGTAAGAGCATCTTTATGACAAGGTTTCAGAACTTGTGAACAAGCTTCTGAACTGCATTTCAGCTTCTGAACTATGTTCAGCTTCTGATCAACATTGCTGCATCTGAACAGGATTTCACCTTCTGAACTGTGTTTTAGTTTCTGAACTATGTTCAGCTTCTGAGTTGTGTCCAACCTTCTGAACTGTGTTCAGCTTCTGAACTATGTCCAACGTTCTGAACTCTTGTTCAGCTACTGAACTATGTCCAATTTTCTGAACTATGACAAAGTTCTTTCTTCTTAATGATCTTTGATTCCTTGTATCTTGGTATGGTTCATATCTTGTTCCTGTCTTAATTAAACACTCAAGAACACAAGTTAAATACCAAGAGACTAATCAAAGTCCATTAATCCTTTAATCATTTAGGGTTTGTTATCTTTAAAATTAATTAGGGATTTTGCCTCAACAATCTCCCCCTTTTTGATGATGACAAACCTATGATTTAGGATTATGGATTTTGATTAAAAATATGAGAGGTTTAAGAGCTGAAAATTATTTTTATGCTCCCCCTCATTTTTATAATTCATGACATTGAGTTTTTAACAATTTTTTTAAAAGGCTCCCCCTTATTTTTATAATTCATGGCATTATTAAGAGATGCAGATTTTTGAACCAAATGCATTTTTTCATTAATCAATCATGCTCATTACATCATATATGGTTCAAAAACAAAAAAAAACTTAACAAACAAAGGTGATCAGGCAAAAGTTGAAGTTTTAAGAACTCCAATAACTATTGATCACTGACCTACTTGGGCCTAAAACATAAAGACTTAAAGACTGTAAAAATCCTAAAGCTTCTCCCCCTTTTGTCAACAGCAAAAAAAAAGGTAGGGAGGGACAAGTGGAGGAAATTCAGGGAGTTGAGTCTCCAGAATCTGAGGTAGGCTCAGAATCAAAGACAGATGGATCCTCAAACACTGGAGGTTCCATGGCTAAGCCAGGAGCAGCAACTTCAGAAGTCCATTTTGCTAGGACACATGCAATCTTATGGGTTTTAGTTGCAACCCTAAGAGAACGTCTAGCAATTTTTTCAGCTTTGGATATTTGTGATGTGGGAGCGGAAGTGGGGGCATCCAAGTTTGTTTTTGAGTGACCTTCTTTTGAGACAAAGGTTTCAAGTGAGGCAAACAGAGTAGGGATATCTGGCAGTTGAGTGGTTGTTTTAAGGGTGGCTGGAGCAGGAGAAATATTTTGCGAAGTGTGAAGAGGAGATATCAGAAATTTGCTGCAAATAGCTTCTGATTCCATGGTGGAGGTAGATTGGTTCAGGAGTGGTGGTGGTGGTTGTTGAGCCAGATGTTGGATTTGTTCAATAGACAGAGATCCTGAGGCTATAGGAGCAGGATCTGCAGAGACTTCACATATGGAAGGAGTGGTATGATCAGGAAGAATGTTTCCTTCAAAATTCTGTACTTCAGTTTCAGGCATTGTTTCAGGATTTTCTTTCTGAGAATCCTCAAATACACCATCTTCTGAGTTGAGCTCTTCCACATTGAGATCAAAACCAGCTTGATTTCCATCTGATTTTTCAGTACCAGTTTCTAACTGGTCAGCATTGTCACTGAACATGTGGGTGACTAGGATTTCTGCAACATCATGCAGGTCCTGATCCTCAGCAATCTTTTGTTCTCCTTCTTCCAGCTGACCTCCTTCTTCAGCATTTTCTTCAATGTCTTGCTGAAATTCTTCTTCAGCAGATGTGGCTGTCTCAGCATTCTCTTTGAGAAGAGATTCATTATCCTGCTGACTTTCCTCTTTAGCAATTTCTTGAGCTTCTTCAGCATTCTGATCTTCTGCAACATTCAGATCTTCTGCAACATTCTGATCTTCTGCAACTTTCTGAGTTGCATCTTTGGCAAGATCAGCACTCTCTTGGAATGTTTCTTCAGCAGGGATTTCTTCTTCTCTTTGATTTTCTGTTGGGTTTTCATCCATGGGCTCCTCTTGTACCACATTGTTGACAGCTTCTACTTCTTCTTCCAGTGGAAATTTTGAAGGGTTATTGACTTTCTCAATCTTCCTTTTCTTCTTTGTCTTTCCAACTTTCTGGTCTTGATGTCTTTTAACAGAACCAGATGTTTCAGATGCTGGAGGTGTGGGAAGATTGGAGGAAGTGATGTGCAACTGAGCTATGGTTTTTGCAGTGAATCTCATAAAGGTGTAATCACATTGTTCATCTTCAAGAGGTACCTTGTTGTCCTTAAGGATAAGGGTGATTGGCATTCCATAGACTAGGGCACTGGTTTGTTTGGGATTCATACATGAATCAATCATGTGTTGAAGGATAATGAAGCAAAGGTTTAACTTTTTCTTGTTAATAAGATGAAACATGATGCAGAGATCAGTATCACTCACAGCTTCATAGGTTCCTGACCTAGGAAGCAAGGTGTGGCGTACCATATTGTGAAAGATTTTGGGTAGGTCAGCAAGGTTTGTGGAGTTAAAAGGAAGGTTTGGTTTGGTATATTCAAGTATGAGTTTGGCACGGTTTGTTCTAGCTTCAGAAAACCAGGAAGGGAAGAAGAGTTCATTACCTTCATTTGGGATTCTTAGAGCTTTTGAGAGGGAAGCTTGAGTGAGTTTGATCTTAACTCCTTTGACAGTTGTAATGAGGGTCTTCTTTCCATCTTTGTTTTTGATTTCCATGGAACTGTAGAATTCCCTTACCAAGTCTGGGTAGGTGAGTTCTTGAAGGGATACAAAGCTTGTCCATCCTTGTGCATCAGTGTATTCACACAGGTTCCATCCCTTCTTCTTTAGATCAGCAAAATCAAAGTACTTAGCCCTGCTTATGGGTCTAGGTGCTTTTTCCTTTTTGGCTTTCAAAATGGAAGCTATCTTCCCAATGTCTTTTCCTCTTTTTCTGGTTCAGAGGTCTGTTTGGATGAAGTCTTAACCTTCCTCATGTATTGAGAAATGGTTGGTTCAGATTCTTCCTCTGAGTCTGAGAGAAGAATTGTGGAAGCAGAGAATTTCTTGGTTTTTCCAGTTCCAGAGATGATTCTTTGAGATCTTCTGGGATGTTGGGAAGTTGAAGCAGATTTCTTAGGTTTAGACACAGGTTTTCTGGGTTTAGAAGGTTCCGTAGTGGAGATGATGATGTCAGGGAGAACGGTGCGCAGAGGTTGAGGTTCATCTGGGTATTGTGGTGGAGCAGAACGAGGAACAGGGGTTTGTTCTTGTTCATTGATTCGAGAGGTTGTTTTTGTTCTGGCCATGGCAGTGTTTTTGCGAAGAGACAAATGAAATTTTATGGTTTGGAAAGAGTTGGTCAGATGTGTGGAGATGAACATGTTTGAGTGGAATGGTGATTTGTTTATAAAGACAAACGTGTAGGAGAAGAGAAAGAGAGAGAGAAACTGATGATGGTGGTTTTATGGGAAAAGATGAAACTGAAAAGTAGTTTTAAAGGAAAGAGAAAGTAGCCGTTCAAGAGAAGAAAGGAGAGTGGCTGATTTGATAGTTCCCTTTTTGTATGGAGGTTAATGGTTTTATCACATTAACTCTTATACAAGCATTAAATGCTGAGATATGGAGAGATTTTTGAAGAAAGATCAAAATCACTTATTAGAGTGACTTACTAACTTCAGAAAAAATTGTTCTGAATATTCTGAGTTCAGAGTGCCATGCTGAACAGGGTGAACGTTCAAGCCCTGAATGAACATTCTGAACTTTGTTGAACATTCTGAGCTTTGTTTGAACATTCTGAAGTGAATCAGAATGACTCAAGGGGGTTTGTCCTAGGCCCTTAGTGATTCAGTTAATCAATCTTTATTGGGATTTTTTATAATTAGTAATTTTTCTTTGATAAAATTGAATCTATCCTCAACTAATGGTTTTGTGAAAATGTCAGCTAATTGATTTTCTGTATCAATGAATTTTAATTCAATGTCCTTTTTCTGAACATGATCACGTATGAAATGATGCTTAATTTCAATATGCTTAGATCTAGAATGTTGAATTGGATTTTTTGATAAATTAATTGCACTTGTGTTATCACAGAGAATTGGAACATTTAAGTACCTTAATGAGTAATCTTCCAACTGATTTCTGATCCACAAAACTTGAGAGCAACAACTGGCTGCAGATACATACTCAGCTTCTGTTGTAGAGAGTGCAATGGTATTTTGTTTTCTACAGGACCATCCAATCAGGGCTTGTCCTAGGAATTGGCAAGATCCACTTGTACTCTTTCTCTCAACTTTGTCTCCAGCATAATCAGCATCACAATAGGCTACAAGATCAAAACTACAGCCTTTTCTATACCAAAGACCAAGATCAGTAGTACCTACTAGGTATCTTAAGATCCTTTTTACAGCAGTTAGATGAGATTCTTTTGCACATGTTTGAAATCTAGCACATAATCCTACTGCAAACATTATGTCAGGTCTGCTAGCAGTTAAATAAAGCAATGATCCTATCATGCCTCTATATTCTTTTTCAGAGACAGATTTTCCATTTTCATCTCTATCCAAGCTGGATGATGGATGCATGGGAGTGACCATTATCTTAGCTTCATTCATTTTATATTTTTTAAGAATATCTTTGACATATTTTTCTTGATTTATGAAAATGCCATTTGGAAATTGTTTGATTTGTAAACCAAGAAAGAAACCAAGTTCACCCATCATGCTCATTTCAAATTCACTTTGCATGAGATTTGAAAAGTCTTCACACATTTTCTCTTTGGTTGAACCAAAAATAATATCATCTACATAGACTTGAACTATAAGCAAATCTGTGTTCTGAGTTTTTCTAAATAGTGTGGTATCAATTTTTCCTCTAGAGAATCCATTATTAATGAGAAATGTGCTAAGTCTTTCATACCAAGCTCTAGGAGCTTGCTTAAGACCATAAAGTGCTTTAGTGAGTTTGAAAACATGATCAAGGTTTTTCTTTATTTATGAAGCCAGGAGGCTGACTTACATAAACCTCTTCATTTAAAAATCCATTTAAAAAGGCACTTTTGACATCCATTTGAAAAAGTTTGATGCTTTTATGTGCAGCATATGCAAGTAGGATTCTAATAGCTTCTAACCTTGCTACTGGTGCAAAAGTCTCATCATATACCACTACAAGAAAAATATTGATCTGGGACGGAATTTTCTGTCGCACAATAGTGTAAATTTCCGTCCCAATTGAAATCTGGGACGGAATTTGCGACAATTTCCTTTCGTCGCAAATTGTGCTGTCGCAATCGTGTGGGGACGGAATTGTTTCGTCCGTCGCATATTTGGGACGGAATGTGGGACGGAATGCAATTATTTGATTTTTAACACATCTTTGTTTCCGTCCCAAGGTTGCGACAGAATATTTAGATTTCGTCCCAATGTTTTGACGGAGTTTGTGACAATATTGAATTAATGAAAATCTGATTTATTTTTTAAAATATTTGTTGGGACAGAGTTATATAAAATATTCTGTCACAAATAAATTATATGCAATTTTTAATATTCTCCCAAAAATTTAATATATATATTTATATTATGCACATTAACTCGTGTATATCATCAAGTTCAAAATTTGATACTAAACTACAAATCATTAATAAACATAAATTGTTTCATCATTAACTTAGCACATAACCATCCAAATAATAAGAAATATCAAACTTTTATCACAACACCCAAAATGGTTAAAGTTCTAATAACTAGAAAGTGCCTACAAAATATCAAACTTTTTCCTTCATTCCTAAACTTTTTCCTTCAAACTTTTTCCTTTTATCACAAAACCCAAAATGGTTAAAGTTCTAATGTAATCAGAGAAGAAGTAAGATCATTAGCCCAAATGTTCCTTCCATCAACTACTCCAGCGAACAAATATTTTCCACTAGGAAATCCACCCTTAATCAAATCAACAGTCTTAGCTCCACGGACTAAATCAAATCCAAATGCTGTGACACCAGCAAGACCTGTGAGGATCTTGTATGCCTCAGCAGGAATGTCGGCAAAGTAGGTCTCAACAAGAACATTTAAACCAGATAAAGAGGAAGCAAGATCTGAGTATGCTGCAGTAAATGCTTGCAACTTATGTGATTCAAGGTCTAAGACAAGTGTAGGTTCATCAAACTGAATCCATGAAGCCCCAAAGTGCTTCTCTTTACAATATTTCTATAACAAAAGATAAAATAAAGTCAAACTGTTTTCTTATAAGCAATAAGCTATCATGAAGTGCTTATGGAAATAAGTTGAAAATAATTTATGGACATGTCATATGTTTTTCCATAAGATCTCTCAAATAGTCTCTCAAGTGTTTATCCCTATAGATAAACTCAAATAGGTCATCCAAATAGGCCTATAATCATAAAGCGCAAAATATTAACCGTTATCCACAACTTAGATTCTTGTATACTGCAATGACTTTTGGGAGGAGAAAAAGAAGATCAAAGGATGGATCAACACCATTAGCAGGCTTGGAGAGCAACAAGTATGATACTGGGCCAACGAGGACTGGAATTGTATCTACGCCAAGCTGAAAGAAAAATTTAATATTCAGGGACAATGTAGAGATAGATAAACACAATAAAACATCCCACACAAAAACTAACATCAGAACTTGTCCTGAAAAATGAAATGTACGCAAAAATTTTATAGCAACGCCTTTCACAGACACAGCTTAACTGTCCATCAGTGTTGTCACTTGTGGATTGTAAAAAATAGAGGTTTGTACAAATGTTGATATGCTACAGAGGTATACTGCCACTATCTTCACTATTTGACGACACTTTGTACTAAATCGCGTATTATGAAACAATAATGGTTTTGTCAAATTCTGCTACGATGTAGTGCTATAGTACTGCTATTTGACAACACTGACAGTATCTAAACTAAGGTTTCCAAGTATGAAGAAATTAATGCAAATGACTTTAAATGCTTACCGCCTTGGCTTCCTTGTATTCATTCACTGCCTTGTGAGAAGCATAAGTGAAGTTCACATCAGGTCCCAATTCAGGGACAATAAAAATAATTTGTCCTAAACCCTTTCTTATATAAGTGATCTCTCACTTCATCTGGAATTTCACTGTTTAGACAATCACAGATCAAGCACGGGCATCTAATTGTTCCTTCATTCTTAAATTGATCTAATTGACAAGCATGCAAAATAAAAATTTCCACACCCTCATAAAAAGTATTTTTCAGTCCCACTCCATCATGTAGAACCCTATTATATATCCATTCTCTATGTGCAGGCACATCCATTGCCTAAACACCAAACACTTACACTACTTAAGATAATTAATTAATGATAAAGCTTTCAATATAAAACATTGTATATGAAAATAAAATGCATGTATCATCAAATAAATTTTAGCAGAACCACACAAAAGACAACACCAAACTAGAGTGAACATAAACTTAAAAACCACAACCTCCCAGCAAGTACATGAACTAAAAATATGTATATATAAGAAAGTTAACAACACATGCGTACAAGAAAACCAAACCAGACCACCAAATATAAACCTCCTACACATACTAAATACCCACTAACCAGACACTAAATGCAGCTGATTTTGAGCGAGGTCTGGAGTTACTCATTGAGATAAACTCCAAGAATCTAATCTAATCTAATCTACCAGTGACTCAAATCAAACACTCTCCATTCCAAGTCGTAACAACTGTCCCAACCCCACAGCACAATAAATAAAGACAGAAAGAGGAAGCAGTGCTGCAACGCCACATTTTCATCCAGTTTAAACTTTCAAAAGGGCAAGATTTTGGACAATCTAGAATTTGTAATTTAATACATATGCATTGATGTATAAGAAAATATTTTGGACAAATCTGAAGTACAACAGAAACAAACTGATTGTATTTGTTTTAGGCTTAGAATAGAACTTAATATTGAAAAAAAAAAACAAGCCACCACCGGTCGGAATGACTACACTGTTGTCAATGGCGAAGCAGAATCCAAACAAATTGTTGTTGTTTGGCGATAACTGTTTAGTACAAAATATTGTTCCACGGTACGCTGTGTAGCGGAATTTGAACAAAACGTGATTTTCTGCAATCCACTAATAGTTTCTCACCTAAGCCCTTGAGAGATGTGTAATTTCATCCCAAGGAAATATTTGCAACTGAGAATAAATATTAGGATTCTGATTTATATCTGAGATGTTTTTGAAATGTGATTGACTATTTGGAAAAGGTATTGTACTGACAATGTTTACACTTCTAAGGTTTAAGTTTCTGCTGTTTGTTTTATGCATACAAGATCTCAATCTTGCCCTTTTAAGTTTTAGGCATTCATCATCTAAATCTAAATCTTATAATTCCATTTTACGGTTCCAATCCAAAATCAAACTCTTCTTCATCAAATCAAATCAAATGCAAAATCATCAATAAATAAATGTAGCTGAGGAAGCAACATAGAAAAATCAAAACAAAGAAAACAAACCCACTAACCAGACTCAAATTTTCAACAAACTCTTTTACCTAAAATCAAAGTTTCAACAAACCCATTTCATCAAATTAAAAAATTTCAGCAAAGAGCAACAAGTTAACAAAAATAACATAGAAATCACCTATATGGAGGAATGAAGCTGAGAAAGAAAGGAAATTACAAACCTCAAATTGCCAAGAACAACGGAACCGTGAAAGATGCGACGAGGAGAACTGAAATTACAAACCTGAAATTACAAAACTTAGAAGGAGGGATCGATATAGACAAGAGAGGGAGGGCCGGGATCGATTTAGACAAGAGAGGGAGGGATCGATTTAGACAAACCTGATTGAAGAAGAGACACTGAACGAGAGAAAGAGAGATGAAGAAGAGAGCGCTTTGAAACTATAGGGATTGGGTTTTTGTGAGACTAACTAGGGATTTACAGTATCTAATTTTTGAGGGAAAATAATAAATAATATTAAACATGATAAAAAAAATAATAACACTGGCCAATATTCCCGCCCACACTATTCACCAAAAAATATTCCCACCAATAATTCCCACTAAATTTTTGGATTAAAATACACCAAGTTGTGACGGAAATAAAAATTCCGTCCCAAATTTGTGACAAAAATACAAATTCTGTCTCAAATCTGCGACATAAAAGTTAATCCGTCCCAAAAATATATATAAATTAAAATAAAATATTTGTAACACAAAAGCGTCGCAAATTCCGTCCCGGTTTTATAAATTTGGGACGGAAATAAAATTCTGTCAGGACGTTCCGTCTCAATTTGACTGTTTTCTTGTAGTGATAGTCAATACCTTCTTGTTGGTTGTATCCTTGAGCAACCAACCTTGCCTTATTTCTTACAACTTTTCCATCTTCATCAAGTTTATTTCTAAACACCCATCTTGTTCCAATGATTGTTTTCCCTTGATTATTTGGAACTAAGTTCCACACTTTGTTTCTTTCAAACTGAGACAGTTCATCTTTCATGGCCTCAATCCATGAATCATCTACTATGGCTTCATTGATTGACTTGGGTTCCATTTGAGAGATCATAGCCATATTGTTCCCTTGGAAGGACATTCTGGTTCTTACACCATCAGTTGTGCTTCCAATGATTTGATCTAAAGGATGATCTCCTACTAATCTCCAACTTCTAGGAGGGCTTTGTAGGGATGAGTCCTGAACATTCCGATCATCTTCTTTTTCTACAGAACTTACATTGTTCTGGTTGTCAACATTCTGAAGTGTCTGATCTTAAGCATCTTCCTTTTCTTGGAGTTGAGAAGGTTCATCATATTCATCAAATATGACATGCATACTGACTTCAACTGTTTGGGTTTTTAGGTTGTACACTCTATAACCTTTGGATGTTGTAGAGTATCCCAAAAAGATAGCTTTATCTGATTTAGGATCAAACTTACCCAATTTTTCTTTTGTGTTCAGAATGTAACAGTAGCAGCCAAATATGTGAAAATAAGATATGCTAGGTTTGATGTTTTTCCATAATTCATATGGGGTTTTATTTAGAATGTTTCTTATTGAATCTCTATTCAAAATGTAACAAGATGTATTGATGGCTTCTGCCCAAAAGTAATCTTCAACATTTGATTCATTCAACATAGTCCTAGCCATTTCTTGCAAGGTTCTATTTTTCCTTTCAACAACTCCATTTTGCTGTGGAGTTCTTGCACAAGAAAAATTATGTGTAATACCACATTCATCAAAGAATGTCTTGAAGGAAGCATTTTCAAATTCTCCTCCATGATCACTCCTTACAGATATGATATTGGAACCTTTTTCATTTTGAATCTTTTTGCAAAAGTTTTGAAATGCTTCAAATGATTCATCTTTATGTTTTAAAAATAACACCCATGTAAATCTTGAGAAATCATCAACAATAACAAATCCATATTTTTTGCCACTAAGACTTGCAGTTTGAACAGGACCAAAGAGATCAATGTGAAGAAGCTCTAAAGGTTTTTCAGTTGAAATATATTCAATTGTTTTAAAACTGCTTTTAACTTGTTTTCCTTTAATACAAGCTTCACAGATCTTGTCCTTTTCAAAGTTAATCTTTGGCAAACCTCTAACTAGATCAAGTTGAGAAAGTTTAGCAATAGTTTTCATACTGATGTGACCAGCTCTTTTGTGCCAAATCCACTTATCTTTTTCAAGAGACATAAAACATGATTCAGCTGGAATTTCATTTAAGTCCAAAACATACAAGTTCTTTTTCCTTGATCCAGAGAAAATTAATTTTTTAGAGGAGGCTTGTCTTATTTCACATATGTTGGGTTTAAAAATAACTTCAAAACCACTATCACATAATTGACTTATGCTAAGTAGATTGTGTTTCAACCCTTCTACAAACTGAACATTTTCTATTTTGGCCGAGTTAGTCTTACCTATTGTTCCTTTACCTCTGATTTTGCCTTTGTCATTGTTTCCAAATGTGACTAGTCCTCCATCTCTACTTTCAAAGGTTAGAAAGTAATTCCTATCTCCTGTCATGTGTCTTGAACAACCACTATCCAAGTACCATGGCTTTGTCTTTGCATTTTGAGAGGAGACCTATACTTGACATGAACAAAATCTTAGGTACCCATGTAATGTTGGGTCCTTGAGGGTTAGTCTTTCTAAGAGATCTCTTCCTATTGTAACATTCTGTTATTATATGACCAGATTTGTTACAGTAAGAGCATATCTTCTTAGCCTTTTCAGCCTTTTGTGAACTTTCTGATCTATTGAGATGAGAACGTTCTGAACTAAGATTAATTAATCTATTTTTTTTCAAAATGTTTTTTTATGAAAACATGCTGAGTTAAGATGTCCTTGCTTGTTACAATATGAGCATTTTATCTTCATTTTTGTTTCAGTTTCTTTTGGTATAAAAACAGTTTTAAGAAGATTTTTGTTTGGATCTTTGAATCCTAAGCCAGATTTTTCATTTGTTCCAGCTTGTGATCCCAGAATGTTTTGAAAGGTTTCTGTGGATTTTATAAAACGTGAGAGATCATTTTTTAGTCCTTCAACTTCTGTTTTCAAAAGAATGTTTTCTTTTTGTACTTCAGAGGGTTTAGATAAAATTCCTTTTTGCCTTTTATTTAGCTCTCTTTGTTGTTCAGACATTTTAAAATGAGAGTCTTGCAAAGTTTGTATGGTTCTTTTGGATTCATCATATTTAATTTGAAGTTTACCTTTTTCCTCTTTTAGTTCAGAAAGTTCTTTTATCAATGATTGACATTTGTTTGATAGAAAATTTGAATCATATATAAGACTGTCAATTTTTCTTTCAAGATCTTTTTGCAAAGAGTTAGGTTCATAGATAATTACCTTTTCCTCATCTTCTGATTTAGCCATTAAACTCAGGTTGGCTTCCTCATCTTCAGGTTCTGCTTCTTCTAGATCATCCCAGGTGATCATGGCTTTCTTTTTGAAGGGAGGTCTCCTTTGTTGTTTCTTGAGATCAGGACACTCATTTTTGTAGTGTCCAAGCTTGTTGCATCCAAAACAGGTGACTTGACTTTTGTCAGTCTCAGTTTTGTTAGTGTTAGTGTTGGGAAACTTCTTTCTGATCTGATTTCTTCTCATCATCATTCTTTGAATTTTCTTGGAGATGAGTGCAAGTTCATCTTCAGCTTCCTCTTCCTGGACTTCTTCTATTTCATCCAGTTCTTCCACATCATCTTGAGTTGCTGATGATGTTTCTTGGGAGGCCTTCAATGCAAGAGTTTTTACCTTTTTCACTGGTTTGTCTTCTTGAAGTATGACTTCATGAGCTCTCAGTGAACCAATAAGTTCCTCCAAGGTCAGAGAGTTTAGATCTTTGGCCTGGGTAATAGCTGTGACCATAGGTCTCCATGTGCTTGGAAGACATCTTAATATTTTCCTGATTCTATCATGAGTGGAATATATCTTTCCAAGAGATCTCATTTCATTTACTATTGTTGTGAATCTAGCATACATTTCATCAATAGTTTCATTTTCACTCATTTCAAAAATTTCAAACTTTCTGACTCCAATGTCAATTCTAGTTTCTTTGACATGAGATGTACCTTCATGGTGTATTTTTAAAGTGTCCCATACTTCTTTAGCATTTTGGCATTCATCAACTCTTTCACTTTCTTCCATGGTTAGTGCGCATGATAAAAATAATCTAGCTTTAGAGTTTAGTAATACCTTGGCTTTGTCATCTGGTGTCCATGCACTTTTTTCTTTTATGCCTCCATCTTTGTTCATTGGAACATGATCTCCTTCAGAGATTACAGCCCACATGTCTGTATCTTGAGATCTAAGAAAAAGTTCCATCTTACCTTTCCAGAAGTAGTAGTTTGAGCCATCAAACAATGGAGGTCTGTTTGCTGATCCTCCTTCTGTAATGTACTTAACCTTTGACATACTTCTTCCTGAATCTTTTCTCTAACACTTGTGTAAGTGTTCAAACCCTTAGAGCCTTGCTCTGATGCCAATTGAAGTAGATAATATAGTCACAAGAAAGGGGGGTTTGAATTGTGACCCTTTTTAAAATTTAATCCTGTACTTAAAAATTACTTCTCAAGTTGATTCTTGGAAGGACAAAATTAAACAGACTTCAGAACGTTCTGAAGGGTCAGTTACAGAATAAGATTTTTAAGTTAAGTGTTGTGTGTGTAATGTGTATGCAGTAGTAAAAAGAGTATAGGGAGAGAAGAAGGACACACAAAATTTTATAGTGGTTCACCCAATGTGGGCTAGTCCACTCCTCACAATCTTGTGAGAGTTTTCCACTATGATGCTTGAGATACCCTCTCAAATCCTTCACCTTACAATCTTGTCCACTTGGAACGGTTACAACCTGTATTCTCTAAGCCTCAGCAGGCTCCCAACTTTCTGTACTAAGTCACACCAGACTTTGTACTTTGTTACTCAACCTAGACTTTAATACCCTTAAAACTAGATGAGATTTGCTCTTTACAATTGATTGAAGAATTGAAGAAGTGAGATTAAGATGAAGACTTTCAGAAGAGAAGGGGGAGAGTTTATCTTTGACAAGATAAAGAGAATTGATTTACACTTTGAGTGATGATCAATTTGAGATGCTAAAGCTTCAAACACTTTTCAAATGTTTTCTTGTATGCTTTGCAATTGTGTGTATAATGCTGAGCCTTTCACTTCTATTTATAGAGTTATTGGTCTCTTGTAACCGTTGGAGGGTGACCAATGGTCTTGTGCCATGTGTCCTGGGCCCCACTGACTTTTACTTGAAAATCTGGGTGAACATTCTGACTTTCAGAATGTTGTTGTGTTCTTGAGAATACTTCAGAATGTTGTTGCATTCTTGATGATATTTATCTGGGTTCATCATGTATGAATGAACATATTAATTTCTGGATTGCTGATGAATTTTTTATGCGTGCAGTACATCAGAATGTTTCTGTGCCAAGAGCTTTGCAAATCTGTCTTGGATTATGTGCAGGAGAGAGAAAAGTGGAACCATCACTTCATGCCCATGCTTTAGGGGATTTTGCTGATCTGTAACAGTACCAACCCCTTAGGTGTCAAGATCTCATGGATTCTGACTTTGAGATTGTAATTTGGCTTTTGCTTTACTTTTCCAACTGCTTTACTGTTGCTGTCAGAATTAAAGCATGTGCTGTATTGAACATTCTGAACTTCAGAATATCCTTTTTGTTTCACTTAGGATGACTTGTAAGACTTCCATTTGATGTAATCAAATCCTAATAGTGAAACATAAATGAAGTGAGGTAATTTGATCATCTAGGATGATATTCCCTTTTGGAATATTCCTGTTAATTCAATGTTCATAGTCTTAAATGAACATTGAATGTCCTTTTTGACATTCATCTTGTAAATGCCTTTATTGCTTGATTGATCCATGCAAGTATATTTTCCTGGCCATTTATTTATGTCACGTGTGGCATGCATGTTCTTGAATTTCTGGGCTGGTGTAAGAGCATCTTTATGACAAGGTTTCAGAACTTGTGAACAAGCTTCTGAACTGCATTTCAGCTTCTGAACTATGTTCAGCTTCTGATCAACATTGCTGCATATGAACAGGATTTCACCTTCTGAACTGTGTTTTAGTTTCTGAACTATGTTCAGCTTCTGAGCTGTGTCCAACCTTCTGAACTGTGTTCAGCTTCTGAACTATGTCCAACGTTCTGAACTCTTGTTCAGCTACTGAACTATGTCCAATTTTCTGAACTATGACAAAGTTCTTTCTTCTTAATGATCTTTGATTCCTTGTATTTTGGTATGGTTCATATCTTGTTCCTGTCTTAATTAAACACTCAAGAACACAAGTTAAATACCAAGAGACTAATCAAAGTCCATTAATCCTTTAATCATTTAGGGTTTGTTATCTTTAAAATTAATTAGGGATTTTGCCTCAACAAGCTAGACATGAGTTGACTAAAAAGTTGTGACCAAAAGTAGATATGGAAAACTTTTGAGGGATAAAAGTCAAACACAAATTTTAGAAGGACTAAAATGAAAAATTGATATATTTATAGGGACCAAAAACATATTTAACCCAAAAAATTATTATACATCAAAGACAATAGTAAAATAAAATGTTGATATATTTATAGGAACCCAAAACATATTTAACCAAAAAGTTAGTATACTCCATTATACATCAAAGAGTAGATAATTACGAACATAATAAGAGAAATTTTTATAAAAGAGAATATGACTTATTTTGGGAAGATGAAGAATATGACTTTTAATAATACTTAAGAGAAAAGATAATATAATTAATTTTCTTGTTTTTTGTTTGGATTATTAAGCTGTTCTGGCACCTTGTGCTAGAGGAGCTTATTTTGGTTTATTAATTTTATTTTTTAGCCTTTACAAAAGAAAATTATTTATATTTAATGAAGAACCATCACTTACATATAAATGTTAAGTAGTCTGATTACATGAATCCCTAACCCTAATGCAACCCTAACACCCAAAATGACACATTTCTCCCTAACTTTTCTTTTGAAAGAAATTTATGAAAAAAAATCCTTGCTGAGAGTTGAACCACAGACCAACTTCTAATAAGTCACAGCTGTAACTACTGGATCACTAATGGTTTTTGTGACTTATAATTGCTTTTATTTTATATATATCTACGGCTGTCATACCCCATTTTTTGACCCATTTTCGTCTCGTTTTATTTATTGTCTCGTTTTACGCATTTTTTTAAAAGGCCGAAAATTTTCGTCGTTTCAGACGAAATTTCGGCAGGGAGGTATTTTAAAATACCTCATGTCAATTTTTGTTTCGTTTATTAATTTTATTTTTTATCACTTTTTATTTTTACTTTTAATTTCAGTTTTTTATTATTATCATTAATTTTTATTTTTTATTATTATTATCATTTTTATTATTTTTACTATTATTATTATTATTTTTATTTTTTGTTTTTTGCATTTTTGTCCAAAAATCCAGTCAATGGTCAACACAGTCAACAGTCCAACAACAGTTGCAGGGGCGCCCCAATTTTTACTGGGTTTTTCATCATCACAAACCCTCAAATCCTATCCTCAAATCATCACAAAATCCTCAAAAATCCAGCAAATCACTTCCCACATAAATGCTTGCTCAAAATCCTATCCAAAACCCAGATCAACTTGCAAGATTAATGAGTCATTAAGCTGACAAGCAGCTCAAATTTACTCTATTTAACAGGATCAAAACACAAGAAAAAGGAGAGAGGAAATTTTTGAACCAAAGCAGATTTTTAACAAACACAAATACAACTTAACAGCAAAACCCTCACTCAACCCACACCAAAACATTTTCCAGCAAAACATAAACAAGCCTCACACTACCAGCAAACCCCTAACAACATAACACAACTTTCCCAACAACACAACTCAACAAAACATAACAGCCCCCTAACAGTACCATTTTCGCACACCCCAAACCCAGCAAACACACACCATTTTCGCACACCCCAAACCCAGCAAACACACACCATTTTCGCACACCCCAAACCCAGCCAACACACCAAAAACGCACGGCCTACACACGGCCTAACACCCAAAAACACAACACAACATCAACACAGCAACACTACACTACACGAACCCCCTTACCCACACACGCACAGGACCAACACGCGAACACACACGCAAAGCGCAAAACCGAAAACAACAAAGAAAAAAGGTGAAATTTTTTTAGTTGTTTTAAAACCTAGATCTAGGGTTTGTGAGAGTTTTTTTTGAGAAATCTAAAGGTGGATTTGGGATTAGAAGAGAAAAGGATATAGGAAAAGGTGATTTGTTTTGAAAAAAGGAGAATTTTAACTCTCCGGCGCGGTGGCGCCGCCGCGTAGGCCGGCGGCCACCACGCCGGAAAACATTCCGGCCAAGCAAAAGAAGAGAGAAGGGGGAGAGTGAAATTCGGCCAGGCTAGAGTGAGAAGAAGAGAGAGAATGAAATGAAAAAATGAAAGAAGTTTGTGAAGGGAAGGGTTTAAATACCCCTCCCTGATTCGGTGTGAGAGGGTGTACGCGTTAGCGTACACCCACGCCCTCCTGGCCCTTTGATTTTTAATCATACGGCCTGGCTTTCTTTCCCCTGTGATCAGATCAGGGCCGTCTGATTAATCAGACGGCCCAGATTAATTTACGCAGGCCCAAGGCATTTTGGGCCTTTTCTTTCAATCTGACTTAGTTTTTTACTTCCAGCACCCCCAGTTTTAGTTTTTACACCTCCCAAATTTTTATTTCTTTTATTTTCTTTGCAAATTTTATTTTTTTCTTTTTTTATTATTTATTTCCTTTTAGTGTTTTATTGTTTTTTACATCTCCTTTATTTATTTACCTATCATTTTATCTCATGCATTTATTTTTTATTTATTTATTTCTTTTTGTTCATCTTTTCTTTATGTCATTCATATATACATTTGGGAACATATATATATAAATATGCATTGTTTTTTTATTTTTTATAGTTCAATCCATGATAAATAAAAATCTTTTTATTTAAATCCAACGATCGTTTTTTTATTTCCTCGCGGTTAGCTTAGTTTATCACATTTATTTTCTTTTTTTTTAACTCCAAGTAAAAAATCAAAACAACCAAAAACATTTTTCTTTTTTATTAAGCGACAAACTTGTTCATTTGGGTTGCAACAACTAATTTGAACAATTTCTTTTCTTTTATTTTAAGTTCTAAAAAACGAGCGTTTTTTCTTAGTTTACATTTTTCTTAAAATTCAAGCGAAACTTGAATGAAAAAGGGTGGTTTGACGTATGTCTCTCCTTTCCCCGATCGGATAAACACTTGACGTATGTCTCGTTGCTTAGACGATCGTCATTCTTTTCTAGCTTCCTCAAAAATACGTTTTTAAATTCAAACAAAACTTGAATGAAAAAGGGTGGTTTGACGTATGTCTCTCCTTTCCCCGGTTGTACGAATGCTTGACGTATGTCTCGTTGCTCGGACAATCGTCATTCTATTTTCAAAGTGAATCCAACTCACCAATTTTGGCCCTTGTGGTCAATCCGAACCTTTCGCGCCTTTGCGCGTTTATTTTCAACCTTTTTACGCCTTGTGCGAATTTAACGCCTCCGTGCGTTTGTCTTTTATTTTACGCCTCCGTGCGTTTGTCTTTATTTTCAAATCTTTTACGCCTCTGTGCGTACGTCTTTTTCCTTAAACGTTTACGCCTTGCGCGAGTTTATCGCCTTAGCGTCTGTCTTTCATCATTTAAAGCTTTTTACGCCTTTGTGCGTTTTCAAACAATTCTTTCTCAAGAACTACGTAAGCTTTGAATTCTCCGACTACCGGGAGATACGTAGGAGCAGGATTGTCATCTTGTCAAGCCCATTATTAAAAAAAAATCTTTTTTTTCTTTTTTCTATTTCATTTGTTTTTATCTCTTTCTTCACCTCACATTATATTTTCTTTTTCCTTTATATATATATATGATTAAGCATGCAAGCAAAACGTCAAAAGACATTTTAAGCCTAAGCCAACTAAGAGGTTCCCGTTGAGTACAACGGATGTGAGGGGTGCTAATACCTTCCCCTCGCATAATCGACTTTCGAACCTAAAATCTCTTTCAAGGTAATTTAGAACTTTTTTCCTTTTTCCCCGAAAAATTAAAAGTTCAGTCGTGATTTAAATTTAGTGATTCAATGCTAGTCAATAGCTTGACATCCGAAATTTGACGCGACAAAAATGGCGACTTCACTGGGGACGTTGCTTGAACACTTTGTTTTTGTGTATAACAAGTCAAGCCTATCTTAGCCGGTTTTTAGGCTAGAATGTTTTATTTTGCTTGCACGCTTATGCCTTATTATCATTATTTGTTTATCTTTTCTCGCTTTATATGTATTTGTTTCATATTTGCTTTATATTCATGTTATATATGTTGTGGGGTTACTTGAGCGATGTTACTCCACATTGTTCGGATTAATGCCGGACGTGTGAGGCTCTATTCCCGAGCTTTGAGAAAAATTAAGATAGGATGGGGTTGCGTAGCGGAGGCCCACTTGACGTATGTCTTGAAGGGAAGATGCGAAAACCCCGCCTAGAGTAGATTTCACTTGGAATATATTGAGGTCTTGCGAGCATTTGCAATTGACGACAATAGTTCCTTGTGAGGTCCGTGATCTCTAGGGACCTTTTAGAAAATCTCATCTTTAGAGCCTACACGTGAGGATGGGGGAAATTTTGAACATACATATGCATACCATACATTTACATGCATGAAAATAATTTTCGCATATCACTTTGCTTTATAGGAAATTAATTGCACTTTTTAATTTCCTTGTAAAGCAAAACAAAAATTTTTTTTTCATGCATTTACATCATTCATTATCATGCATATGTCCATCTTCGAGTCCAAAACTCATTCCCTTTTCTTTCTTATCCTCAGGATTTCTCATAATCCAAATTGAGTATTCAGTGTTCGCATTTTCTCCGCAACACTACACGTCTTCCCATCAAGAGAAGTGGCTCATCGTCTTGAAGCAACTCACGCCTACAACACTCGAGCAGCCTTAAAGAAGAAAATGGAGAATTTAGAGCAAGAGAATCACGAGCTTCGTGAAGAACTAACATCTATGAAAACGGAGATGGAAAAACTAACGGAGTTAGTAAAGCTACTAGCTGCCGCGCAAA
This sequence comes from Medicago ruthenica, assembly GCA_018208015.1. Taxonomy (NCBI): domain Eukaryota; kingdom Viridiplantae; phylum Streptophyta; class Magnoliopsida; order Fabales; family Fabaceae; genus Medicago; species Medicago ruthenica. Next base: position 27,768,992 of record CM031372.1, on the reverse strand, counting down.
TCCCGACACCTCCTCCTCCTTCCAGTTCTCAAGAGCAAGCATCAGCATTTGCTTCGACTTCAACATTGCATGTCGATGCTCTACAACGCTCTAAACCCTTCGGTTGTACGAGGGGCATGCCTTTTGAGTTTGGTGAAGAGTCTATCCCAATTCCCACTACTCTCCTAGAAGCTCTGGTATCTCAACCCGAGATTACCTTCCCTCCGGCTACTGTGGCCTTCACAACGCCAGTGGTCCATACCACTCAGCATGATCACGAGCCTATCTTTCATACCGAAAGTGTAGGTGCTCAAGATAAGATGGCCAATTTCCAAGAGAAATTCGAGGAAATGCAAAGGGAGATCAAAGCCCTCCGAGGCAAGGATTTATTTGGGAAAAGCGCCCATGAGCTCTGCCTTGTACCCAATGTCAAAATCCCTCCTAAATTCAAGGTCCCGGACTTTGAAAAGTACAAAGGGAATACTTGCCCGCAAAGTCACTTGGTAATGTACGCGAGGAAAATGTCAACCCAAACAGACAACCATCAGCTGCTTATCCATTATTTCCAAGATAGCTTAACCGGTGCCGCTTTAAAGTGGTACATAGGTTTGGATAGTACCAAAATTCAAACCTTCAATGACTTGGGAGAGGCGTTTGTCCGCCAATACAAATATAATTTGGACATGGCCCCGGACCGGGACCAACTCCGGGCTATGGCCCAAAAGGACAAAGAGACCTTTAAGGAGTACGCACAAAGATGGAGGGAGATAGCGGCTCAGATTAGCCCGCCTCTTGAAGAAAAGGAAATGACCAAGATATTTTTGAATACTCTTGGCTCCTTTTATTATGAACGAATGGTTGCCAGTGCGCCAAGTGACTTCACCGAAATGGTAAGCATGGGCGTACGTTTGGAGGATGCGGTCCGAGAGGGACGCTTAGTGAAAGAAAGTGCTCCATCAAGCAGCACAAAGAGATTCGGGGGTGGCTACCCAAAGAAGAAAGAGCAAGATATCGGCATGATTGGTCATGGAGGACCTCATCAAGGGTACTCAGCATATCCACATATCTCTGCCATTTCACCTACCATCTCAACACCTCCAAACTACCAGATTCAGGTCCCACAAGGGCCTCCCCCTCAATATCAACCATCATATCAACAACAACAGCATCCACAAAATCAACAACCATATTATCAACAACCACGCCCGCAAGGTCAGCAGCAATACCGGCCTCGAGCACCTCAACAGCCTTTCAACCATCAGAATCGCCCAAGAGCGGCATTCGATCCGATACCCATGAAGTACGCGGATTTGCTCCCGGCTTTACTTGCGAGAAACCTCGTACAAACAAGAGCACCTCCTCCCGTACCAAATATATTACCTACATGGTATCGCCCGGACCTTACTTGTGTATTCCATCAAGGGGCACCAGGCCATGACATTGAACGTTGCTTTGTTCTCAAAAGTGAGGTCCAAAGGCTAGTCCGTACTAAAGTGCTGACCTTCAAGGACTCAAACCCAAATGTCCAAACTAACCCACTGCCGAACCATGATTCCTCAATCAACATGGTTCAAGAACATCAAGGAGCTAATCCTATTTTGAAGGAAGCCACAAAGGAAGTCAACGCCATCACTGAAGATGGGCCGGAAGAAGCGGCACATGTCCATATAACGCCCGGAGGAGTTTGCCGCAATTGGGATGCTGTCGACATTCCTTCTGTTATTCAATTGTCAAAGTAATGTGTTTATTTATTTATCGTTTTCAAAAAAAAGAGATCCTTTCGTCTTGCCCAAAGCGAAGAAGGACTCATGTAGGGCTTGTTTAAAGTACTATTATCATAAATGAAATTTGTCGTTTTTATCACGACCTTTCTATTATTCTCTTCGTTGTTTTATTGTCGTTTTTCCGAAAAAATGGTAACACAAAAAACCAAAAAAAAAATCAATCATAAGTATATTTTCTTCTTTTTAAATTTCAAAAAGTCTGCATTTTCTCTCATTTCACTAAAATCAATCATCCATCATTTGCAGACTAAACGTCCATAAACCCGTTGAACTTCATAACCCTAGGCTCTCTCCCAACTTTGAATTCCCTGTTTACGAAGCGGAAGAGGAAGAGGATGAAGAAATTCCGGACGAGATTAAGCGCCTATTAGAACAAGAGAGGAAGATTATTCAGCCTCATGAAGAAGCAATAGAGGTTATCAACTTGGGTTCCGAAGAGGACAAGAAAGAAATCAAGATTGGGGCATTGTTGGATGCGTCCGTCAAAGAAAGAATCATCAAGCTTCTTGAAGAATATGTGGATATCTTTGCATGGTCATACCAAGATATGCCAGGATTGGATCCCGAGATTGTGGAGCATCATCTACCTCTAAAACCTGAATGTTTGCCAGTCAAGCAGAAGTTGAGAAGAACTCGCCCTGACATGGCCCTCAAGATCAAAGAGGAAGTGCAAAAACAAATTAATGCTAGATTTCTTGTTACATCAGAATACCCTCAGTGGTTGGCCAACATAGTGCCTGTTCCCAAGAAGGACGGTAAAGTTCGGATGTGCGTCGACTACCGAGATTTAAACAAAGCTAGTCCAAAAGACGACTTCCCTTTACCCCACATCGACATATTGGTCGACAACACTGCCAAATCCAAGGTATTCTCCTTCATGGATGGCTTTTCTGGATACAATCAGATTAAAATGGCTGTTGAAGATAGAGAAAAAACGTCTTTCATTACACCTTGGGGCACCTTTTGTTATCAAGTGATGCCTTTTGGCTTAACAAATGCGGGTGCTACCTATCAAAGGGGCATGACCACTCTCTTCCACGACATGATACACAAAGAAATTGAAGTATATGTCGACGACATGATTGTCAAATCAGGAAATGAAGAGGAACATGTTGAATATTTGCTAAAGATGTTTCAACGTCTAAGAAAATATCGGCTTCGTCTGAACCCCAACAAATGTACATTCGGCGTGAGATCTGGAAAACTCCTAGGTTTCATTGTCAGTCAAAAGGGTATCGAGGTAGATCCCGACAAGGTCAAGGCCATCAGAGAAATGCCTGCGCCTCAAACTGAGAAGCAAGTAAGGGGATTTCTAGGACGTTTAAATTACATCTCTAGATTCATATCCCACATGACAGCCACTTGTGGACCCATCTTCAAGCTACTTCGCAAAAATCAAGAAGTAGTATGGACAGAAGATTGCCAGAAAGCCTTTGACAGCATCAAGGAGTACCTACTAGAACCTCCAATACTTATCCCTCCAGTCGAAGGAAGACCTTTGATCATGTACTTAACCGTATTGGAGGACTCCATGGGTTGTGTACTCGGACAACAAGACGAGACCGGCAGAAAAGAGCACGCTGTCTACTACCTAAGCAAGAAGTTTACGGACTGCGAGTCCCGATACTCTCTACTCGAGAAGACTTGTTGTGCATTAGCTTGGGCTGCTAGGCGTCTTCGCCACTACATGCTTAACCATACTACTTGGTTGATATCCAAAATGGATCCAATCAAGTACATCTTTGAAAAAACCCGCCTTAACCGGAAGGATCGCCCGTTGGCAGATGTTGTTATCAGAATACGACATCGAATACCACACTCAGAAAGCTATCAAGGCCAGCATTCTTGCCGATCATTTGGCTCATCAACCAATCGAGGATTATCAACCAATCAAGTTTGACTTCCCCGATGAAGAAATCATGTATCTAAAGATGAAGGATTATGACGAGCCACTATTCGGCGAAGGTCCAGATCCCGAATCTAGATGGAAGTTAATCTTTGATGGAGCTGTCAATGTCTATGGCAATGGAATTGGGGCAGTTATCATCACCCCCGACGGCAAACATCTCCCTTTCGCTGCCAGACTTTCATTCGACTGTACAAACAATATGGCGGAGTATGAAGCTTGTATTCTGGGAATTGAGGAAGCCATTGATCTAAGGATCAAGAACCTCGACATTTATGGAGACTCAGCTCTTGTGATCAATCAAATCAATAGAGATTGGGAAACTCGCCACACCGGCTTGATTCCTTACAAAGATTACGCAAGACGTTTGCTAACTTTTTTCAACAAAGTTAAGCTGCATCATATTCCTCGAGATGAGAATCAAATGGCGGATGCTTTGGCAACCTTGTCTTCCATGTATGAGGTCAGCCGCCGAAGTGAGATTCCAACAATCAAGGTTCAGCATCTAGAAAGGCCTGCACATGTGTTTGCAGCCGAAGCAGTCATAGATAACCAGCCATGGTTTCATGACATCAAAAATTTCCTCCAAAAGCAAGAGTACCCGCATGGGGCATCCAACAAGGATAAGAAAACTCTGCGAAGATTAGCTGGCAACTTCTTTCTAAATGGAGAAGTTTTATACAAGAGGAATTTTGATATGGTGCTACTCAGATGCGTTGATGAGCAAGAAGCCGATCGTATAATGCATGAGATACATGAAGGTTCCTTCGGGACTCATTCCAGTGGGCACACAATGGCTAGGAAGATCTTAAGGGCCGGATATTACTGGATGACCTTGGAGAGTGATTGCTACAAGCATGCCAGAAAATGCCATAAATGTCAAATTTATGCGGACAAGATCCATATGCCACCAACGGCTCTGAATGTCCTCTCTTCCCCTTGGCCTTTCTCCATGTGGGGTATCGATATGATTGGTAGGATTGAACCCAAAGCTTCGAATGGGCATCGCTTCATCTTAGTTGCGATTGACTACTTCACCAAATGGGTCGAAGCTGCGTCATACGCCAACGTCACCAAACAAGTGGTGGTCCGATTTATTAAGAATCATATCATCTGTCGATATGGTATTCCCAGCAAGATCATCACCGACAATGGGACCAATCTGAACAACAAAATGATGAAGGAGCTATGTCAAGAGTTCAAGATCGAGCATCATAACTCCTCTCCTTATAGACCTCAGATGAATGGCGCAGTTGAAGCTGCAAACAAAAACATCAAGAAAATAGTGCAAAAGATGGTGGTCACCTACAAGGATTGGCACGAGATGTTGCCATATGCCTTACATGGGTATCGTACTTCAGTGCGTACATCGACAGGGGCAACCCCTTTCTCTTTAGTATACGGCATGGAAGCAGTGCTCCCCGTAGAAGTCGAAATCCCGTCTTTGAGAATCTTGATGGAAGCTAAATTGTCAGAGGCTGAATGGTGTCAAAATAGATACGATCAGTTGAACTTAATTGAGGAAAAACGCATGACCGCCTTGTGTCATGGACAACTGTATCAACAGAGGATGAAACAAGCTTTTGACAAGAAGGTTCGTCCTCGTGAAATCCAAGAAGGAGACCTCGTGCTTAAAAGGATCCTATCTTTTCAACCTGATTCCAGGGGCAAATGGACGCCTAACTACGAAGGCCCGTATGTAGTCAAGAGAGTGTTCTCCGGAGGAGCTTTGATTCTCACAACAATGGACGGCGAAGATTTTCCGCGTCCTGTGAATTCCGATGTAGTCAAGAAATATTTTGTCTAAAAACAAAAGAACAGCTCGGTAAGTCGAAAACCTGAAAGGGCGACTTAGGCAAAAATGAGCGTCTCGGTGGACTGAAAACCCGAAAGGGCGGTCCAGGCAAAAATTAGAGACACAAAACAGAAATAATCATCCTGATAGGTCGAAAACCCGAAAGGGCCACCTATGCAAAAGTTAAGGATCAAAAGACAAGATAACTGCATCGGATTGACTACAGTTTACTTGGGGCAAATCAACTGTCAAAGGACTCGGAATCTGAAGCATCCAAACAGTGAATTCAAAGTTGTTAGGGAGAATAGCGGTTATTGTGTTCAATGAACCTTCCCTGTATATTTACCATTTTTTCAACTTTGTAAGGTCCGCGGAGCCACGCCGTTGGCGGGCCACCACCCCATTAATAAAATTTCTTCCTAGTGAAGTCTTTACATTTTGTTGGAAATTCCCATTTATTTTGCTTAGTCATTTCTTCTATTTTTGATAATGGTACTTGGAACGAAACTCTTTTTCAAAAGAAAAATTTAAATCTTTTTGGAAGGCATAAATAATAAATACATTCTCTTTGGACTTGCGAATAATTGAAGTGTGCGTCAGTAGCTATCCTGAGAGCGGATAAACTTCGCAGGCCAAATGTGGTCAATTGCTAAACGGATTTCCCCGGCGGAGTTCCCCCATGAATCAAAGGGAATATCCCCAGCGAATCAAAGCCCGACCTCGCTCGGCGTTCAATCATAATCCCCAGTGGATTAGCACAATCCCCGGTGGATTAACAAACTCCCCAGGAAGTCAACCTTTGTCCATAAACAATCAAAAGCCCAACCACCATTGGCATCTAAGGCTGGATATCGATCATGCTTCCAAAATGATCCTTATTTCCCCAGCGAAACCACAAACAAAGCCCAATTTCATTGGCATCCCTCCAGTGGAGTCTCAACCCCTAAAGCCCGACCTCGCTCGGCACCCACATTACAAAAAGCCCGACCTCGCTCGGCACCCACATTACAAAAAGCCCGACCTCGCTCGGCACCCACATTACAAAAAGCCCGACCTCGCTCGGCACCCACATTACAATCAAAGCCCGACCTCGCTCGGCACCCACATTACAATCAAAGTCCGACCTCGCTCGACACCCACATTACAAAAAACCCGACCTCGCTCGGCACCCACATTACAAAAAGCCCGACCTCGCTCGGCACCCACATTACAATCAAAGCCCGACCTCGCTCGGCACCCACATTACAAAAAGCCCGACCTCGCTCGGCAATCAAAGCCCGACCTCGATCGGCATCCAATTCAAACCAAAGCCCGACCTCGCTCGGCATCCAAACAAAACATAAACATTCCCGGCGGAATCACCAGTTCTTTTCCCAAGCGGATTAACACGATTCCCCAGTGAAGTAACAATTTCCCCATGAGGTATGTGTTCCTCATCAATGGTTACGGCTTCATCCCGTCAACATTTTGGAGGTGTTCCCTGCAACATCATCCCCATCAAAGATTACCAAGTGTTTGCAATGCGACGTCGGTCCACTTCTCATTTTACCGGTCTAAATCTTGTTTCACCAAGTGTCGGTCATGCAATAAATCAAAACATTTAGGGTATCCCCCAGTGCAAGCCAATCTTTCACACATCCCCAGTGGGAGTCCTGCATTAGTGCATTCATACATTCATGCATTTGTACATTTGTACAATCATACAAATCATGTGATCACGCATTCATGCATATACGCATTCACACATGCAACATACCACAATATCATCTGTACATGGTTGCTTCAACCACCACGTTTCTTACCAATCAATCATAAACAATCTGCATTTTTCTCCAATGTCATCCTCCAGTGTTGTTACAAAATAAAGCCCAATTTTATTGGCATTCCCCAGTGAGTCATCATTCGCACTCACAAGTACCAAATCATAACCAAAGCCCGACTTTGCTCGGCATCCCATCATGGTCACCAGTAAATATTCCCCAAGTGTCATCCCCAGTCCGTTTGGTCAAGTGATGTCACCCTTTTACGCCAAGTGGCAGTTCAAACGAACAGCTTGCGCATCTTTTTTATCATGTCTTTATGCCAAGTGGCAGTTCAAACGAACAGCTTGTGCATATTCCCCAGTGTTGTGCCAAGTGGCAAGTTCTTTAATGGACAGCTTGTGCATCCTTTCTCCCCAAGTGAAGGGGCAATTCTGTAAGGAACGGCTTGTCAGCCGCATCCTCACTGTCGTCAATGTACGGTTCGGTAACCAATCCGGACAGTTGACATGTCTTTTTTCCTATTGTCAATGAACGGTTCGGTAACCAATCCGGACAGTTGACATGTCTTTTATTTCCTATTGTCAATGAACGGTTCGGTAAACAACCCGGACAGTTGACTTTTCTTTTTGTTGTCAATGAACGGTTCGGTAACCAACCCGGACAGTTGACATGTCTTTTTATTTCCTGTTGTCAATGTACAGTTCGGTAACCAACCCGGACAGTTGACGCATCATTTATTTCCTTGTCGTCAATGGCAGGTCGGAACAAACCGACAGTTGACATTTTTCATTTCCTTGTCGTCAATGGCAGGTCGGAACAAACCGACAGTTGACATTTTATATTTTCTTGTCGTCAATGGCAGGTCGGAACAACCCGACAGTTGACATTTTATATTTTCTTGTCGTCAATGGCAGGTCGGAACAAACCGACAGTTGACATCTTATATTTCCTTGTCGTCAATGGCAGGTCGGAACAACCCGACAGTTGACATTTTACTTTCTTGTCGTCAATGGCAGTTCGGAATTCAACCCGAACAGTTAACATTTTATTTCTTGTCGTCAGTGGCAGTTCGGCAACAACCCGAACAGCTAACCTTTACATTCAATCCTTGTCGTCAGTGGCAGTTCGGAATTCAACCCGAACAGCTGACATTTTACCCTTTTTGGTTCCCGTGGTTGATTGCCCACTCTCCCCAGTGAACAGTTCGGCAATAACCCAAACGGCTAACCTCTTTTCCCCAGTGGAACACTATCCCCAATAGAGTCGGATCCCGTTTCTTTAACGAACCCGGGTATCCCTTTGTCTCTGTTTGTCCCCAATCAGGTCATCTTTGCCGTTTTGCATTTATACGTGCATCACATGCATTCATAACATTGCATACATGGCATCGCATCCATATTGCTTTACTGTCCAAAATTGGTCAAAAAGTGGTGTACTCTGTATTTAAGTTTCTTCGACCCGTCGAATCAAAATTTCGCTTTTTAATCTCCGTAGCGAAGAAACTTAAATAGGGGCATCTGTCATACCCCATTTTTTGACCCATTTTCGTCTCGTTTTATTTATTGTCTCGTTTTACGCATTTTTTTAAAAGGCCGAGAATTTTCGTCGTTTCAGACGAAATTTCGGCAGGGAGGTATTTTAAAATACCTCATGTCAATTTTTGTTTCGTTTATTAATTTTATTTTTTATCACTTTTTATTTTTACTTTTAATTTCAGTTTTTTATTATTATCATTAATTTTTATTTTTTATTATTATTATCATTTTTATTATTTTTACTATTATTATTATTATTTTTTATTTTTTGTTTTTTGCATTTTTGTCCAAAAATCCAGTCAATGGTCAACACAGTCAACAGTCCAACAACAGTTGCAGGGGCGCCCCAATTTTTACTGGGTTTTTCATCATCACAAACCCTCAAATCCTATCCTCAAATCATCACAAAATCCTCAAAAATCCAGCAAATCACTTCCCACATAAATGCTTGCTCAAAATCCTATCCAAAACCCAGATCAACTTGCAAGATTAATGAGTCATTAAGCTGACAAGCAGCTCAAATTTACTCTATTTAACAGGATCAAAACACAAGAAAAAGGAGAGAGGAAATTTTTGAACCAAAGCAGATTTTTAACAAACACAAATACAACTTAACAGCAAAACCCTCACTCAACCCACACCAAAACATTTTCCAGCAAAACATAAACAAGCCTCACACTACCAGCAAACCCCTAACAACATAACACAACTTTCCCAACAACACAACTCAACAAAACATAACAGCCCCCTAACAGTACCATTTTCGCACACCCCAAACCCAGCAAACACACACCATTTTCGCACACCCCAAACCCAGCAAACACACACACACCATTTTCGCACACCCCAAACCCAGCAAACACACACCATTTTCGCACACCCCAAACCCAGCCAACACACCAAAAACGCACGGCCTACACATGGCCTAACACCCAAAAACACAACACAACATCAACACAGCAACACTACACTACACGAACCCCCTTACCCACACACGCACAGGACCAACACGCGAACACACACGCAAAGCGCAAAACCGAAAACAACAAAGAAAAAAGGTGAAATTTTTTTAGTTGTTTTAAAACCTAGGTCTAGGGTTTGTGAGAGTTTTTTTTGAGAAATCTAAAGGTGGATTTGGGATTAGAAGAGAAAAGGATATAGGAAAAGGTGATTTGTTTTGAAAAAAGGAGAATTTTAACTCTCCGGCGCGGTGGCGCCGCCGCGTAGGCCGGCGGCCACCACGCCGGAAAACATTCCGGCCAAGCAAAAGAAGAGAGAAGGGGGAGAGTGAAATTCGGCCAGGCTAGAGTGAGAAGAAGAGAGAGAATGAAATGAAAAAATGAAAGAAATTTGTGAAGGGAAGGGTTTAAATACCCCTCCCTGATTCGGTGTGAGAGGGTGTACGCGTTAGCGTACACCCACGCCCTCCTGGCCCTTTGATTTTTAATCATACGGCCTGGCTTTCTTTCCCCTGTGATCAGATCAGGGCCGTCTGATTAATCAGACGGCCCAGATTAATTTACGCAGGCCCAAGGCATTTTGGGCCTTTTCTTTCAATCTGACTTAGTTTTTTACTTCCAGCACCCCCAGTTTTAGTTTTTACACCTCCCAAATTTTTATTTCTTTTATTTTCTTTGCAAATTTTATTTTTTTCTTTTTTTATTATTTATTTCCTTTTAGTGTTTTATTGTTTTTTACATCTCATTTATTTATTTACCTATCATTTTATCTTATGCATTTATTTTTTATTTATTTATTTCTTTTTGTTCATCTTTTCTTTATGTCATTCATATATACATTTGGGAACATATATATATAAATATGCATTGTTTTTTTTATTTTTTATAGTTCAATCCATGATAAATAAAAATCTTTTTATTCAAATCCAACGATCGTTTTTTTATTTCCTCGCGGTTAGCTTAGTTTATCATATTTATTTTCTTTTTAACTCCAAGTAAAAATCAAAACAACCAAAAACATTTTTATTTTTTTATTAAGCGACAAACTTGTTCATTTGGGTTGCAACAACTAATTTGAACAATTTCTTTTCTTTTATTTTGAGTTCTAAAAAACGAGCGTTTTTTCTTAGTTTACATTTTTCTTAAAATTCAAGCGAAACTTGAATGAAAAAGGGTGGTTTGACGTATGTCTCTCCTTTCCCCGATCGGATAAACACTTGACGTATGTCTCGTTGCTTAGACGATCGTCATTCTTTTCTAGCTTCCTCAAAAATACGTTTTTAAATTCAAACAAAACTTGAATGAAAAAGGGTGGTTTGACGTATGTCTCTCCTTTCCCCGGTTGTACGAATGCTTGACGTATGTCTCGTTGCTCGGACAATCGTCATTCTATTTTCAAAGTGAATCCAACTCACCAATTTTGGCCCTTGTGGTCAATCCGAACCTTTCACGCCTTTGCGCGTTTATTTTCAACCTTTTTACGCCTTGTGCGAATTTAACGCCTCCGTGCGTTTGTCTTTTATTTTACGCCTCCGTGCGTTTGTCTTTATTTTCAAATCTTTTACGCCTCTGTGCGTACGTCTTTTTCCTTAAACGTTTACGCCTTGCGCGAGTTTATCGCCTTAGCGTCTGTCTTTCATCATTTAAAGCTTTTTACGCCTTTGTGCGTTTTCAAACAATTCTTTCTCAAGAACTACGTAAGCTTTGAATTCTCCGACTACCGGGAGATACGTAGGAGCAGGATTGTCATCTTGTCAAGCCCATTATTAAAAAAAAAATCTTTTTTTTCTTTTTTCTATTTCATTTGTTTTTATCTCTTTCTTCACCTCGCATTATATTTTCTTTTTCCTTTATATATATATATGATTAAGCATGCAAGCAAAACGTCAAAAGACATTTTAAGCCTAAGCCAACTAAGAGGTTCCCGTTGAGTACAACGGATGTGAGGGGTGCTAATACCTTCCCCTCGCATAATCGACTTTCGAACCTAAAATCTCTTTCAAGGTAATTTAGAACTTTTTTCCTTTTTCCCCGAAAAATTAAAAGTTCAGTCGTGATTTAAATTTAGTGATTCAATGCTAGTCAATAGCTTGACATCCGAAATTCGACGCGACAACGGCAATTATAAAAAGGGGGGTTTGAATGAAGGAATTAAGTAGTGTTTTAATTAAATCTAAAATATTTTTATGCACAATCTAATATATTTTGGTTTGTGATATGAAATATATTTTAATACTCAATAATATATTTTTATACTGAATATGATATATTTTGGTACTCAATTTGAGATATTTTTGAATTAAATCTAATATACTATTTTTATATTGAATATGTTAGAAAGTGATTTCTTAGTCCCCAAGTTTTGCTAAAATATTTTTATGCACAATCTAATATATTTTGGTTTGTGATATGAAATATATTTTAATACTCAATAATATATTTTTATACTGAATATGATATATTTTGGTACTCAATTTGAGATATTTTTGAATTAAATCTAATATACTATTTTTATATTGAATATGATATATTTTGATACTCAATTTGAGATATTTTTGAATTAAATCTAATATACTATTTTTATATTGAATATGATATATATGATATATTTTGGTACTCAATTTGAGATATTTTTGTACTAAATCTAATATATTTTTGTACTTAATAATATATTTTAAAATTGAAGAGTAAACCCGTTAAATAGTTATGAGAGAAACCTAGCTCAGTTAAAAGGTTATAAATAGAGGAGAGCATTAGAGAATTAGGGTTACAACAAACAAGAAAAGATTAGAGATCAAAGGAAAACTAGGGTTGTGGAGAGAAGAAGCAAGGAGACAAGTGAGAAGAACCTAGAGAGAGATTTTACCGTAGGAATATCAAATTCTGCAAACCAAAGGTAAGGGGGAGTCTCTATTCACCATAAGGGGGAGTCTCTATTCTCATGTCTTTTATTTTGGCCTAAAAAATAGGAAAATCTTCCAGGTCATGGCAAATAAGTTATTAACATATATATAATGATGTGGCTTTGCAGTTTTTCTTTAAACCTTATAATGTGCCTTTGTTGTTGCCCATGTTCTGTTTTCAATAACTTCAAAAATCCTTGAATCTATCCTCTCTATTAGAATCAAAAATCAGCCAAAGTATGTTCTAAAATTTAGTGAGATTAATATACTTCACATTTATAATTCACATTTTTTGTGTTATGTATCTTAACTAATGTGGATCACATCTGTTTTAGGATGACATTGGTGAAAGCAACCCCCATCTCTGATATCGTGTGCGGTAAGACTGATTTTAATGTCATGGCTCGGGTCATTCATCTCTGGTCAATTCCAGACCGAAACAAACATACTTAGCTATTTCGCATTTATTTGATTAGATTAGATATCTCTGTTTATGTGTTATGCATTTCTTTACTAAGCCAAATTCGACACTTTTGTAGGAAAATCAATGAAGATGACCCAGATCTCATAGTCAATTTAATAGCTTTATATGAAGCTATACAAAACCCGTGCATCGCACGGGTTAAAGTCTAGTAAACCTTTAATTTAATATATTAGTTTTTTGTTGCTAATAAATATTTAAATTATTGTAATTTTTTTAAACCAAACCATTAGATTCAAGTGGTTAATGAGCTCCACCTAAGATAAAATTGTTTGGAAGAATCTGAGTTTGATTCTTTGATGAAACACTTCTTAACGGCCGAACTTCGAATTACAAAGACCCCCAACCCCTAGAGAGTGTTAACACATATATATATATATATATATATATATATATATATATATATATATATATATATATTGCAAACTGAGCCTAATATTAATATTTTAAAGTGGAGTTTAATATTAATGAAATATATTATTATCTACCACCAATTTTTTTTATCGTATATTATTTTACAAAAAAGAAAATAGTAAATTATGTTGTCTTAGATAAAATTAAGCATCATTATTTTTCTAAGACACCCTTTATTTTTATTATTTTATTGCACATATAAATCTCTGCCATAAATAATTAAGAATATTATATACTTTTTAATGTTAATTCGGAGTTCGCCCGTAAAACAAGTATAGTTTGGTCGAGAATTGTTCCACACAGAAACCAAACTTCCATTCTCCCTAATGATTCGTCTTTTAGTGAAGTTCATCTACCATGTAAACTCAATCACTTTTTTTTTTGAACAAAAGATGCTTATAGCATTTCATTAATATTAAAATTGGTAATATAATGAGGTATATCGCAATAAATGGTTAGACTATATGAAAATGTGACAGCTCCTGCAAGGGCAAGCGTTACCTTGTTTGCTTGTCGCCTATTGAACTCAACTCACGAGTTTGTAAACTGAGTGGTGAAGAAGTTCTTGCAAGTGGTAATAACATGAACAAATTCCTTGACATAAATCGGATTTGGTATGAAATGCATTTGTTGTTGTTTTAGAGTAACACAAAATTGACATTATCGAACTGCATGTAGCTGAGCTATTGCAAGGCATGGAGCAATCCCAACACTTCACCTACAACCATAGAGCACAAAGGGGTAATGCACATGGTATTCGCCAAAACAAATCCAACATCATCATCACACAAACACATACTAATGCCTATGCAGCTCAGCTGAGTCGAAAAAGAGACATCAATATTCGATTTGAGTGTACCGTGTTGCGGTTATCACTGAAGAAGGCATGAACATTGAAGTTGTCATCCGTTGCATAAGACTTGCAGACCAGTCTTGAGTTTTCTGGCGATAGGCAGTTGTCCTCAGAATATTTGCTAACTTCTAGTCCTCAATTAAGTGATCTGCTCAATCAACTCTTTGTGCACACAACTCATTCACATCCTGCCACTTGAGGTTCCGATGTCTCCCGAGACTCCAAAAAATGGCAGCCATCCGTTGGGCAAGTTCCGGCATGAGTTGTGTTAATAATAAGAAGACAACGTTGGATGCCGAATCAATGGTGTTTACGACTTTGTGAATGTCGTCCTACAACCCAGCCATGCGCCATACATGAGTAGCAAAAGGACAATCAAAGATGATATGCACAAGGTCTTCATGAGTGGAATTATAACTAACGCAATTTGAAGGACACTGCACACCTTTATCTTGAAGACAAACTCTAGTTGGCTGACATCCATGACTCATTCCCCAAACAATATTGTTTACTTTGGGCGCCACTTTCAGGCGCTAGATACTTGGCAAAAAACCGGTCTCTAGAGATGGGATGCGTACTAAACCTTCCACACAAACGCACCTTTATCTGACTACAGACCATTTTTCTCCGCTTTCTAAACCTAACTATCAATAGGAATATGTTCAAGTAATGGAGTGCTCAAATTTGCAGATGCTATGTTAGCACTGAATACGTGTGATACAAGTAAAGGAGGAGAAAAGGAATTGGGCCAAGGCATACAAAAGAACACCAGTGAGCTCAACATAGGAAACAGGCCAAAGAGGAACATTAAGAAGCCAGCTCGTTTCAATTCCTAGAGGACACAAGGGTACTGTTATCAGCTGTCAGCAACTATAGTAGATTCTAGAACTTAGTATTTCATTTTAATTTTTGAATTTTTAATCTAATGGACAAGGAGATAACATGTGTCCCTTGTCCCTGCAATATGGAAATGTCATTGTTATCCACTTCTCCTATAAGAAGGAGTAATCATTGCAAGGAATAAAATAAGAAAAGTTTTATCCTAAAGTCTCTTTCTCCCTCCTAGGCTTTCCCTACTGGGAATTCAATCTTTTTCTGTTGCCCCCTCTAACATTTGGTGCTCTCGTTCTGAAACCATGCCTCCCCGCCCCCAACCAGACCCTCCCCGCCCCCAACCAGACCCTCCCCAGCTTCATGAAGCCATAGCCGCCCTCACCAACGCCTTCAATGAATTCCGAGCCAACCAAGACCTACGCAATGAATCCCACCTTTTATCCATCCAAGCTTTACAAAACCAACTACAGGATCTGCAGACCAATCAATCATCACCTATCCACTCCCATTCTGCACAATCCCAGACCAACACAAATCTTTCCCTTAAACCACCAAAATTAACACTTCCTCCATTGGATGGCTCGAACCCATTGGAGTGGGTATTTCAAGCAGAACAATACTTTACCCATTACTCCATTAACACCAACTCCCGTCTCTCTGTTATTGCTAGTTACATGGCTGGTGATGCGTTAGCCTGGTTTCAATGGCTGCACAATAACCATTTACTCACTTCCTGGGAACGTTTTTGCCGAGATCTGGAATTACGTTTTGGTCCCTCCTCTTTTGAAAACCATCAACAAGCCTTGTTTAAACTCAAACAATCCACTTCTGTCCATGAATATCAAAAAGAGTTTGAACGATTATGTAATCGTGTTCATGACCTTCCCCAAAATGCTATCCTAGATTGTTTCATTTCCGGGTTAAAAACAGAAATTCAACATGAAATGGCTGTTCTGCGACCCACCACCATTTCACATGCCATAGGCTTAGCCAAACTACTTGAATCCAAAAATCTTGCTAGCCGTACAAATCAGCAATACCAAAAAAAACAAACCTCATACACATCACCAAATCCCAGCTCTTCAAATCCCATTTTACCAACACCAAACACTCCTCTCGCCTTACCAGCCCCGCAAAAACCCACCACCATGCCTATCAAACGCCTATCACAAACTGAAATGCTAGCAAGACGCGCAAAGGGCCTATGTTTCAATTGCGACGACCGTTTCGTTCCGGGTCATCGCTGCAAAACCCCACAGTTTTTGTTATTACTCACTAATGAAGACCCTCCCCCTGACGACAACCCAAATCCTCAAAACGATATCCTTTTCCTTACTGATCATATCGCTAATACACCCTCCATGGATACCAACTCTATTGAACCTCAACCAGCAGATGAACCCTCATCGCCCTCAACACCCGAAAATTTTCACCTATCCTTCAATGCTATCACAGGCCACCCTTCACCCAAAACCCTTCGTTTTCAGGCTCAAATCCGTGGCCACACCATATCTGTCCTCATAGACTCTGGCAGTTCCCACAACATTCTCCAACCTCGCATTGCAAACTTCCTAAAA
The DNA here is from genome assembly GCA_018208015.1 of Medicago ruthenica. Taxonomy (NCBI): domain Eukaryota; kingdom Viridiplantae; phylum Streptophyta; class Magnoliopsida; order Fabales; family Fabaceae; genus Medicago; species Medicago ruthenica. The sequence goes on along the minus strand of CM031372.1, from coordinate 27,752,209 downwards.
TTACCAATTACCAACCTCCCCACCTTCACTGTCATGGTTGGAAACGGGGCTCACTTACATTGTTCGGGTTATTGCGACGATGTACCACTCACCTTACCAACACACACCATCACCCTTCCCTTTTACCTTTTACCTATCCAGGGTGCTGATGCAGTCTTAGGGGTGCAATGGCTGCAGACTCTTGGTCCCTTTATTGCAGATTACACTGTTCCATCCATGCAATTTAAACATGATGGAAACCTTATCACCTTATATGGTTCCACTACTTCTCTGCCAACCCCAGCCACTTTTCACCAAATTACCCGAATGATTTCCACTGATTCCATAGACACTTGTCACACTGTTGCTATGCTCACCCAGGACCACCCCCAACCACAAACTAAACCATTAGCCGAGGAAATCAAACTTCTAGACTCTATCCATCCCGAATTACTTACCATCTTACACAAATACTCCAAAGTTTTCTCTGTTCCTCACCACCTACCCCCAAACCGTGATCATAACCATCAAATACATCTCCTTCCCAACGCCACTCCAGTTAACATAAAGCCCTACCGCTACCCTCACTTCCAAAAGGAGGCCATGGCTAAGATCATTGCTGAAATGTTAGAGGCGGGCCTCATTAGGCCTAGCACCAGTCCTTACTCCTCTCCCGTTTTACTAGTTAAAAAGAAGGATGGAACTTGGCGATTTTGTGTTGACTATCGCGCTCTTAATTCCATCACCATCAAGGATCGGTTTCCAATACCGACCATTGATGAACTTCTTGACGAGTTAAACGGTGCCAAATTTTTTTCCAAAATTGATTTACGAGCAGGATACCATCAGATACGTCTAGTTGAGGATGACATTCCTAAAACGGGATTTCGCACATTCGATGGTCATTACGAGTTTTTAGTTATGCCTTTTGGACTAACTAATGCTCCCTCAACTTTTCAAGCGACCATGAATGACTTATTGCGCCCCTATTTACGGAAATTCACCTTGGTTTTTTTTGATGACATTTTAATTTATAGCCCCACTTGGACTGACCACTTATTACATGTTGAGCAGGTTTTAATGTTACTGCTTACTCAGGGGTTTTATGCAAAACTTAGCAAGTGCCAATTTGGAGTCATGTCAGTTCACTATTTGGGTCATGTGATTTCAAATCAAGGGGTACAAGCTGATACTGAAAAGCTCTCTGCCATTGCTGACTGGCCTATTCCGTCTTCCTTTACTACCCTTAGGGCCTTTCTCGGACTCACCGGGTTTTACCGTAGGTTTGTTCAAAACTATGCTACAATCGCAAGCCCTCTCACCGACCTCCTCAAACTGCCAAAGTTTAATTGGCCCATCACTGCCACCGAAGCTTTTCACCAACTAAAAACAGCTATGTTAAAACTCCCTCTACTCACATTACCAAATTTTTCCTTGCCATTTGAAGTCACCACGGATGCTTCCGGTGTCGCCATTGGCGCCGTGCTCTCCCAACAACACAAACCTATTGCTTTCTTTAGCAAGAAACTAAGCCCTAGAATGGCTTCCTCTTCTACCTATGTGCGTGAGTTGTATGCCTTGACTGAGGCAGTCAAGAAATGGAGGCAATACCTACTTGGCCATACCTTCAAAATTTTCACAGACCACAAAAGCCTCAAAAGCCTCATGACCCAATCAATACAAACTCCAGAACAGCAAAAATGGCTAACAAAACTGATGGGATATAATTATGAGATTCATTACTGTAACATCCCGCCTAAGACTCGAATATTTATGAATATTGAGACGATGTATCAGAACTGTTTTAAGCGAAGGGCAATTTGGTAAATTGTCAGTTAATGGATTAATTTATATGGTAAATGTGATATCCCGCTTATAAGTATCGTTTATTAGTGTTGGAACCTTGTGAAGCAAGCTTGGCAATTTAATAAAATTGGAATGGCAAAACTGTAAATAAGTTAAGAAGGGGAGAATGTTTAAAAGAAAGAAGTAGAAAGATTTTTCTACACTCTTCCTTTCCTTTCCCATTTCAGCTCATCCTCTTCCTCTCTCTCCCTACCCACACGCCTCACTTCCTCTCCATAAACCTATCATTTCCTAATTCAATCCTTGAGAGAAACCTTCACAAGCAAGTTGGTAGTGAAGCTAGAACAAGAGCAAGGAACTAGGAGAAGCAAGGGAGATATTGAGAGAAGTTGGTAACTTGAAGCCAAGGCTTAGGAGAATCAGAGGTAGCAAGCACCAATAGGAGGATTAAGGTGAGCTCCACAGGGTTTTAGAACCCACTTGTGTAAGTTTGTAAGCATTTTTACTTATTGAGCTAAGTTTAGAAATTTACCCTAAATTCCCATGCTTGCCAATTCCTTGATTAAACATGTTTAAACTATTAATTTGTATTGGAAATTCATTCTTTATACTGTTGGATTGCTTGGGTATCCTTAAATGTGTCAAAATGGTGGAAATTTACACTTTTAGCAGGTTTTTGCACTGATACTTTCGCCGGGCGAGCTCGGGGCGAACGAGCAGTTACTGTTTGGCAGGTGCTCACTGCCTATTTTCGCCCCCATCTCGCCTCAGGGTCGCCTAGCGATTTTGGACAGACAGCATTTGTCTGTTCTGTTTCGTTCTAGGTGCTCTGTACGTGTTCGGCGAAGCTTTTTAATAACTGTTTTCAAGTAAACATTATTTTTCAAGATTAACACCATTCTTGACATATTTAAAGAGGTTATTCAACATTTAAGGAATGAATGATCAGATAAGGAATTTGGTTAAAGCATTAGGAATGCAAGTAAAGTTATTTTAAGTTATGGAACGTTTCCAATAAGCAAGTAACGGCCTATGAGAACGATAAGCCTAGGTCTTAATGATGAAGCTTAGAACCTTTATAGGTTAAGTATTAGAGATTCAATATTTTAAAGAATGAGAATTATGAGAGAGATCTAATGCTCTAAGTCTAGAACCTTTTTAGGTTAAGAGTTCAGGAATTAATAAGATTAAGCTGTGGCCTTCGATGTTCACGCCAGTGGGACACGAATGGTACACGTAGAGTAAAGACTAAAGATTATTACCTTAAGTCGTGACTTTCGTCGTTCACGCTAGTGGGACACGAAAGGTTCATGCATAAGTTAAAAGATATTTTAATTTGCGTCTCTCATCGTTCACGCTAGTGGGACATGGGAGGTATACGCATAAGTTAAGATTATTAAGTCGTGTCTTCTGTTGTTCACGCTAGTGGGACACAGGAGGTTCACGCTAGTGGGACGTGTTATTCCGCAAGGATGACCGCACGACGATAAGAGGAGTCCGGTGTTAGCCTGATATGATAGGAATTTTCACCGATTATCAGGGGAATGTGCTTCGGGGTTACTCCACCCGGGGGCATTCCGTAAAATGAACCCAGATAATTATGTTTGTTCAACGCTAACAGCTAACATAAGACATTTATCAGTTAATTATTTTATTATGTTATCAGACAAGTATCAGATAATCAGTTATCAGGCGGTGATCCTAGATTCCCCTCGATCACCCAGCTATCAGGATATAGTCTAGATCTCAGGACTATTCTGTATCAGACTCAGATAGTGATCCTAGGTTTCCCCTTGATCACTAGTTTAGCAGGATGTAGTCCAGTTTATGACTACACAGTTTAGCAGGATCAATCAGATAGCCCACTATGGGTAAGGTTAAGACTTGGCGATCATAGGTATCCCCAAGGTTGCCGAGGTAGGCACGGCGACCCTAGGTTCCCCGAGGTTGCCAACAGTAGGTAGGGTAGGAGCTCACTGAGACATTATGTCTCATCCCTATCCTTCTGGTGCAGGTTTCAGGTAGCCAAGTGGTTTCAGATGAAGATTTTCAGAAAGAAGCTGGATGGAGTGCAGATGCTCGTCAAGGTTAAGCTCAAGAGGTTGACAGATTATTTATGTATATGAGGATAATTGTATATGGTATTTGGATATTTGTATAAACGAGCTATTTGTACACATTCAGTAGTTTTATATGTATTTATTATTATTGAAAATTTTAATGTACCCAGTATCAGATTAATACACATACTAAATATTCTAGATAATTTAGTGTGGGTGTTACAATTGGTATCAGAGCAGGTCGATTCAGACCGTGCCTTGGGTCATTAAAGTTTCAATAAAAGTAGTGGGACCATTGGGTTCCGGATATTGTTCTAAAGGTCACATCTAGTTGAGCCTGATCAACTCAGTCTAGTATATGACAGTTAGGATAAATGTCCGAGAGCTGAATGTGACCAAGGAGGAATGAAGTGTATGAAGGGCGAAGATTAAGGTGACAGAATTTTAAGACGGATTTGGCGAAGAAGTATTCATGCCGAATGGACTATAAGTGACGAAGTCTGATTGTGGCAAGGTCTTAGAGACATAAAGGATATTTAAGAATAAGGTGAAGCACCTCAACTTTGTTGGACGCGTCGTAGGATGATACCTCGTCTGTGGAAGACTTACGGATTAAGAAGTTAGGGAATACTCTAAAGAATGACATGGAACCTTAACGGGAACCGCAGTTCGAGAAGTTGAAGTGAAGCGAAGTGTCAATATTGAGTACAGAGTTAAGGAATTGTAGTACCAAATCTAGAGACTCAAAATGAGGAATTATCAGTAAGATAGAGTGCTGAGAACCAAACTCCAATCGGATGAGATTTTAATGTTCAGGCAGTTAAGGGAATAATTGAGGAGTAAGAGAGAGTTATCTGGACAACGAAGCTAACCACTCAAGTGTGGTCTTTGAGTATGAAATGCAAGTAGGATTAACCTCGGCAGATCAGCCGCATCTCCCGAACCATAAATGCTAGATTTGAGAATTAAGAAAAGAAGTTGGTATGCAACCTAAGAACTAAGATGGATGGTTAAGTGTTGATAATAAGACCCGTTGCATGTCGAGGCGTGAATCAGATATTCATATGTGTTTTATTAGTAAGAAGATTGGAAATAAGCTAAGCTTAACTGAAATTTTATTCAACGAAAGGTGTATATTAAATGGTCAGTCATCGGGATTTAGTGAACTGATGGACGAATGAAGTTGAATTTCCTTGATTGGATGAAGAAGGCAAGTCCAAGATGACACAAGATTATAGTAGACCAGTTTTGAAGGATAATTGGAAATTTTAGCTGAGAAATTATATAGAGATTGTATTATACCAAAGGTTAAGATGGTGGTTAATGCTAGTGAGCTTTAAGTTTTCAATTGATGAGTTTTCCTCCACGATTATCCTAGAAGCTTAAAGAGGTCACCTCGTGTGGATAAATTCCGAAGGCGGTAATAAGGTATAGATTTCGGATTGTTCAACCATATACAGAATTATTCAAGTGCTAAGATCAAGATTTGAATTGTGAATGTAAAAGATGCGAACCTCCAGAAACCATAAGTCGTTTTAGAAGTTGTCACAAGTGTTTGTGTGTGTGAACTTAAGTTGTTTTAAGCAAGCTTTCAGTCGGTTTGCGCAATGTTTTCATGATTATACATAAAGAGCTGGCCAAGAGATGGTTACGGACTTCCGGATATGGAAAGTAAAGTTAGAACTAGAGTATAAACTATTTGATAGGAACATTGTCGAACTCTTGATAGTCGTTGGAAACCGTATACAAGTTCTGACGTTTTGTCGTGAAAGTAAGTGAATATATGGTTTATGTTCGGAAGGAAGTACAATGTCAGATGACGATCAATCAGTAAGTTAAACGGGTGATTTAAGTCACAAGAGAATCAACGAACGTAAGATGAATCTGCTGTGATAGCTACAAGTCATTAAGGAACAAGTCAGTCGGAGAATTGGATAATGGTGTATTACTCCTACTCCAAAGTGTTTTGTTAGATCAGAGTTGCGCAGCGGAAAAGTAATTCCAGAATGGGTTAACAAACAATTCTAAAATGAAGTTTAGAGAACAAGGATGCTTGTGTAGTCCGTGTTAGGTGGACCACAGAATATCAGTAAGCAGCGACGACTCGAACTTGTTATAAGTACTAGCAGAAATTTTCGAAAGTAAAGCCGAGGAATTTTTCAAACCTCGAGACTTAAGAGAAATGGAAATCGAAGCAGTCTAAGATTCTGCAATAAGAATGAGAAGAATATGTTTCTAGCGCAATAAGACTAGAGCAAGGAAAGTCGTCACTAATACGGTAAGTTTAATCAAAAGGGTAAGCATGAGACAGCATCCGTAAAGATTGCACTTACAAGACGATAAATATTTGAAATTAAAACATCGGTCAGAAGTGACAATGCAGTGACATATGAGCCTAATCTGTGTTGTATCCCGTTATGCCTACATGTCGCATGTATCAGGTTATGTTAGTATATGTATATACTTAACAGGCAATACTCAAACTACTCAGATAGTAGTGTAGCAGATTTTCAGTTATGAGACGTGTTTTGGTAATAGTGGTACGCAAACAGGAATGTTTAAATATGAAGGTTTTTACCAGAACAGAATTGTTGATATCATCATATTTTAGCAGAAGAGTTCGGAATTATCGTACTTAATGTTCACCAGTAAAAGAAGAAGAATTTTCAACGCAGATTACAGGTCATTTAAAGTCTGCAGTAAAGAGTTACGTAAGTTCAGGATTTGATTTAAGGATTTAAAGTGTGCTATCTGGTAGCAATCAAGTAGAGCTTCTTTTGAAAACAAGGGTCTTGGAATCGACGTTCAGAATGAGAAAATAAGTTTACGATGCTGAGAGAATGTAACCATAATCTATGTCATGGGTTGTTGTACACTTAAGAAATAAACACGAGTAACATTGGCGGGGCAAACCTGGCAAGCCAGTTGAAAGGCAAATCCCGGATGTTACAAGATAAGTTAAGAGTAAGAAAGATTCCCAATTGATGTGATAATGTCTCCAATATGTTAAGATTGGGAATGATGTCCCTTCAGTCGGACAAGGATGTGATGATGTAATGTGTACCCCTCAGTAGTGTACACGTGTTCGATTATGTATGTAAATTATATATTATGAAATCTACCATGTGGTGTTATGTGAGATGATTATTACTCATCACTCGGACTAAACTTCTATGGGTTTGGATTTACCAATATAGAAAATATGTATGTTACGGCCAGAATTCGAGAATAGTAGTGACAAGAAGGATAGGAGATTAGTAAACTCCAAGAAATGAATAATGATTTCTAAGTTATTAAGATAAGTGATGTTATCGTATGAGAACGACTTAATGTCATCAAAGTAAGATTATCTGGACTATAAAGGTATCTATAAGAATTAGTACAAGTGTCAGAGCTGGACAACTCCAGATTGGATACGATGGATATAATGGTTCAGATAACCTCACATCCTACCACGTAAGAGTTATGCCAATTATCACAAGCATTTCAGTTAATAGGAGAAAGGATGTCGAGTATTTTCGACCTTCGGAGTTGGAAAACCATGGGATTCCGATAAGCAAGATGAATTGGAGTTTTGGTTAGTAGAGGAAGTAGTATGTGAGATTTGTTTATGTATGATAGTGGATTCTAAATTTCGAGGACGAAATTTCTTTAAGGGGGGTAGATTGTAACATCCCGCCTAAGACTCGAATATTTATGAATATTGAGACGATGTATCAGAACTGTTTTAAGCGAAGGGCAATTTGGTAAATTGTCAGTTAATGGATTAATTTATATGGTAAATGTGATATCCCGCTTATAAGTATCGTTTATTAGTGTTGGAACCTTGTGAAGCAAGCTTGGCAATTTAATAAAATTGGAATGGCAAAACTGTAAATAAGTTAAGAAGGGGAGAATGTTTAAAAGAAAGAAGTAGAAAGATTTTTCTACACTCTTCCTTTCCTTTCCCATTTCAGCTCATCCTCTTCCTCTCTCTCCCTACCCACACGCCTCACTTCCTCTCCATAAACCTATCATTTCCTAATTCAATCCTTGAGAGAAACCTTCACAAGCAAGTTGGTAGTGAAGCTAGAACAAGAGCAAGGAACTAGGAGAAGCAAGGGAGATATTGAGAGAAGTTGGTAACTTGAAGCCAAGGCTTAGGAGAATCAGAGGTAGCAAGCACCAATAGGAGGATTAAGGTGAGCTCCACAGGGTTTTAGAACCCACTTGTGTAAGTTTGTAAGCATTTTTACTTATTGAGCTAAGTTTAGAAATTTACCCTAAATTCCCATGCTTGCCAATTCCTTGATTAAACATGTTTAAACTATTAATTTGTATTGGAAATTCATTCTTTATACTGTTGGATTGCTTGGGTATCCTTAAATGTGTCAAAATGGTGGAAATTTACACTTTTAGCAGGTTTTTGCACTGATACTTTCGCCGGGCGAGCTCGGGGCGAACGAGCAGTTACTGTTTGGCAGGTGCTCACTGCCTATTTTCGCCCCCACCTCGCCTCAGGGTCGCCTAGCGATTTTGGACAGACAGCATTTGTCTGTTCTGTTTCGTTCTAGGTGCTCTGTACGTGTTCGGCGAAGCTTTTTAATAACTGTTTTCAAGTAAACATTATTTTTCAAGATTAACACCATTCTTGACATATTTAAAGAGGTTATTCAACATTTAAGGAATGAATGATCAGATAAGGAATTTGGTTAAAGCATTAGGAATGCAAGTAAAGTTATTTTAAGTTATGGAACGTTTCCAATAAGCAAGTAACGGCCTATGAGAACGATAAGCCTAGGTCTTAATGATGAAGCTTAGAACCTTTATAGGTTAAGTATTAGAGATTCAATATTTTAAAGAATGAGAATTATGAGAGAGATCTAATGCTCTAAGTCTAGAACCTTTTTAGGTTAAGAGTTCAGGAATTAATAAGATTAAGCTGTGGCCTTCGATGTTCACGCCAGTGGGACACGAATGGTACACGTAGAGTAAAGACTAAAGATTATTACCTTAAGTCGTGACTTTCGTCGTTCACGCTAGTGGGACACGAAAGGTTCATGCATAAGTTAAAAGATATTTTAATTTGCGTCTCTCATCGTTCACGCTAGTGGGACATGGGAGGTATACGCATAAGTTAAGATTATTAAGTCGTGTCTTCTGTTGTTCACGCTAGTGGGACACAGGAGGTTCACGCTAGTGGGACGTGTTATTCCGCAAGGATGACCGCACGACGATAAGAGGAGTCCGGTGTTAGCCTGATATGATAGGAATTTTCACCGGTTATCAGGGGAATGTGCTTCGGGGTTACTCCACCCGGGGGCATTCCGTAAAATGAACCCAGATAATATGTTTGTTCAACGCTAACAGCTAACATAAGACATTTATCAGTTAATTATTTTATTATGTTATCAGACAGAGAATAGTTATCAGACAAGTATCAGATAATCAGTTATCAGGCGGTGATCCTAGATTCCCCTCGATCACCCAGCTATCAGGATATAGTCTAGATCTCAGGACTATTCAGTATCAGACTCAGATAGTGATCCTAGGTTTCCCCTTGATCACTAGTTTAGCAGGATGTAGTCCAGTTTATGACTACACAGTTTAGCAGGATCAATCAGATAGCCCACTATGGGTAAGGTTAAGACTTGGCGATCATAGGTATCCCCAAGGTTGCCGAGGTAGGCACGGCGACCCTAGGTTCCCCGAGGTTGCCAACAGTAGGTAGGGTAGGAGCTCACTGAGACATTATGTCTCATCCCTATCCTTCTGGTGCAGGTTTCAGGTAGCCAAGTGGTTTCAGATGAAGATTTTCAGAAAGAAGCTGGATGGAGTGCAGATGCTCGTCAAGGTTAAGCTCAAGAGGTTGACAGATTATTTATGTATATGAGGATAATTGTATATGGTATTTGGATATTTGTATAAACGAGCTATTTGTACACATTCAGTAGTTTTATATGTATTTATTATTATTGAAAATTTTAATGTACCCAGTATCAGATTAATACACATACTAAATATTCTAGATAATTTAGTGTGGGTGTTACATCGAAAACCCGAAAGGGCGGTCCAGGCAAAAATTAGAGACATAAAACAGAAAATAATCATCCTGATAGGTCGAAAACCCGAAAGGACGATCTATGCAAAAGTTATGGCTCAAAAGACAAAGTAACTGCATTGAGCTGGTCTTTACTCACTTGGGGCACAATCAAATGTCAAAGAAGCTCTAAATCTGAAGCATCCAAACAGTGGAATTCAAAGTTGTCAGGGAGGATAGTGGTTATTGTGTTCAATGTACCTTCAATTTATATTTACCATTTTCCAAATTTTGTAAGATCTGTGGAGCCATGCCATTGGCTGGTCACCACTCTTTCAAATAAATTTGAGCCTTTTGCCTTTCATTTGGAATTCTCATTTATTCAGCTTATAAAACCTTTTCTATTCTTGATGGTAGCATTTGAAACAAAATATTTTTCAAAATCATAAATATTTTTCATGTCTTTTTGAAAAGCACAAACAACAAAACACATTTTCTTTGAACTCGTGAATAAGTGAAGGGGGCGTCAACAACTATCCTGAGAACGGATAAACTTTGCAGGCTGAACATGGTCAATTGCTTAAAAAAAATATACAAAAAGAAATGAAAAAAAAAGAGAAAAGAGAAAAGAAAAGAGCTCGGTAAGTCGAAAACCCGAAAGGCGGCTTAGGCAAAAATGAGCGTCCCGGTGGATCGAAAACCCGAAAGGGCGGTCCAGGCAAAAATTAGGGGCATACAAAAGAATATATTCCCGGTGGACTGAAAACCTGAAAAGGCGGTCCAGGCAAAAATTAGGGATTTAAAAAAGAAGAAAAGCAAAAAAAAACAAAATAAGCATGACCACAGAAGCACCAATTCTTCTACTATGGTTTTTTGGATTGGCACGCTCTCCCCAGGAAGCGTTCACCCCATCAGTTGTTGCATATGTTGAGTTTTACCCCGTCAATGTTTTGATATGTCTCCAGTGGCATCATCCCCATGGAAGATTGCCGAGTGTTTGTGATGCGACGTCGGGTCACTTTCCATATTACCTGCCCAATCTTGTCTCATCAAGTTTGTCATTCATACAATCATACAAGTCAGTCTTTCATACAATCATACAAGTCAGTCTTTCATACAATCGTACAAGTCAATCCCTCATACAATCACAAGTTAATCAGTCACACGGTCATACAAGTCGTGTCGTCATTCATGCATACACACATTCATGCATATACAACAAAAACAATATCATTCATACATGGTTGCATTAACCACCACGAGTCTTGCCTCAAATATCTTCCCATATCAATCAATCATGAATAATTTGTAACCCTCTCTTTCCGCAAGTGTCATCCCCAGTGTGTCTGGTCCAAAGATGTCACCCTCTCTCCGCCAAGTGGTAATTTCTTTAATGAACAGCTTGTGCATCATTTGCCTCTGTTTCTTGTCATCAGTTGGCTAGTTCGGCAATAACCCGAACAGTTGACATTTATCTTTGTTTCTTGTCGTCAGTTGATTAGTTCGGCAATAACCCGAACAGCTGGCATTTACCTTTTTCTTGTCATCAGTTGGCTAGTTCGGCAATAACCCGAACAGCTGACATTTATCTTTTTTTCTTGTCATCAGTTGGCTAGTTCGGCAATAACCCGAACAGCTGACATTTATCTTTGTTTCTTGCCGTCAGTTGATTAGTTCGGCAATAACCCGAACAGCTGGCATTTACCTTTTTCTTGTCATCAGTTGGCTAGTTCGGCAATAACCCGAACAGCTGACATTTATCTTTGTTCCTTGTCGTCAGTTGATTAGTTCGGCAATAACCCGAACAACTGACATTTACCTTTTTCTTGTCATCAGTTGGCTAGTTCGGCAATAACCCGAACAGCTGACATTTATCTTTGTTTCTTGTCGTCAGTTGATTAGTTCGGCAATAACCCGAACAGCTGGCATTTACCTTTTTCTTGTCATCAGTTGGCTAGTTCGGCAATAACCCGAACAATTGACATTTATCTTTGTTTCTTGTCAGTTGGCTAGTTCGGCAATAACCCGAACAGTTGGCATTTATCTTTGTTTCTTGTCAGTGGGCTAGTTCGGCGATAACCCGAACAGTTGACATTTATCTTTGTTTCTTGTCAGTTGACTAGTTCGGCAATAACCCGAACATTTGACATTTATCTTTGTTTCTTGTCAGTTGGCTAGTTCGGCAATAACCCGAACAGCTGACATTTATCTTTGTTCCTTTGTCGTCAGTGGCAGTTCGTCGTCAACCCGAACAACTGACATTTATCCTCGGTGAAACCATGTTATCCCCAGTGGAGTCGGACCCCGTTTCTTTAACAGACTCGGGTATCCTTTTGTTTTGTTATCCCCAGTCGAGCCATCTTCGCCGTCTTGCACTCATACTTGCATCGCGAGCATTCGTAACATTACATGCATATCATTACATGCATAGCATTGCATTCATAACATTTTGCATTTGAAACTGGTCAAAAATGGTGTACTCTGTATTTAAGTCTCTTCGACCCGTCGATTTCAAAATTTCACTTTTAAATCTCCGTAACGAAGAAACTTAAATAGGGGCATCTGTCATACCCCATTTTTGACCCGTGTTCAATTCGTTTCGCTCGTCTTTTAAGCCATAATTTTTCGTCGTTTCAGACAAAATTTCGGCACGGAGGTATTTTAAAATACCTCATTTTTTTTTGTTCCGAAGGCGACCATTTTCATTTTATTATTATTATTATTATTATTATTATTATTATTATTCATTTTATTTATTTCTTTTTTTAATTTCTTTTTTTGTTTATTCTTTTCTTTTAATTTCTTTTATTGTTTTTTTCTTTTCATTTTCGTTTTTTATTTTATTTTCATTTTACTGTTTTCATTTTTAGTCCAATTTCAGTCAATTATCTGTCCAGGCCCAGAGGGGCATTTTTGTCCATTTTTATCTGTCCTTTTTGCTATAAATAGTACAAGGCGTACTGTTCATAGTCACCAAGAAAAACGTGTCAGAAAAGCAGTACACTGAACCACCACACTAAAACCCTCAAACCACCACCAACCACCAACACCACCTGATTCCGGCCACCGGAAAACTAAAAAATCAGAAAATTCCACACATCACAGCACTATTCACACGCAAACAGCACTATTCACACGCAAACAGTATTTCATAACCCACCACTAGCTCAAGGCCGAACCTGAACCACCATATCCCAAACCAAATCCGAACCCACATAATCAAAGAAAAACGCGAAAGGACACCGAATCAACAAAGCCAAACGCGCACCAAACCCAAATCAGAAAGCTACAAAACAAGGTAGTCATCTCATTTTCAAACGTAGATCTACACTTCCCCGTTGAGATTCTTAAAAAACTAAGCCCGGATTTGGAAAGGGAACAAAAATGGATTTCTAAAAACGTAAAATTTTTTTGAAAAGGGGAATTTTTTTTGCTCCGGCGCGGTGGTGCCGCCGTCGGCCACCGCGCCGGAAAAAGGACCCAGCCGCGTGTGAAGAGAGAAGGGAGAGAGTTATTTTAGCTTTCTGAACTTAGAAAGAGAAAGAAGAAGTGTTATGCTTTTTTTATGTGTTTTTTTCATTTTATACTAAGTTGCCTTGGCCTTTGTTACTACGCGCGCGCATCTCCGTTGTCCTCATGGACCATCAGGTTTGGACCGTTAGATCCAAGATCTGACGGCCATTATTATCACCTGTTTTGATCAAGCGCTTTTCTTCTTTAACTTTTCTGTGTTCTTCTCTCTCTATGACCTTCAGATTTAAATCTAATGGCTAGAACGGTGTCTTCTCATGATTAAATCTGGACGCTCTGTTCAATCAGACGACCCAGATTTAATCTGTTGAGCCCAACCTTTTTTTCTAAGTTCAGTTTTTCTCTACTGCTTTACTATTTTAGCACTCCCCTTTTAATTCTGCACCCCCCTTCTTCTTCTCTATTCTTTTTATGTTTATTTCTTTTTCTTGCACTATTATTTTTTTATTTCTTTTATTTTTTTATGCACTTTATTTATTGCCTTTAATTTCCAGTACCCATGCATTTTTTTTATTTTTTATTTATTTTATGCAGCATATTTATTTTTTGTCTTGCATTTTTTTATTTTCTTTTTATTTTATGCATCATATTTATTTTATGCCCTTGCATTTTTTTTTATTTTCTTTATTTATTTTCCAGCACCATATTTATTTTATGTCCTGCATTTTAATTTCCAGCACCATATTTACTTTATGTCTTGCATTTTATTTTCTTTTTTTATTTTATGCATCATATTTATTTTATTGTCTTGCATTTTTATTTTCTTTTGCATCATATTTACTTTATGTCTTGCATTTTTTTATTTCCTTTTTATTTTATTTTCAGCATCATATTTATTTTATGTCTTGCATTTTTATTTTCTTTATTTATTTTATGCACCATGTTTAGTTATTGTTTTGCATTTCATGCATTATTTTTATTTCCTTTTTAGCATATTTACTTTAATGCAATTTTATTATTTTTGTCATTTATTTTATAGCTATTAGAATGTATCTAGGTCCAATGTAAATAAAAATAAATGAGAATATGCACCGACACCACATTTATTTTTTATGCTTTACGTCGAGGACGATATAGTAATAATGACCGTATCCGAGGAAAAGGACCCTCACTTGATCCAACGTCATTTTGAGGGATCCGGCGCGTTTGGACCTTTCTCAGTATAACCTAGTCTCTGGACCTTAGGACTTAATCAAATTTTCATAAAAAAAGTCAAAAAAGTCAAAAATCCAAAAAACATTTTGTAATCAAAAAATTTCAAAAGAATTATCTTCTATTTTCTTTTCTTAATCAAATTTTAATCAATCTTTAATCAATCAAAACTTTTTTTTCAATTTAAAATCAATCAACACACTTCCTTTTTAATCTTCTATGCCTTTACGGCCTCTTATCTTTCTCAAAACTCTTTTTTTTCAAACTTTAAAAAACAATCAAAACCAATCACTCAGCTTTTTACCCCGAACTACGTGATTTTGATCCCGCTCGGGTACGTAGGAAAAAGACTTTGTCTTTCCAAATCAATAAAATAACAAAAACATTTTCTTTCTTTTTAAACTCATCACTTTAATCTTTTTCACACTTAAGCTTTTATTTACAAATAAATAATTTAGCATAAAGATAATAAAAGCAAGAGGTTCCTATAGAGTACTATAGACGTTTAGGGTGCTAATACCTTCCCTTTGCGTAACCAACCCCCGGACCTTGATCTCTCTAAAAAATAGGGTTTTTCGAACTTTCTCCCCTTTCCTCGAAAAATAAAAGATCGGTGGTGAAACTTAAAATTGCGAGTCAACGCTAATTAATAGCTTGATATCCAAAAATCACCGCGACACAACCCATTGCATTTGTAGGCATAAAGCGAATTTTAAATTGAGTCCTTTTAATTGTTTTGTCAGAGAAATATAAAAATTAAGAAAATTAAATGTGTAATTTTATGAGAGGCATGTCTGACACTAAATATGGGCATCACTTCCAGTCAGAGTTCAAATATTGATTCGTAAGACAATGAGAGTCTAACTCCGTCTGTTAGACTCAACTCTAATAGTGCAAGAACTTTTTTAAACAAAAATTTAGTTTCTTTAATATAAACATTATTTACCAATTGTTAAACCTTGAAGTAGAGAGGTAAAATTTAATTCTAACACAAATATAAATTACTTTTGCATATTATGGTTCCATACAATCTGTCTTAATATATTTCAAACAACTAACATCATACTAATATAAATATGAAGAGAAAAAAAAAGAATTTAAGATACATATAACCAATAAAATAGCTACTTTTGAAATCAAACTTGCAACATAAACTACAAGTACATAACTCCCCATTTAACTACGAACCAAGCTATAAGCAAAAATGTTTAAAGAATTTGACTTCCGAAAATATATTTAAAGCGAAATAGATTTGGGGCCTAATATGAGGCCTAAATCATTTGGGCCTTAAGTCCTTGCTTTAGTGGCAGTCCCATTGAGTCGGCTCTGAAAGAGAGTCTTTCTTGTCGTTAACGTAACCTTTCGTATTAAAAAATTACTGCGCCAATGGACTATATATGTAAGTCAGGAGAACAAACATAGGAGCTTGTGATTCAGGTATGCTCATACATTTCCATTTACCTAATAAATCAATGATGGTTTTTTTATAGATATTAGACTCCTAAACCTCCTTCCTCCTTCGGTCGACAAATTTTGACCCAACTAACCTAATAACCCTTTCTTTCATAGTGTTTATACCCCAAAATAATTAAGTTTTTAACTGAAATCGATCTACAACTGAGTTAAAAGTGAGCTTAATCAAGCACAATTGAATCATTTTTAGTTCGATCTTTCTCGGTTGCAGTTGAGGCTACTTAGTCATTTAAATATGGAAATGAATTTCTACTCAAGGAAAGCAAATTATTTAATTGATGTATTCAATTTTATTTTTAAATAAATGAAGTTAATTTACACATATCATTTTAGAAGTTGTTTACACCTAAAATAATTATCTTATTAGCCGACCTAGGAAGATAGGCGATTAAGGGTTAGACGAGTGATCTCCCGGCTGATGGAAGATCAGGTGAATGTTAAAACAACATAATTTCGGAGAGCTGATTCTTTCTCAAGTCAACGGATTAAGAATTTGTGCCTGGACGAACTTAGACTAAATCAAAATTCAGTTAGACTGGATAATAACGCTTAACACATATGCTTTGTGTTTATAGCACCGTTAACCGCAAGATGCGATGAGCAAGATAGCATGTTCGAGGAAGGTTGCACCGACTAAGGACCTTGTCAACAGATTATACCATGAAGGAAGTTATCTACCAATGTAACGCCCCTAATTTACATTTAATTAATTCTGATGAGTCTTATAGGTGAAGCTTGGTGAATATTAATATTGAATACCCCCATGCTTAGAGTTGAATTATATTGGTGAATTAATTTATAGTTAGAGAATTTAAATAAAATAGAAAGAGAATTGAAAAACAAGTAGAAAAAGAGTAGGAGGTGTAGAGAATAGGTTTTAATAAGTGGGGGAGGGGAAAAGCAAAAGAATAGTGAATAGAAGAGGAAAATTTTATGACGAGTGGCTGGCCCAAATATAAATAAGGGTTTTGGGGAATTAGAAGTCAGTTTTGCTGAACGTAGAAACAGAGAGAAGGGCAGCAGTCAGAGAAAGGAAAACCTAGCTACAACAAAGTCAAGCCAAACTGGAGATTTCAGAAGATTCGATGTAAGGGGGAGAATCTTTGCACTTTAGGGTATATTAATATATGATGGGGGTTGTTTAATTCTTAAGATGATGTTGTTGTTATGATGTGAGACTGTGACGAGAGATTGATGATGAATGAATGTAAAGACGAGGTTGAATATTTAAAATTAAGGGAAACCGGTTTAGGGTTTTTGGATTGATGATTGACCATAAAGAGAGTATGGGAATCGGTAGGTTAATGGAAAATTAGTGTTTGAATAATATGGTAACCTTAGGGTGATGTTTAGGGACGAATTGGGTGAGTTTGGGGGTCGAAATCGGAGCCGTAGAAGTTTCCATGGTGGAAAATCACAAAATATGCGTTCTGATGCTGTCAAAATCGTGACACGATTTTGACATCGTGTCACGCTTTTGTAGGCAGCAGCTAACCATTTTTGGGGCATAAAATCGTGCCGCGATTTGCAGAATCGTGACACGATTTTGAACCAACATTTTGACCATTTTATATTCCGAATTAGGCTCAGGTGTCTTCATGAAAGTTGTAGATAAGGATGTTAGCTTTTGTTTGGCTTTGGATTTACCCCATTTAGACATACAAAACTTGAGATATGATCAAAATACTACTCATGGGTCAAACGGTTGTGCACCCTTTCCAGGCTTAGAAAAAACCAACTTCTCCATCCCTTTATGTTCCGAATTGAGTTTAGGTGTCTTCATGAAATTGTAGATAGAGATGTCAGCTTTCATTTTCCTTTGGGGTGCCTCCATTTAGATATCTACAACTTGAGTTATGATTAAAATATTGTACCTGGGTCATGTTGTGATATGAATAGTAAGTCTAAGAAAGTTGTTAGTGTGAAAAGTAAGTGTATACTAAGGTTTCGAACCTATAAACATAAATGAAGGGAGTCTAGTCTGGTGTCTTAAGGGTAGTTCCCCAACCCCTTAATGAATTAATACACGGAAGAACATTAGAGTGTTGGAGACAAATCCAAGAAGAAATGAAGAGCGAGGAGTAGGATAGTGAATGGCGAGAATGAAAATGCTTAGATAATAAAGTTGCTAATGACGTTGACTACTGTATATATAAATATTATGAAGTTGGTGAAGCATACTCGTAATGATGATGTTGATTATATAAATGATGTGAGTGACGATGTATATTCATGATGACAACGTTTTCTTATGCTGATGATGTGAATAAGGACGATATGTTTTGTCTCGGTGTTGTGAAAAATAGGAAGAGTTTGCATCTATGACTGTAAGCTGTTGTTGATGTGTTGACATTTAATACTTGATGAGTCTTGAGCCTAAAATGGCGAAGTAGTTTAAGCAGTAGAAGGAGAAGTGTGAGGGATGTAGATGAGTAGTTCACGGCGGAGTGATAACGACATGATTAATCCATTTATGTATTTTTAAAAGGTCTAATATGGTAAGCTGATTAAGAGAGTATAAAATATGAAAGAGATAAAGAAGTGAAAAGAGACGATGATAAGAAGGGATATAACGTAGGTGCCTTCTGAGTAAGTGATGAAGTTAAATATAATCTTCTTAAACAAATAATGAGATTAGGAATATTGTTAAGTTGAAGAGTAAAAGAGTCAAGGTAATTAAGGAACTTAAGATGAATGTTAGATAGGAACATATAAGGAGTGTATTGAGTAGTGAAAGATAATAGGAATGAGGATAGCGGTGAATAAGACAGGAATTGATTAGAAGAGAGCGAGATGAATAGGAAAGAAGATAAGAGGTAATAGTCACAATGTTTGACGATAATAATAATGACCGGTATCGAGAGAATAAAACCTTAAATTATAATGAAGTTTTAGTGAGGAAAGTTGATGACGTAGAAAGTAACGATAAGGTGAGATAATAACTTTGAATTAGAATGAAGTTAAGATTAGGGGACTGGTCGAGGTTATAGATGACGACAAATGTGAGACGAGGAATAAGATATAAAGTCGTAATAATGAGGAGAATAAGTAGGAAAGAGTTATGGACGATGATGAGGTGAAACCTAGTTGTATAGAGGGGAGACGTTATATGTAATGTTAATGGAGAATTAAACATCTTAAAACTAAGAAGTAGGAATAGGGTGTGCTACCAGGATAAAATATCTTGAGAGCCTAGAATAGACGAGAGAATAGAGCATGTCCGTAAGATGAATAATAAAATAAAATAGAGGGTTGTTGACGTAGAAACGTGTCGTGCTTAAGGGTTGGATTGATGAGGAGATAATGTAGAGATATAGACGGTAATAGAGAGTAATGATGTGGAATCATATGACTATGACAAAGAGTGATGACGAATGATATTATATACAAGTGTATAAATAAATATGATGAGAAATGATGATACATATGTTAATATGATGATGCAAGTGATGATGTTTATATTATAATGATGATGAGAATGACGATGTCTAGATTTCTATGATGATGATGAGAATGATGATGTATATATTAGAATGATGATGAGAAGGACGATGTCTATATTATTTTGATGATGAGAATGATGATGTTTATTTATGAAGACGATGAGAATGATGACGGTGTGTTTTGCATTAATGTTGTGCATATTAGGGAGAGTCTTGCATTTATGAATGTGAATTCATGATGACATAATGATGTGTAATACCTGATGACTCTGTCACCATGCATGCATATAGAGTCGTGTCTAGGAATTATGAAGATGAAATGATGACGAAAGTCCAGTAACATATCTCTGGCAAATTATGACGACGATAGGTGTGGTACCACATTCATATAGGTCTTAGGGTGAGTGCATATGCACTTAAACGATGATACATGTACTTGGTGTTTTAAGTGTGAATTGAGTGAGATGATGATATGTATGATTGGTTGAGAAGAATATAATAAATGTTGATGATCGTATGACAACGGAGTATTGTTATTGTTGTATTATAATGTTGTGTGTGCTTTTCCATAATATTATGTTATGGCAGGATTTCTCACCCCATTATTTTTGTTGTGTTGTTTTCTTTATGGTTAATGTACTCCCGGATACAGACAGTCAGGTTGAGGAAGTTTAGCTGTGGGACGACTTAGAAGGTGGAGATGGAATATGTCTTTCGTATAGTTTTCATTTTTATTTAGTATTCGATTAAGCATGTAGTCGCTACGAGCTCTGATTCTTGTAACATCAGGGTGGGGGTTGACGTTGAATTTATTTGTTTTTAAGTCGAAAATTTGGAACTATTGTTATTTCTAATTATGATGTTGTATAATAAGGATAATCTATATTGATGCGATCAATAAAATGTTTTCTGTTGTCGAAATATTAAATTTAATGGAAGTGTTTATGTTATATGTGATATATTGACGAGTTTTGTAACATCCTCTTTATTAAACATATTCTTATTATTTAATAGTTATCGTCGGGAAATAGGGTGTTACATAGTTGGTATCAGAGCAGGTCGGTCCATCCGGCCTAGGTTTTATAATTTTGTTGAATATCCCCACAGGCAGAATGTGTGCAGACACTGTCGATGCTTGATTCCGTTAATAGTTGTTTAGTTGCTGATGATACTTAAGAGGATGGATGGAGGGAGATAGTTGAACGAGATATGCCACTACAAGAATGCTAGAGTGAAGGAAGATAAGAATCAGGATTGTAGTAAGCCTTGTGAGGTTCCGACTGATGAGAAAGAGTGGAAGTTTCAACAGGAGGCTGCGGGTATGAAAGTAACAAGTGGGAGAGACACTCCCGCTCCTCGGAGATGTTTCATAGGTAGTTTCGTGTCAGAAGAGAAGTTTTAGATTGTCGAGGTGAGGAGTTAAACGTCATAGTGACAACCTCAGAGTTGGATTAGGGCTAGATATAGGTTGAAGAAGTAGAGAGTATGTGATCGGTATTGAAGCGTAACAAGTTAGGATGGTGGTATGAGTTGAGAATTTTTGGTTCGACCTTGAAAGCTTAGATGTGAGTGAGTAAGTTGTACTAGAATCATGGATGTGGTTTAAGATTAGTTATCAGCTGGGATGAAAATCATTTAGCGGGACGTGTTTCAGATAGATAGTCATAAGATGTTAAAGAGAAGGATATTTTGGAGGACGTAGGTTAGGTAGTATTCACTTACAGAAGGTGGGATATAAGTTTTGATCAGTTGAATTATACTAGTAGGAGTGAAGTGTAGGCGACCTTGCGTCGTATTTTAAGCTTTCATTTGGATTATCAGAGGATCGGTTGAGAATTCGAGTGGGCATGTCATAATGAAACCAAAGGTGAGGTACGATAGAGCCAAGAGAACATTGGAAGGATTTAATATATAGCATGTAACGGTTGTATGTCGAGGATGGATGACGCGTGAAGGTCTAGATTGTAGCAGGATGAATTTTATTAGTTTAGGATCTGAATTTCTAAAACTGAGCAGGAACTGGAGGAGTAAAGAATGAGTATAGCAGGGTAGAATCAGATGAGGAAGTTTGATCCATAGCAGTTACCTTCGAGTAATTTTCGAGGACGAAAATTTTGTTATGTGGGGGAGAGTTGTAACGCCCCTAATTTACATTTAATTAATTTTGATGAGTCTTATAGGTGAAGCTTGGTGAATATTAATATTGAATACCATTTTACTTGAATGTGATGTAAATGTTGAGAGAGTTGAATTATATTGGTGAATTAATTTATAGTTAGAGAATTTAAATAAAATAGAAAGAGAATTGAAAAACAAGTAGAAAAGAGTAGGAGGTGTAGAGAATAGGTTTTAATAAGTGGGGGAGGGGAAAAGCAAAAGAATAGTGAATAGAAGAGGAAAATTTTATGACGAGTGGCTGGCCCAAATATCAATAAGGGTTTTGGGGAATTAGAAGTCAGTTTTGCTGAACGTAGAAACAGAGAGAAGAGCAGCAGTCAGAGAAAGGAAAACCTAGCTACAACAAAGTCAAGCCAAACTGGAGATTTCAGAAGATTCGAGGTAAGAGGGAGAATCTTTGCACTTTAGGGTATATTAATATATGATGGGGGTTGTTTAATTCTTAAGATGATGTTGTTGTTATGATGTGAGACTGTGACGAGAGATTGATGATGAACGAATGTAAAGACGAGGTTGAAATATTTAAAATTAAGGGAAACTGGTTTAGGGTTTTTGAATTGAGGATTGACCATGAAGAGAGTATGGGAATCGGTAGGTTAATGGAAAATTAGTGTTTGAATGATATGGTAACCTTAGGGTGATGTTTAGAAACGAATTGGGTGAGTTTGGGGGTCGAAACCGGAGCAGGGGAAGTTCCCATGGTGGAAAATCACAAAATATGTGTTCTGATGCTGTCAAAATCGTGTCACGATTTTGTAGGCAGCAGCTAACCATTTTCGGGGCATAAAATCGTGCCACGATTTGCAGAATCGTGACACGATTTTGAACAAACATTTTGACCATTTTATATTCCGAATTAGGCTTAGGTGTCTTCATGAAAGTTGTAGATAAGGATGTTAGCTTTCATTTGGCTTTGGATTTACCCCATTTAGACATACAAAACTTGAGATATGATCAAAATACTACTCATGGGTCAAACGGTTGTGCACCCTTTCCAGGCTTAGAAAAAACCAACTTCTCCATCCCTTTATGTTCCGAATTGAGTTTAGGTGTCTTCATGAAAATTGTAGATAGAGATGTCAGCTTTCATTTTCCTTTGGGATGCCTCCATTTAGATATCTACACCTTGAGTTATGATTAAAATATTGTACCTGGGTCATGCTGCGATATGAATAGTAAGTCTAAGAAAGCTGTTAGCGTGAAAAGTAAGCGTATACTAAGGTTCCGAACCTATAAACATAAATGAAGGGAGTCTAGTCTGGTGTCTTAAGGGTAGTTACCCAACCCCTTAATGAATTAATACATGGAAGAACATTAGAGTGTTGGAGACAAATCCAAGAAGAAATGAAGAGCGAGGAGTAGGATAGTGAATGGCGAGAATGAAAGCGCTTAGATAATGAAGTTGCTAATGATGTTGACTACTGTATATATAAATATTATGAAGTTGGTGAAGCATACTCGTAATGATGATGTTGATTATATAAATGATGTGAGTGACGATGTATATTCATGATGACAACGTTTTCTTATGCTGATGATGTGAATAAGGACGATATGTTTTGTCTCGGTGTTGTGAAAAATAGGAAGAGTTTGCATCTATGACTGTAAGCTGTTGTTGATGTGTTGACATTTAATACTTGATGAGTCTTGAGCCTAAAAAGGTGAAGTAGTTTAAGTAGTAGAAGGAGAAGTGTGAGGGATGTAGATAAGTAGTTCACGGCGGAGTGATAACGACAGGATTAATCCATTGGGGTATTTTTAAAAGGTCTAATATGGTAAGCTGATTAAGAGAGTATAAAATATGAAAGAGATAAAAGAAGTGAAAATAGACGATGATAAGAAGGGATATAACGTAGGTGCCTTCCGAGTAAGTGATAGTTAAATATAATCTTCTTAAGCAAATAATGAGCTTAGGAATTTTGTTAAGTTGAAGAGTAAAAGAGTGAAGGTAATTAAGGAACTTAAGATGAATGTTAGATAGGAACATATAAGGTGTGTATTGAGTAGTGAAAGATAATAGGAATGAGGATAGCGGTGAATACGACAGGAATTGATTAGAAGAGAGCGAGATGAATAGGAAAGAAGATAAGAGGTAATAGTCATAATGTTTGACGATAATAATAATGATCGGTATCGAGAGAATAAAACCTTAAATTATAATGAAGTTTTAGTGAGGAAAGTTGCTGACGTAGAAAGTAACGATAAGGTGAGATAATAACTTTGAATTAGAATGAAGTTAAGATTAGGGGAATGGTCGAGGTTATAGATGACGACAAATGTGAGACGAGGAATAAGATATAAGGTCGTAATAATGAGAAGAATAAGTAGGAGAGAGTTATGGACGATGGTGAGGTGAAACCTAGTTGTATAGAGAGGAGACGTTATATGTAATGTTAATGGAGAAGTAAACATCTTAAAACTAAGAAGTAGGAATAGGGTGTGCTATCAGGATAAAATATCTTGAGAGCCTAGAATAGACGAGAGAATAAAGCATGTCCGTAAGATGAATAATAAATAAAATAGAGGGTTGTTGACGTAGAAACGAGTCGTGCTTAAGGGTTGGATTGATGAGGAGATAATATAGAGATATAGACGGTAATAGAGAGTAATGATGAGGAATCATATGACTATGACAAAGTCTGATGACGATTGATATTATATACAAGTGTATAAATAAATATGATCAGAAATGATGATACATATGTTAATATGATGATGCGAGTGATGATGTTTATATTATAATGATGATGAGAATGACGATGTCTATATTACTATGATGATGAGAATGATGATGTATATATTATAATGATGATGAGAATGACGATGTCTATATTATTTTGATGATGAGAATGATGATGTTTATTTATGAAGACGATGAGAATGATGACGGTGTGTTTTGCATTAATGTTGTGCATATTAGGGAGAGTCTTGCATTTATGAATGTGATTTCATGATGACATAATGATGTGTAATACCTGATGACTCTGTTACCATGCATGCATATAGAGTCGTGTCTAGGAATTATGAAGATGAAATGATGACGAAAGTCCAGTAACATATCTCTGGCAAATTATGACGACGATAGGTGTGGTACCACATTCATATAGGTCTTAGGGTGAGTCTATATGCACTTAAATGATGATACTTGTACTTGGTGTTTTAAGTGTGAATTGAGTGAGATGATGATATGTATGATTGGTTGAGAAGAATATAATAAATGTTGATGATCGTATGACAACGGAGTATTGTTATTGCTGTATTATAATGTTGTGTGTGCTTTTCCCTAATATTATGTTATGGCAGGATTTGTCACCCCATTATTTTTGTTGTGTTGTTTTCTTTATGGTTACTGTACTCCCGGGTACAGACACTCAGGTTGAGGAAGTTTAGCTGTGGGACGACTTAGAAGGTGGAGATGGAATATGTCTTTCGTCTAGTTTTCATTTTTATTTAGTATTCGATTAAGCATGTAGTCGCTACGAGCTCTGATTCTTGTAACACCAGGGTGGGGGTTGACGTTGAATTTATTTGTTTTTAAGTCGAAAACTTGGAACTATTGTTATTTCTAATTATGATGTTGTATAATAAGGATAATTTATATTGATGCGATCAATAAAATGTTTTCTGCTGTCGAAATATTAAATTTAAAGGAAGTGTTTATGTTATATGTGATATATTGACGAGTTTTGTAACATCCTCTTTATTAAACATATTCTTATTATTTAATAATTATTGTCGGGAAATAGGGTGTTACAACCAACACTCTGAAAATTAAATTTAAAAAAAAAAAGGAAAAAGTGTACAAACTTAGGGGGGGACAAGTTTTATAAAATATGTTTTACTTGATTATGTAGGACTTAGCTTATGCCTTGAAATTGAGTTTTAAACAAAATAAAATATATTATCTAGAGATGGAACATTTTATAAAAATCTCATAAAATCTCAAAAAATAATTTCGTGAGAAAATGAAACCCAAGCCCTAATTAGGTAGTGGCCGAGCTACCGATAGTGTGGCCATTGAAGGTGAGAAAAAAAAAACAAAGGGGTGGGGGGTGTTGAATTGTGTTGGTTTCTTTTTGCGTATTTGGATATTCTTTAGTATAGTGATGAGCTAAAAGTAAATAGATAAGGGAAGAGGGAAACAACACATGCAATTATCATGGTTCACTCCATAATCCGAAGCTACTCTAATCCCCACGCGCTTCCAAGAAATTTTTCACTATAATAAAAAATTACAAAACAACACTAAGACACCCTAGTCCTAGATTTCCTTACCTTAACCTTAATGCATTTAATTGTGTTTACACAAACTCTAAGAGTAGGGAATGATTTGAGCTCAATACACTATAAGAGTATCTCTTTGTTTTTCTTTTGAATGTTTCTTAGATAAGGTATACAATATAGGAATATGTAAATCAGAGAGCAATATATTGTATGTGTTGTTCGGTCAAACCATTTCCTTTATATAGGAGATATGTTGTGTATACCGTTGCTGAAGAAATCATTGGCATTGAATACATAATTGATTGTTGTAATCTTCTCAATTAACTGCATTAAGAGAATCAATCATTCATTTCCATCGTTGATGCATTTTAATGCTTTTTACTCAATTGCATAAGTCAAAACTTAGTTTCCTTTATGGATACTACATAGGCTGTGTCAGTATGAGACCACCTTTATCTTGCGAGATTTATTGAGTCAGCGCTAGCCAGTTGGAGATGATGCACTAAAGGGAGTTGGACCCACGTGTGTAAGTTGGAGATCATGAAAATTATCAGGGATGACAAAAATGGCCGATCCGCCCAGTCAATAACCCGTCTAAAAAGGGACGGAGCGGGGCGGACCAACTAGAAAAATAGCGTTGAAAATTTCACCCCGCCCTGTTTTATGGCGGACCGGCGGGTTGACGGGTTGACCCATCAATGTTTTTTTTTTAAATGTTAATTAAAATCTTCACATAAATAATGTAAAAATATATAAATTTAAAACCAATTTAAAGAAATCTAAATATATAACTAATGACTACACTAAAAATATGAAAATAATTATTCAAACATATAAATTACATCTTCTAAAATTTTATGATAAATCAATAAGACATTCAAAATAAAAACTTCATGAGTTATCAATTAACTAACTGTTAAAAATGTGAGGCTAAAAACATAATACAAAAGTGATAAAATAATTCAATTAATTTAATTTTTTTCCCCCAATATATGGAGGTGAAAACTGGAAAATTGATTGTGACTTATAAATAAAAAGAAGTAAAAAAAGATACTCCCTCCGTTCCAAATTGTATGTCGCTTTGGAAAAAAAATTTGTCTCAAATTATATGTCGCTTTACAATACCAATGAAACATTAATGTTACTTTTCCTATTATATCCTTAACTATTTATTACTCTCTCTTCTTTCAATTCTTTAATTTATCTTTTCCATACCATTTATTAAGGACAATTTTGTAAAACAACTCATAATATCTCTTTCCCACACAAAATTAATTATATTTCTTAATACGTGTGAAATGTCCAAAACGTCATACAATTTGGGACGGAGGGAGTAGTTTCTTATTAACATATCAACCCAACAGGCCAACATGCTCCGCCTCGTCACCGCATCGCTTTTTAGCGGGTTAGGCAGAGCGGACACCCTACTTGTGGCGGGTTCAAAATCTCAACCCACCCCGCTAAAAATGGCGGGTTAAACGGACCAACCCATTTTGACATCCCTAAAAATTATTAGAAGTTGGATCCATGATACTTTATGAAGTGGGACATTTTGGAATCATTTGCATTGTCATATATAGTCATTGCATTCGATCTAATTATGCATTATTATATCTTGTGTTATTGAATATGATAACTGTTTTGGACCTGCCAGGAGGCCAACCAGACAACGACATGTGGACCAACGTCCACCACTCCAATGCGCGTCACCTGAAGGCGCACGCTAAACTACCATACGTGAGTATTAGGAGTAATATTTATACTAGATTGACCCACCGTGAGAATACTACATAGTGTGTTATGAAATCGTCATAAGTTATTCTTATCATGATAATGGTGTATACCACTCTTAGACCTGAAACCACTATGAGCCCTAGATGTGGACTCAAGTGTTTTACTGCCATTCAAATGTTATTTGTAACAAGATAACCATAACGTTGGTTAATGGGTACTTAACGAATCATGCTAAGGGACATGAGTGTCCTAGATGAGATTTGTCCCTCCTTCATAACAGGAGATATATCTTTACGCCTCTTGATGAAATATGACTGTAAAATTGCATGGCCATGCGAAATTAAGTCAATATGAGATATTGGACTTATTCGTTATTCAGTATATTTCGGGATCAAGAAATATAAATATTGAGCTATACAAGGGTGACACAATTTATGCCTTGTGTTCAATAAAGATATGAGGACAAAGGAGTAATCGTACACATAGACATTATCATGGAAATGTTTCGTCAGATCACTTGACATTCTTGTTACTTGGGTAGCAGTGATGTGATGCTAGATACCGCTCACTGTTTATAATATTAAGTATAAGATTTAATATTATTGCCAACGTTACAAGAACATATAGGTTCACACACAATAGAACGGTCAAAAGGAGAAATATAAGTAAGACTTATAAGATAGGGTATGTTTAGCAATTGACGCTAATTAGTTAGCGAAAGTTGATGGGTTAATGGGCTTACGGAAGCCCCATAGTGATTGCTGAAATCAGAGTTACACCTTTTGAGAAACCCTAAGGAGAAATCAAACCCTAGTTTTCTCTCAACTTCTGATTGCTTGGCTAACACCGGGAACCAGAGGAGAACTGTTCGTGTGGACGAGTAGAGGCTTCGCTTATTGCTTGGCTATGATCGAAACCGTTTCTGCAATTCACGAGGTAACAATTCCATCACTGATTCATGCCAAATTCGTAATGATCTAAGGAAAGAAAATCGAAAAATTTTATTTTCTACTGCTTTAATCACGTCGATTTTCTTCCAGTGGTATCAGAGCCAATTACGAAACCATGAATCAGATTGTTTTGTTTACTGCTTGGACATTAGATCTTACCATATAGGCCTTAGAACCCTACAGACAGGGGCTTGAACCTTTAGAGTAAGGCTGGGCGCCCTCCAGAAGGGCACAAGGCCCACCTGACAGCCGTACATAACCTTAGGGAACTCTTCTAAAGGATTCGTCAACTTAAACGTGACTTTCTGTGATGGGAGGAGAGAACGAACGGTGGAGACATCCTTCTTGGTGGTGCCTGTCACGTCGGTTTACAACTGCATCTTAAGGCACTCTACACTGGCCGCGCTGGACGCGGTGATTTCGAGAGTTCATCTGAAGATGAAATACCACAGTCAGGCTGGCGAAGTGGTCACCATCCACGCAGACCTGGACATCGCCAAGATATGCTACAAGGCTTTTTAGAATCTCGAGTCCGCTTCCATACTGAAAGGAGTCGTGGGACAGGACACCGCCCTAGAATAGCAGGAACCCAACGCGGTAGCCGGGCGACAACTACCAAACACGAAGGCGGCGAC
The DNA here is from genome assembly GCA_018208015.1 of Medicago ruthenica. Taxonomy (NCBI): domain Eukaryota; kingdom Viridiplantae; phylum Streptophyta; class Magnoliopsida; order Fabales; family Fabaceae; genus Medicago; species Medicago ruthenica. The sequence continues at coordinate 27,723,025 of CM031372.1, read as the reverse complement.
ATCCAAACATGAACTAGCTAAGTACTTTGCACTCTCGAATTTCATTTCTAACGTTTTTCCTTAAAAAAAAAAAAGACCCTCACATCTTTGTAAATAATTAAACTCACTGTAAATCCATTATCGCAATAGCAGTGTTAGAGCATTTATTTTCTGCTCACAAAAACATGTGTTTTTATGTCATTTAAGCTGAACAGGTTCAAAACTCCTAAGTCAATAGGAAAAATCAACCGCAACGTACCAGGCGGTCGTTCGACTTCCGCTCTTAAGTGGAATTACAGCCTAAATGACCGCGGCAGACCCACCCAAAAGGCTAGCCACCCTCTAGGCTGAGCGTCTCGCCCAACGATCCACGCCCTTAAAAGGGGTGAACAAACCTTGGCCAAACACGTTCCCCCCGGGCACCAATCAAAGACAAACGCGTGGAAGCAGGGCCCAGAGCAAACAGGAAAAAAGACAACTAAATGCAACGCAAGATTAAACACAAACGCAAATCGAGACGCCGCCAGTCAAAGATTCCCAAGACAGAGGATGGAGTTGGGAAGGAGCCACCTTTAGGTGGTGAAGAACCCCGAGTTCAAAGCCATTGAAAGGGACGACCAAATCCATGTCCTTCAGCAGAACGTCGTACGTAGTAAAGCAGCACCCCTCATACTAGCTGCTAACTCGACTCGATGGACTCTCAACAGCCCATTCACTCGGGAGCTGCTCGTCCAACACAAACTGCCGGATCCCCTCCTCAGACTTGTAGCACGACTCCTATTCTAGGACCTCCGCGTGAACCCAGCTGTAATCAATCACAGGGCTCAAATGATCCGAAATTTCTAAATTTTCCGCCATTAGAATAGCACCGTCCCTCCTGAAAAGATAATGGAAACCAGGAGTACGGGCCCTAGAACATTTCTCTAACCAATAAATGATTTCCTCGTGAGAGGGCTAGCGTTTCAGCAACAAAGTCAGGGATTCCTCCATTCCGAGGTATAGAACGTGTAAGTCGTAGTTAAACTCTCTAAAATCCATTTACGTCACTGCCATTCTAACCATAACTTGTTCCAAATAATTCTAGTCCATCGAAAAATACACTTTTTTCAAAACCCACTTTAAATAACAATAACTCTTTCAGATTTACGCGCGTCATCCACTTGTATCTCTCATATAATCAATTTATTAACTACCTCTCGTCACTATTATAAACAAAAAGTTATATTTTAAATTCATTGAATAACAAATGTATATGGTTTATAATATAGATTAAATACATCAATTATTTATTAAATTTAAAAAATAGTTTTTTTGTTTATAATAATGACCGTATGAAAGGGAGTATAACCTACTAAAGGGGGTAAGCAGTATAATTTTCTTAGGGCAAATTGATGCGCCCCGAAACTTTGAGAGCCTTTGTCAGAAAAAGAAAAAAAAAAGAAAGAAAAAAAGATAATTGAGATCCAAACCTCATTTGTAACGTAATAGTTGTGTGAAGAAGGAAAAAATACGGCACAGAGAATTTCAAAAGCAGCAGCAGTGCTGATGGATATGATCAGTAGTTTACCTGACGATATCATCATCTTCTGCATTCTCTCTTTAGTCACCACCAAAGAGGCAGTTGCCACAAGCATTTTGTCCAAGAGATGGACTAATCTATGTCACTTTGTTCCTAAAATCGACTTCACCAATGTCTCAGTAAATAGCAACGAATCTAATTCCCGTTTTAACAAATTTGTGGGCTCCGTTTTGGCCTCTCGAGACGCCGTTTTTCCTCACTTCACCAATAGTTTCTGCCTCGACATTCAATATGGTAACCCTAATTTTGCTTATCTCGGCTTTCCCAATATTGTCGAATGGATCAACCATGTTGTTCAGCACAGACTCGAGTATCTTTGTCTCCATCTACATGCGGATAACCTTGATGGTGATGATGATGACGACGACCAACCCAAGTTGCCAATTAGTACCCTCACATGCAAAACCCTTGTAACTCTCAAACTCAGTGGCTTCCATCTGGAGGGTTTTTCTGTTTCTTCATTTGGATTCGGATTCCCATTACTGAGAACCATTCATTTAAGGTATATCGAATTTACTGATATTCAAGATTTTATGTTATTTTTAGCTGGATGTCCAATTTTGGAGAATCTACGACTTTCTGATATATTTTTCCCTGAAGAGGAAGAAGATTCTATTACCATTCAAGAGGTTAAAAGCTTCATCTTACCTAAATTGACGATAGCAAATATCACTCGTTTTTGGTGTTCATATTTTCCGATGAAAGCGCTCTCTAAATCAGAGTGTTTATGCATAGATGCTCACTGGTTCCAAATGGAATACTTTGTTCACGAGGTATAATTTATTATTAATATGATACACGATATTGCTACCCCAATCTATGTAACAATGACACTTCATATTGAAGGTGTGTCGATGTCCAACATGTTTGTCAGGATCCAACAGTTACTCATGTGATTAAATTAAGTAATTGTATATTCTAAAATTATTACTTGTGTCGACATGTCACTCGTCTCAAACGTGTCGCTCAATTGAATACCTTACACTGATGCAATGTGATGGAAAACAAAGCAAAAATGTGATTCATTTATTTTTTATTTTGAAACTATGCTTCAATTTGATTCTGTACTTTTTAACCTAATTTAGGTGAATCAGCCACAAGGCTCATATGGTGATATTCCTATCTTTCATAATTTGACCCGTTTGGAACTCCACAATAGTTGGGATTTGGTAGCAAAAGTACTCCTACATTGTCCCAAGGTTCAACATCTTGAACTTTACCAGGTTTGTTAAATTTCAGAACCATACGTTTATCTATTCTTAAACACACCTTTATGCTCAGTTTTATGTATGTGCACTTTAATAGGATCCAAATGGGTTACCTTTGAAAAAAAATGATCAAGAAAATTGGGTGGAACCAGAATTTATTCCAGAATGCCTTTTATCATGCCTTAGAACTTGCACTATTGGGGACTTCTCAGGCATACAAAGTGAGCTTCAGTTAGCAAAATTTATTTTGAAGAATTCAAGAATTTTAGAAACCATGAACATTTGGAGCAAAGGGGAACAACCTGAAATGGAAAGAAAATTGTCTTCATGCCCAAAGGCTTCTATAACATGTAAACTTTTGGTTTATTGATAGCATATAGACTATGTAAGTAATAGTTTCTCTATCATGCCTGTGGCATTATTAGCTTCTACCATTCAACTCAACTATAAAAGTTATAGTTTCTCAATATTGCTTGTCGTTTTATTAACTTCTACCATTTAACTGCTGCATTTAGGGGTTTCAAACTATGAGCTATTATGAAGGTCTTGACTTTATCTCATTGCACAAATAAAAGGAAAATCATCTTTAAATGATTTAGTTAGTACTTATCTATCATAACTATGTAATTGATTTCTGTTTATTGCTATTTTTAAAGAGCCATTATTTTTTATTTATTTGTCTCTTATTAAAAATGCTGTTGCATGCTAATTTTTTATTGTTACACTGAATGACCTGCAAATTGTTATACTTACATGTCCCTAGTTGTTAATGTGGCAATGGATAATAGGCTAACAACTGGCATGGGAAATAGATGTCACCAATGAAAAGCCTCATGTTGAATGAAATAAAAATGGTCTAGCATGCTATCTGTGTAGTGTATGGTTTAATTTGTACTTTTTACCTATTTTTGTAGGGTAAAGATTACAAATATGTTTTGTTATCTTTCCACAGATAAGAAACATCATTTATATAGAATGCCTATATTCATTAACTTTGTAGTGTTATGCTAATTTTCATTTTGACAATATATTTGATGACATGATTGCTATTCTCTTATAATCTCTTATAACTAACAGGTTTTGGGATACTGAAAATAACACATCTTGAAACAATTCCCTTTGGTGAGAGAGATCTAATAACTCCAATTTTCAAAATTAAAAGACCATTATTACTCAAACACTACCAGTTTATCTCATGTTCTGTATCTTCAACAGTAGTTTTAGATTGTTGAAAATTTGTTGAAAATTAGTATTATTATTCACAATTTGTACCTGAATATGCATTACTTTTGAGCTAACATAAAGCAACACTTGTTAACAAGTTCAATAAGATGTTTGAGAGCTTTACTATCTAATTAAATAAAATGTTACTGTGTCAATAAAGAAAAATGCATTACTTTTACACCCTTTAGCTCTCTTGTTTGTGAAAACTGGTGTATAATATGTATACAAAACATTTTGGAACATGACTTCCAAAACTGTTATGGAAATCCCTTAAAAAAAATGGAATGGCATAGCATAAGATTCCAATACAACACTTGACAATTTTGGACCCAACGGTTAATATGCATAATCTTTATTATTATTAATTTTATTATTATAATTTGATTTGTTTATTTTTTTTCTTAAGAGTCAAAAGTGTTGTTAAACATCAAGGAAAAACTTGGACCTCCCAACTTAGTTGACACCCCCAAAAAAATTCATATCATATGCTACCCACTCATAAATATAATTAAGTAAAGGTTAAACCAAAACCCTAAAAAAAGGCCAAAAGTAGACAAAAAAGACAAGCAAAAAAAAAAAAGAAACAGCCTGAAGGTAAATGTTGCAGCTCAACCACCGGGTGTTATAGGAATCGGTTCTAGCAGCCTGATGCAATTTCTTCTTCTGACTCTTTGTCAAATAAGGAGTAAAAGGAATTTCCTCGCCCATTTTCGTCTGTGACATTAGATAAAGCAAAATGAAAGAGGAGATGGCCTTGAGAGGCTGGACAGTCTGAGAGGATTCCTGCACTGGTTTCTTTCCACCATCAGTGAATGAGTAGTTTCCACATGAACATCTGGTTGTTGTGATATAAGGTTTTGATGGCGCAACTATACGTGCATAATTATTAGTAGCATGTGCTTCAAATACTTTTGAGGAGTCAATACCATTGGTATTTACTTTTTCCACATACTTCTGAATTGTTTGTTGTTGTTCTTATTGTTGTTGTTATTATTATTATTATTATTATTATTAAACAGTCATTTAGGGCCCTAAGTGTGTGAGACATTGTGTTTATTAAACGGTCATTTAGGGCCCTAAGTGTGTGAGACATTGTGTTTTTTTTGGAACTACAAAGAAGTTTCATTTGATAATAGAGATAAAACTACAAATAGTACTCAATCCACAACCCGGGTTTAAATATAAGAGGTACTTAACCCACTCCAAAACTCTACAAACATTAAGAATCAAAAGAAAGGAGAGTGTTTGTAAATCTTTCGACCTGAATCAAATAAACACCATACTAAGACAAGAAATAAAAGACAAACCGCACAAAGACGGGTTGTCTCACACACTTGGGAGGTTGGACAATCTGAGAGGATTCGTCCACAATTTGCTTTTCCACCATCTCGTTGGTGTAAGCCCTAGAGGCCAATAGTTTATGTTACACTTATCATATGTATCGTGATTTTTATTATTAAATAAAATATGGCGTTCTTTATTACACTTGTTATGAGATTAATAAAGTCCCTAGAATAGTTGGTTCATGTGATGGAATATTAAGTGTGACTTAATCATGAGATTACATTAACTGAACGAACATTATTCTTAAAAGTATCCATATTCAAGCTTTAATATAAATCGGGTTATAATAAAGCGTGAAGACTATTATGTATGTAGACTGATGACCACATCTGATGGGTCATGAATATGAGTATTAAGTCTATACAAAGGTATGAGTATTAGGAGTAATATTTATACTGGATTGACCCACCGTGAGAATACTACATAGTGTGTTATGAAATCGTCATAAGTTATTCTCATCATGATAATGGTGTATACCACTCTTAGACCTGAAACCACTATGATCCCTAGATGTGGACTCAAGTGTTTTACTGCCATTCAAATGCTATTTGTAACAAGATAACCATAACGTTGGTTAATGGGTACTTAACGAATCATGCTAAGGGACATGAGTGTCCTAGATGAGATTTGTCCCTCCTTTATAACAGGAGATATATCTTTAGGCCTCTTGATGAAATATGACTGTAAAATTGCATGGCCATGCGGAATTAAGTCAATATGAGATATTGAACTTATTCGTTATTCAGTATATTTCGGGATCAAGAAATATAAATATTGAGCTATACAAGGATGACACAATTTATGCCTTGTGTTCAATAAAGATATGAGGACAAAGGAGTAATTGTACACATAGACATTATCATGGAAAGGTTTCGTCAGATCACTTGACATTCTTGTTACTTGGGTAGCAGTGATGTATTGCTAGATACCGCTCACTGTTTATAATATTAAGTATAAGATTTAATACGTTACAAGAACATATAGGTTCACACACAATAGAACGGTCAAAAGGAGAAATATAAGTAAGACTTATAAGATAGGGTATGTTTAGCAATTGACGCTAATTAGTTAGCGAAAGTTGATGGGTTAATGGGCTTACGGAAGCCCCATAGTGATTGCTGAAATCAGAGTTACACCTTTTGAGAAACCCTAAGGAGAAATCAAACCCTAGTTTTCTCTCAACTTCTGATTGCTTGGCTAACACCGGGAACCAGAGGAGAACTGTTCGTGTGGACGAGTAGAGGCTTCGCTTATTGCTTGGCTATGATTGAAACCGTTTCTGCAATTCACGAGGTAACAATTCCATCACTGATTCATGCCAAATTCGTAATGATCTAAGGAAAGAAAATTGAAAAATTTTATTTTCTACTGCATTAATCACGTCGATTTTCTTCCAGTGGTATCAGAGCCAATTACGAAACCATGAATCAGATTGTTTTGTTTACTGCTTGGACTGTAGATCTTACCATATAGACCTTAGAACCCTACAGACAGGGGCTTGAACCTTTAGAGTAAGGCTGGGCGCCCTCCAAAAGGGCACAAGGCCCAACTGACAGCTGTACATAACCTTAGGGAACTCTTCTAAAGGATACCCTTTGGGCGCGCCCTCAGCAGCCGGTGAGGGCGCCCTAATCATGGTTTTGGCCCTTTATGACTTGGGCCCAAAACCATGACTGGGTAGGCCCAAATTGGGGCTACAAATAGTAACCTTGGGATCATTCCCAAGGCATGAACTAAACAGACCCTAAAAACCCTAGCTAGATTTTACTCACAGCCAGTACAGTTGGCGCCCACCGTGGGGCTACGGTAAAACTGACCTAGCCAACGTCTCTGAAACAGAAAACAGTTGATCCACGACCACTAAACTCCACCAGAACGTCGTGAATCCGCCGTATCTTTCAGAGCAACCCTAAACTCTCCGAATCCGCGGCGATTCATAAACCCTCTTTTCAAAGCCATGATTCAGAAACCCTCGCTTTAATCAAACGTTCAACCCGTATCCGTTCGAAAAACCAATCTAAGCCTTGAGATTTGCGAGCTCAGTCGCAAATCTCCAACCGCCAACTTCAACCTTCACATACTGATTCGAACAACCGCCGTTGCCACCACCGATGGCGGATCCAGCGGCCTTAGAAGCCCTACAACAACAGATCCAGCAGCTCCGCGACCACAATGAAGCCTTGCAAGCAACAATGGAGAGGAAAGGAGCCAGCAATAATAAGGCTCACCAAGTAAACGTAATCAACCTAGACCCAAGAGAGGAATTTCAGAACGAACGCCTTGAACCTACGGAGGACCTGAAGGAAGTCATAATAGGTCCAGAGCCGCATCAAACAACTAAGGTGGGGACATCCCTAGACCCCGTTGAGGAGCAGAATCTGATGGACCTTTTGAGGAAAAACTTGGACCTGTTTGCCTGGCAACCATCAGATATGTCGGGCATTGACCCCGCCATCGTATGCCATCACCTCGCCCTACACCCAGGGGTGAAACCGGTCGCACAGCACAAAAGAAAGTTGGGCGAGGAAAGAAGGAAAGCAGTAGACAAAGAAGTCGCCAATGGAAAATGGCGCATGTGTTGTTTCTGTGATTTGTTGTGGTGGTTTGTTGGTGGTTTGTAAAAAAAAATGACAGTTTTTTTGTAGAGGTTTTGTTATATGATTTTGCTATTTCTGTGATTTTTGATTCTGCTGAAATCCCCCTTCTTCCTCTGATTTTCGTCCCTGTTATATAGGCATTTTTTTTTCTTGGGACCATGGGACATAATTGAATGCTGGATTTTTGTGTGTGTTTGGCAAAAGTTTTGGTTAATAATGATTAAAGAGGGAAGGAAGTGACTTTGCCTTGTGAATTTGGTGAAGATTTGGGTCTGAATTTTGGGCAAAAGATGATGAAAGAAAACAGGGAAACAGGGGCGCTGAAAACAGGCTGTGTGAACAGTGACCTTTTTTTTTGTTTTTTTTTAAAAAAAAAACATAAAAAATATTAATAATAATAATAATAAAAAGAAAAATAAATAAATAATAATAATAATAATAATAAAACAAAAATACAAAAAAAAAAAGAAAATAAAAGTAAATATAATAAAATAAAATAGATAAAGATGAAAAGTGGCCCTAAAACGAATTAAAAATGAGGTATTTTAAAATACCTCTCTGCCGAAATTTTTTCTCGAAAAGACAAAAAGTTTTGGGCTAAAAGACATATAAAATGGAATCTTAGGTCAAAAATATGACAAAAAAAATTAGGGTGCAACAGGCGCCACGTTTAGCCAGTTTAAAACACTCACTTCAAAGGGCGTGAAGGGGTACTTCACACCCAAGTCTTCAAAATCAACCGTGTACATATAGAAGAATTCATGAGCGATATCCTTTGGCATATGTAGATATACTTTCTCACCAGGGCGGCAAGGCTTAAGAATCACGTCTTCTTCGAATCCCGTCGAGGACACACTGAGTTTGCTTCGAAAGAACGCAACTCGCTGAGGATCCATATACGTGGATTCCGAGCGAAGTACCTCGTCAGCAAAGTTCTCTTGTCCTGAACCACTAGAAGACGCCATACAACGAATTTTTTTCCTATGGAAGGGACCTGGGCGAATAGAAAGTACAACGCAATCAGACGAATTCCCACTATTATTTTTCCCCTCATTTCACTCGAATCGCTCGAAAATTCTCCTAAAACAGAATGGCCATAATAGGCATTGTCAAAAACCACCCAATTGGTAGTTTCGTCCGATCGCGTTGCAATCCTAACAGCTTCACTCCACAACATATCCCTCTCCTCCGAGTTTGCTGGAGAAATTACATTACCCTCCCTATCACACTCTCTAATAACCGCCATGTTCTAACCCTAAGTTATAAGAAGCGAAGACCTAACATACAGAGGACGAATTCGAAGAAAGATTACCTGTTTTTAATGAACGCAGCAAGGAGCAGAAGATATAAAGCCTGGAACGATCTGGACTTGATGAGCGCGACGATTCCCAAAAGTCTGGGATGTTTTGCAGAAAATATATGTTTTTAGGGAAAGAGGGAAAGTGAGGGAAGCGAAAAGATAAGGAAAAAATAGGAAACAAAGAAAGTAGATCCGAAACCCAGTTTAAAGTACAAAAGCCTTGGAAAACGAGCAGATGACGTCACTTAAACTGGCACGATTTCCAAGAACCGTTGCGATGCAAACACGTCAGCGAGAGCGAACGGTCGCCCCATTTCAACAGTCGGATCTCACTGCGGCGCACCCTAAATCCAAACCTCAAAGATAATCACGCCTTGTTGGGCTAGTTCTGGCCTGGCGGTCTGACCCACTCAATAAAGTTACTCCTTTTTACACGGTTTAAATCACTTCGCCTTGTTCCAAAGCTCGTGTTTGTTGGGCTATATATATACTCCTGTTGGGCTAGCACCCACCAAGGCCACAAAACAAAAAACGTGGAGATAGGACCCATGTTGGGCTAGCACCCATGTGGCGCTAGGACCCTCGTTCGGCTAGCGCCCATGTGGAGGTAGGACCCACGTTGGGCTAGCGCCCATGTCGAGCTAGCACCCATGTTGGGCTAGCACTCGAAAAAAACTTTTAATGTTTTAATGATTGTAATATATCAGATGATATTCGCTTTGTTTACCCCATAAGTCAAAAATTTTCACATAGCCTCATGACCAGTAAGTCTCACTTGCTGGGCAAAAAAGTCATAGATAAATTCCCAGTAACAGTTTAATCATTTCGCCTTGTTCCAAAGCTCGTGCTTGTTGGGCTGTGGACTGTAGATCTTACCATATAGGCCTTAGAACCCTACAGACAGGGGCTTGAACCTTTAGAGTAAGGCTGGGCACCCTCCAGAAGGGCACAAGGCCCACCTGACAGCCGTACATAACCATAGGGAACTCTTCTAAAGGATACCCTTTGGGGGCGCCCTTAACAGCCGGGGAGGGCGCCCTAATCATGGTTTTGGCCCTTTATGATTTGGGCCCAAAACCATGACCGGGTAGGCCCAAATTGGGGCTACAAATAGTAACCTTGTGATGCATGACCTAAACAGCCCCTGAAAACCCTAGTTTTCCTATATTGTACTCACAGCCAGTACACTGCTTTATGTTTTAATCGGATTAAACATATTGAATGAAATTAAATAATAATATCAACGAAAACATGTTGCTCGATCACATGCGCATATAATAATATCAAATCACGTTTCTGTGCATGGCTTTTTGATTTGTTTGAAGCTTCGGAAACCGTTTCTGGTGAAGCATCAATATATCGATTATCCATATCGACAGAAATATGATTGATAAATTATGTGTAACAAAGGTATATAAGATATACTTGTCTTGATCGTTCATGAATTAGTCAGATGATATTTGTTCATATTGAATGATTGTAAACTGAAGCTTCGGAACCGATTCAGGTGAAGCATTATAAATTCGATCTACATATTGAATAAACAATCAGAGTACTTTGTTTAGTGTGATCATATTGTTGGAGCAGAATTTGTAACGCCACAAGTGTTGTGCCGTTATGAATAGGGTTACGGTTAGGTTTCTCTGAATCATATCAAATGTTGATGTGAAACACAACGTTAATTCAAAGTGAATCGTTCATATTGAATTAGCTTCCGGGGCAGCACCCCGAAAGCCCCGCAAGGGGCGCTGCCACCGTCCCTTGACCCTTGGAACTATCATCCGCTGACCGGGCAGCGGAACCCCCGGCTAATCTGCGTAGTGTGATTAATCGCCAAATTTTAATTTAATTTATTTAATTATGAGGTGTTAATAATAATAATAAAAGGTGTGTTTATTATTGTTTTGTGAATGATTATGGCCTTAGTCTCATTATTTTTTACTTTGGAATTTTGGAATACGGTCTGCATGTCGTGCCTCTCTCTTGAATTCCATATGTATATTCTCTTCTCATCCACTCCCTCGTATGTAAAACGAGTTTCTCTTATATGTAACGTAATTAGAATACAAGGAGGTAATAGGACTACTGACGTTAGATTAGCCCTGGAAGTCTAGCTTGGAGAAGCAAGGTCGTTTCTAGGATTAGTTTAGATTCTCTCATTGTCTTGAGAGAATCATAGCGTTAAGAGGTCATAATCATGTCACTTTTAATTTGTATAATTGTTAGGCATGCTTGAATGATTGGAGTGCGAATATATATATGATATAAAAGCCGTGGTGAGGTAAGATCAAGCTAAATAAAATCCTTCAAAGTAATATATTAAGTTTAATGCTTTCCAAAAGGATAACACCCTTTAAGACTAATATTGAATATGTGGGTTTGCCTTAGTGAAGCACATGTTCTATATTTGTAAGTCGCGGTGCGGTAATCTCATTTACCCGATTGTTATTATATTGGGTTTAACTTAACTAAATTAATTTTAATAAGATTAGAATATATTTAGAGGCAAGAATTGGGAAATGTCTCTATGATAGATTAGAGTAAGATTACTCCCCCAATTGATGTGAAAGTTGTATAAGATACAATTGGAAATGTTCCTACCTAAATAACTAAGTTTTGGGGGATCAGCCCTCGCTGAGTCCAAACAAGGTGAAATAAGGATTTCAACCCACTAGAAAATCTTCCAACGGCATTTTCCGAATTAAATGTGTGAAGGTCATTTGATTTGAATAAAATAGTGGGAGCGTATTTAATTATAGGCCAAATTAAATATGTTATTTTCATGATACTTATTTTGTATATTTTAAAATTGTAGATGTCATCTAACACTTCAAACAACATTTTGCGATCAATCCTTGATAAGGAAAAACTGAATGAAACAAAATTTTTAGACTGGCACCAAAACTTGAGGATTGTCCTCACACATGAGAAACAGCTGTATGTGCTTGATGAACCTCTTCCTGAGGAGGAACCAGCTGCAAATGCTCCCAAGGTTGAGAGAGATGATTATAGTAAGCATCTCAATGATGTCGTGGAAGTCTCTTGCATCATGCTTGCAACTATGACCTCTGAGCTGCAGAAGCAACACGAGAACATGGTTGTGTACGATATGATAGAACACCTTAAGACTCTTTATGAAGAGCAGGCTAGGCATGAAAGGTTTGATGTCTCCAAGGCCCTTTTTGGAACTAAGCTGTCAGAAGGAAGTCATGTAGGACCTCATGTACTCAAGATGATTGGGTACGTTGAGAACTTCGCGTGATTGGGTTTACCCCTTGAGCAGGAACTTGCTATTGATCTTATCTTGCAATAGTTGCCAGAAAGCTTAAGCCATTTTGTCATGAATTTCCTCATGAATGACATGGACAAAACTCTTCCACAGCTTGCAGCTATGTTAAGAACTGCTGAAAAGAACATGAAGGGAAAGGGAAAGGCCATCTTGATGGTCAACAATGGAAAGTTCAAAAAGCCTAACAAGAAGCCTAAAAAGTTTAAGGGAAATGGCGAAGGCAAAGCAGTTGCTAAGCCATCAACAAAAGCTTTGAAGCCTACTGGAGGTGTGGCTAAAGAGGGTAAGTGCTTCTACTGCGGTAAGACCAGACATTGGAAGCAAAAATGTCCAAAATATCTGGAAGACAAAAAGAATTGAATGGTTACTTCTACTTCTTCAAGTATTTTTGTCATAGAAATTAATATGTCTACTTCTACATCATGGGTATTAGATATTGGATGCGGTTCTCATATTTGTACTGATGTGTAGGGGATGAGAACGAGTAGAGTATTGGCAAAAGGGGAGGTCGATCTACGAGTTGGCAATGGCACAAAGGTTGTTGTTTTAGCTATTGGAACTTATGAATTGACTTTACCTAGTGTTCTTTTAATTCAGTTGGAGAACTGTTATTATGTACTTGCAATTAGCAGGAATATTATTTCCGTTTCTTGTTTAGACAAGTTTGGTTTTTCGTTTACAATAAAAGACAAATGTTGCTCTATTTATTTGGATAATATTCATTATGCTAATGTCATTATGAGTAATGGACTTTATATTCTTGATCTCGATATGCCAATCTATAACATAAATACAAAAAGGATGAAACCTAATGAGTTGAATCCAACTTATCTTTGGCATTGTCGTTTAGGCCATATAAATAAAAATCGCATTTCCAAACTCCATAAAGATGAAATTTTGGACTCTTGATTTTGAATCATATGAGACATGTCGATCTTGTTTATTGGAAAAGATGACAAAGACCTCATTCACCGGAACAGGTGAAAGGTCTAGTGATCTTTTAGGTCTCATACATACTAATGTATGTAGACCACTAAACACACCTGCTAGAGGAGGTTTTTATTACTTCATTACATTCACTGATGACTTTAGTAGATTCGGATATGTGTATCTAATGAAACATAAATCTGAATCATTTACTTTCTTCAATGAATTTCAAAATGAAGTAGAAAACCAACTTGGCAGGAAAATCAAAATGCTTCGATCTGATCGAGGTGGCGAATATTTGAGCCAAGAGTTTGACAATCATCTAAAAGAGTGTGGGATCTTATCCCAACTCACACCTCCTGGAAGGCCACAATGTAGTGGTGTTTCCGAAAGGAGAAATCGAACCTTCTTAGACATGGTCCGATCAATGATGAGTCATGTTGATCTTCCAAACTTCTTTTGGGGAAATGCCTTATTAACTGCAGCTTATACACTTAACCAAGTTCCATCCAAAGCGATAGAAAAGACACCATATGAGATATGGAGTGGTCGAAAATCCAATGTGAAACATTTAAAGATTTGGGGTTGTGAAGTTTATGTGAAACGGCAAATGTCCACTAAACTTGAACATAGATTTGACAAATGTTTCTTTGTGGGATATCCAAAATAAACTAAAGGATACTACTTTTACAATCCTTCTGAGGGAAAAGTTGTTGTCGCTAGAAATGGAGTATTCCTTGAAAAGGAATTTGTTTCCAAAGAAATCAGTGGGAAAAAGGTAGATCTTGAAGAAGTTCAAGACCTACAAAGTAGTGGTACGCCAATGGAGGAACAAGAGCAGGATACGCAGACTGTTGTGACAGAAAATCCAACTCCAATAACACAAGAACCACGTAGGTCAAATAGGATACGTCAAGAACCTGAAAGATATGAGTATCTCATATCAGAAGAATGTAACGTATTGCTCATGGATCAAGATGAGCCTATGACTTATCAAGAGGCCATTACTGGTCCTGAATCTGAGAAGTGGCTTGAAGCCATGAAATATGAAATGGATTCCATGTACACAAATCAAGTTTGGAACTTGGTTGAAGCACCTAAAGGAATTAATCTTATAGGATGCAAGTGGGTTTTCAAAAAGAAAGGTGACATGGATGGAAAGGTAAATACCTACAAAGCGCGGATGGTTGCTAAAGGCTTCAAACAAATTCATGGTGTAAACTATGATGATACCTTTTCACCAGTGCAATGATTAAATCCATTCGAATCTTACTTGTTATCGTTGCATACCATGATTATGAAATATGGCAAATGGATGTCAAGACTACTTTCCTTAATGGAAATCTCCTTGAGGATGTGTACATGACACAACCTGAAGGATTTGGCATTCCTGATAAAACCTAAAAGGTATGCAAATTACAGTGATCAATCTATGGATTGAAGCAAGCTACAGTATGGATTCGATAAAAATGAAGATGAACCTTATGTTTACAAGAAGGTTAGTGGGAGCATAGCCTCATTTCTGGTTTTATATGTGGATGACATATTGCTCATCGGAAATGACATCCATACACTACAAGAAATCAAATTTTGGTTAGGGAAATGCTTTTCTATGAAAGACTTAGGTGAAGCCTCCTACATATTAGGAATCAGGATCTATAGAGATAGATCACAAAGATTGCTTGGCTTAAGTCAGGGTATATACATAGACAAAGTCTTGAGACGTTTCAATATGTATGAGTCCAAGAAAGGACTCATACCTATGTCATTAGGTATAAGTTTGTCAAAGGCACAATCCCCTTCAACTGATGAAGAAAGGGATCGAACGATCAATGTTCCATATGCATCAGCAATTGGATCTATCATTTATGTTATGTTATGTACTCGACCAGATGTCTTGTATGCTTTAAGTGCTATGAGCAGGTACCAGTCTAATCCTGGCAACAGTCATTGGATTACTGTCAAGAACATCCTTAAGTACTTGAGAAGAACTAAGGATACCTTCTTGATCTATGGAGGTCAAGAAGAGTTCTCTGTAATTGGTTACACAGATGCTAGTTTTTAGACATATCAGGAGAATCTAGGCATCTTCGTCGCAGTGGCAAAGGCTCTATACGACTGCGACAAGGAGGTGAACGACTGCTAATTCGTTCGTCAGAATATCCTCGATGCTTGTGCTTGCTTCGCGATTGCTTAGCTAGAACAGACACAACGTCTGTGATTACTGTGACACCTTGAACCCTGAGACTAGTAATTAAATAATAAATCATGCAATTAATCAACATCAAGGTGTTACTATTCGCCAAATATCTCATACTAAATGCTCATGATAAAAACTTCATCAAATATATAACATATCACAACGAAAATAAGAATCTTCAACAATATAATCTCGGGTCACATCATAAAATCTCAAAATATAAATATATCAACAGCTTGATCATATAGATCCATCAAAGTCAAATCCAAGAATAAAAGTAATAGAACCCCAAAAACCTAGATCAGAGCATCTAATTGAGACTCCTAAAAAATAAAGAAGAATGAGTAGGCATCGTGTCGTCCTCAGCATACTCACAAGCAAAGTTAATCCTCAACCAGCACGTCTACACCACGAGGATGTAGGCGACAAAAAGCCACTAGAGGGTAAGATATACGTTCAACATAAAGGGATTATAAACACATGTAAGTTCTGGTAAAACAACATCGCCATCTAAGCATAATTTGTTTCAAGCATAGAACATTCACATGTATTTATAATCAATTGAGAGCATGGTTACAACAAGACTTTAGCACAAGATCTCAAAGCTTTCATAACATATTTTCATCAACAATTAGTCACAAAAACAAATATATGTATCGTTCACATCACCTCAACATCATAAGGTATACAATTACCAAATAGATGCGCATATTCACACCAAAACATTACCACATATGACTCATCATGTTCATGCAATGCGCCTAATACGACTCTACATGTATGTGGTACCAGGTTGGATATCAGAGTTATGTTACTGAGTGATCCCTCGTCTTTT
The DNA here is from genome assembly GCA_018208015.1 of Medicago ruthenica. Taxonomy (NCBI): domain Eukaryota; kingdom Viridiplantae; phylum Streptophyta; class Magnoliopsida; order Fabales; family Fabaceae; genus Medicago; species Medicago ruthenica. The sequence goes on along the minus strand of CM031372.1, from coordinate 27,706,543 downwards.
CATAGTTGGGTTATCAGAGGTATGTTACTGATTAGTCCCTTCGTCTTTTCATACTCATCTTTTTATAGGACTGACTTATGAATGCATGGACCCACATATAGACTCGACAATGCACACCATCATACACCTCATTATTATATAATTCACTCCATCATATAACATATCATCACCAAATCAACACACCAATTGCATCGCAAAATCAAATAAGGCCACACATCAACAAGTCAAATATTCAAGACATCATATCATCACATTCATCAATTCACCATCATCGTTTATCATTCATCAACATATCATAATCATCATAACCACACGTCTTCATTGAATTTCATTCACATAGTTCACAATTCGTGCATAATAAAAACAAGGTTTCATTCACCTTTCACCAACAACCTCATCACATTATAAATACATCCTTAACATTTTACATCATCATTTATGCTTCATTAATCAATTAACAAGTTCACATTCATCACACGTTTCGAGTATAACTAATTCTTTAGTACATTTATAACTCCTTCCATTCCTAAGTTATTTTCCAACATAGTCCAAGTTCATTACTCACATACATCCTAATTATACTTCTATTAATCAAGCTTAGGGGTTTGGGACCCATTCACGTGCGTTGGATACCTTAATAAGTTGCAAAAATGAAGTTCCCACACACTGGGAGGGCGCACGATCGTGTGGCCTAGTGCCGAGCCACACGCACGGTCCGTGCCACCGGGGCGCACGGTGGTGCGTGCCTGACATGAGGGGAAAATCTGATTTTTTCCTGTTTTCGTGTAAAACATCGTTTTCAACACCATTTTTCGCTCCAATTCGCACCCAAATCGTTCCAAATCCTTAAACCAATTTTATCTAATCAATTATGCACCAAACTTAGCGTAACCAACTTAATCAAACTCAATTCCACCACTAATTATCATGTTTTCCTATCATTTCAAATTATCGTCTCAAAATCTCATTTTATCAACACAACTCAACACCCAAACATAGCAACAACCACAACCACAACCCTTCTTCATTCTACAACTTAACACTCATCCATCTCAATTAAGACAACATCAACTTAGTCAATTCAACATCAACCTGCACCATTTTCACCAACTTATTCATAATTGTCAAGAACACAATCAACAACAACTTCAACTATGACAATATCAACATAATCTCAAGAACTCAACATTAAACATATACCCATATTCAAAATCAACAAACAAACCATTAATTCAACATCAATTATCATGTTCTTCA